>OZ000463.1:6005000-6455000 GCA_963922655.1 Cardamine chenopodiifolia
TTCAAAGTCTTGTGATCGGTTTGGATGACACATTCTTTTTCTAAGAGGGAATGTTGCCAAGTCTCCATGGCTCTCACTAGCACATAGAACTCTTTATCGTAAGTTAGGTAGTTAAGTGTTGATCAACCCAAGTCTTCATGTTCTTGCCTATTGTGGCTCTAGCAAGAGTACCCAGCGTCGTATTAATGACTTCGATTAGGCCGTTGGTTTGGGATGACATGTTTTAGAAAAGACGAGCTTGGTCCTTAGCCTTCTCCTAAGCGTCCTCCAAATGTGGCTTAGGAACTTCCTGTCTCGATCTGACACAATAGTCCTTGGGATTCAATGTATTTTGACGACTTCCTTGAAAAACAAGTTAGGGTTTTGGGTAGCATCATTTGTCTTGAAGCATGGGATGAAATGTGCCATCTTGGAGAAGCGGTCGACTACCATAAATATAGTTGTTGAACTCTTAGAAACCCTAATACAAAGCCCTATTGTGGCTCTAGCGAGAGTAACCAGAGTCGTATTAATGACTTTCGTTTGGCCGTCGGCTTGGGAATGGCATGTTTTAGAAAAAAAAAAGTTTGGTCCCTAGCCTTCTCTGAAGCATCTTCCAGAAGTGTTTAGGAACTTCGTGTCTCGATCCGATACAATAGTCATTGGCATTCAATGTAATTTGACGACTTCCTTGGAAAAAAAGTTAGCGTTTTAGGTAGCATCATTTGTCTTTAATCATGGGATGAAATGCGCCATCTTGGAGAAGCGGTCGACTACCACAAACTTAGAATCCTTCTATTGAACTCTTAGCAGCCCTAATACAAAGTCCGTTGAAATATCAACCCTTGGCAAATAGAGATATAAACCATACGGATGTACTCTTGACTTTGCCTTCTTACAAACCAAACACTTTTAACAAAATATTTCAACCTCACGTTGCATCTTTGGCTAGTAGAAGTGATCCCTAAGCATGTCCAAAGTGTTCTTGTTTCCAAAGTGACCCATCCTTCCCCCTTCATGCGCTTCTTGCATAAGTAACTCCTTAATCGATCCCTTTGGAATGCAAAGTTGCCTTTCCTTAAAGCGAAAACTATATATTATAGAGAACTTGTGATACAATCCTTTCCCTCTTCCTTGATAACATTCCCCTAACTCTGGATCACTTTCATAGCTTCTCTTAATACTCTCGAACCTTAGAATCTTTGCTTCCACGGTTGGTATCAAAACATATAGCAAAGAAAAAGCATCTGACACAACATTGTCTTTCCTTTCTTATACTTTATTTTGGAAATGCTTAGATGTATTCCAACCAATTGGCGTGTCTCTTCATGAGATTTGTCTGGCCCCTCAGGTGCTTCAAAGTCTCATGATCGGTGTGGAAGCCACATTTTTTTGCTAAGAGGTAATGTTGCCAATTCTCCATGGCTCTCACTAGCAAATACAACTCTGTATCATAAGTTGGGTAATTAAGCATTGATCGATCCAAGTCTTCATGTTCTTGTGTGTTATGGCTCTAAGGAGTGTACCAAGAGTCTTATCACTGACTTCTGTTTGGTCATCGGGTTGGGCATGGCACACTGTAGAAAAGACGAGCTTGGTCTCTAGCCTTCTCAAAAGCGTCTTCCAAAAGTGGCTTAGGAACTTCGTGTCTCGAGCCGACATAATAGTTCTTGGGATACCAGGTAAATTGACAACTTCCTTCAAAAACAAGTTAGCGGTTTGGGTAGCATCATTTGTGTTCATGCATGGGATCAAATGCGCCATCTTGGAGAAGCGGTCGACTACCACAAATATAGAAATCTTTTGTTGAACTCTTGGCAGCCCTAATATGAAGTCGATTGAAAGATCAACCCATCGCAATGGGAGATAAAAACCATACGAATGTACTCTTGACTTTGCCTTCTTACAAACTAAACACATCTAACAAAATTTGTCAACCTCACATCACATTTTTCGCCAATAGAAGTGTTCCCTAAACATATCCAAATTCTTCTTGTTTCCAGAGTGACCCATCCATCCCCTCCATGTGCATCTTGCATAAGTACCACTGTAATCGATCTCTTGGGAATGAAAAGCTTCTTGTCCTTAAAGAGAAAACCATCATGCATATAGAACTTCTGATACAATCTTTTCCCTCTTCCTCGCTAACATTCTCGTAACTCGGGATCCATTTCATAACTTCCCTTAATACTCTCGAACCCTAGAATCTTTGCATCCATGGTTGATATGGAAACATACCGCCTAGACAAAGCATCCGCCACAACATTGTGTTTCCTTTTCTTATACTTTTTATTGAAATTCTTATATGAATTCCAACCATTTAGCGTCTCTCTTCTTGATATTTTTCTGCCCTCTCAAGTGCCTCAAAATCTCATGAACGGTGTGGATGACACAGTACTTGGACAAGAGGTAATGTTTCCAAGTTTTCGTGCCTCTCACTAGCGAATACAACTCTTTATCAAAAATTGGGTAGTTAAGAGTTGATCGACCCAAGTCTTTATGTTTTTTCCTATTATGGCTTTAAGGAGAGTACGAAGAGTCTTATTACTAACTTCTGTTTGGCTGTTGGTTTGGGGATGACACATTATAGAAAAGACGAGCTTGGTCCCTAGCCTTCTCTGAAGTGTCTTCCAAAAGTGTCTTAGGAACTTGGTGTCTCGATCACACAATAGTCCTTGGGATACCATGTAATTTGACGACTTCCCTGAAAAACAAGTTAGTATTTTTGGTAACATCATTTGTCTTGAAGCATTGGATAAAATTCGCCATCTATGAGAAGCGGTCGACTACCACAAATATAGAATCCTTTTGTTAAACTCTTGGCAGCCCTAATACGAAGTCCATTGAAAGATCAACCCATGGCAATGGGAGATATAAATCACACAGATGTACTCTTGACTTTGCCTTCTTACAAACCAAACACTTCTAACAAAATTTGTCAACCTCACATCGCATATTTGGCCATTAGAAGTGTTCCCTAAGCATGTCCAAAGTATTCATGTTTCCAAAGTTACCCGTCCATCCCCCTCAATGCGCTTCTTGCATAAGTAACTCTCTAATCAATCCCTTGGGAATGCAAAGCTGCTTGTCGTGAAAGAGAAAACCATCATGTATATAGAACTTGTGATACAATCCTTTCCCTCTTCCTTGATAACATTCCCCTAACTCCGGATCACTTTCATAGCTTCCCTTAATACTCTCGAACCCTATAATCTTTGCTTCCATGGTTATTATGAAAACATACTACATAGACAAAGCATCCGCCACAACATGGTGTTTCCCTTTCTTATACTTTATTTTGGAAATGCATAGATGAATTCCAACAATTTGCAGTGTCACTTCTTGAGATTTTTCTGCCTTCACATGTGCTTCAAAGTCGTGTGATCAGTGTGGATGACACATTTCTTTGCTAAGAGGTAATGTTGCCAAGTCTCCATGGCTCTCACTAGCGCATACAACTCTTTAGCGTAAGTAGGGTAGTTAAGCGTTGATCGATCCAAGTCTTCATGTTCTTGCCTATTGTTGCTCTGACGAGAGTACCGAGAGTCTTATTTATGACTTATAATTGGTTATCGGTTTGGGGATGGCAGGTTTTGGAAAAGACGAGGTTGGCCCCTAGCCTTCTCCTAAATGTCCTCCAAAAGTGGCTTAGGAACTTCTTGTCTCGATCTGACATAGTAGTCCATGGGATTCCTTGAAAAATAAATTAGCTGTTTGGGTAGCATCATTTGTCTCTGAGCATGAGATGAAATGTGCCATCTGGGAGAAGTGGTCGACTACCACAAATATAACATCCTTTTGTTGAACTCTTGGCACCCCTAAAACGAATTCCATTGAAAGATCAACCCATGGTGAAGTGGGATTGGCAATGGGAGATATAAACCATACATATGTACTTTTGACTTTGACTTCTTACAAACCAAACACTTCTAACAAAATTTGTCAACCTCACATCGCATCTTTGGCAAATAGAAGTATTTATTAAGCATGTTAGAGTCTTCTTGTTTCCATAGTGACCCATCAATCCCCCTCCAAGCGCTTCTTGCATAAGTAACTCCCTAATCGATCCCTTGTGAATGCAAAGCTGCTTCTCCTTTCCTTCTGAATATAGAATTTGTCATACAATCCTTTCCTTCTTCCTTGATAAATTTTCCCTAACTCCGGATCCATTTCATAGCTTCCCTTAATACTCTTGCACCCTAAAATCTTTGCCTCCATGGTTGATCTCAAAACATACCGCCTAGAAAAAGCATCCGCCATATCTTTGTCTTTCCCTTTCGTATACTTTATTATGGAAATGCTTAGATGAATTCCAACCATTTGGCGTCACTCTTCTTGAGATTTTTCTGCCATCTCAAGTGCTTCAAAGTCTCGTGATCGGTGTGGATAACACATTCCTTGGACAAGACGTATTGTTGCAAATTTTCCATGGCTCTCACTAGTGCATACAACTCTTTATCATAAGTTGGGTAGTTAAGCGTTGATCGACCCAAGTCTTCATGTTCTATTTGGCCGTCGGTTAGGGAATGACATGTTGTAGAAAAGATGAGCTTGGTCACTAGCCTTCTCCAAAGCGTCTTCCAAAAGCGGCTTAGGAACTTCGTATCTCGATCCGACACAATAGTCCTTGGGATAGCAAGTAAACTGACGATTTCCTTGAAAAATAAGTTAGCGGTTTTGGTAGCATCATTTGTCTTGAAGCATGGGTTGAAATGCACCAGCTTGGAGAAGCCGTCGACTACCACAAATATAGAATCCTTTTTGTCGAACTCTTGGCAGCCCTAATACAAAGTCCATTGAAAGATCAACCCATGGCAATGGGAGATATAAACCATACGGATGTACTCTTGACTTAGCCTTCTTACAAACCAAACACTTCTCACAAAATTTATCCTTAAAGAGAAAACCATCATGCATATAGAATATGTGATACAATCTTTTCCCTCTTTATTGATAACATTCCCCAAAATCCAGATAACTTTCATAGCCTCCCTTTATACTCTCAAACTCTAGAATCTTTGCCTCCGTGGTTGATATCAAAACATACCGCCTAGACAAAGCATTCGCCACACCATTATGGAAATGCTTAGATGAATTCGAACCATTTGGCTTCTCTCTTCTTGAGATTTTTCTGCCCACTCAAGTGCTTCAAAGTCTTTGTGTGGATAACACATTCCTTGGAAAAGAGGTAATGTTGCCAAGTCTCCATGGCTTTCAGTAGCGAATAAAAACTCTTTATCGTAAATTGGGTAGTTAAGCGTTGATCAACCCATGTTTTCATATTCTTGCTTATTGTGGTTTTAAGGAGAGTTCCAAGAGCCCTATTAATGACTTATGTATATCCGTCGGTTTGGGGATGGTACATTGTAGAGAAGACGAGCTTCGTCCCTAGACTTCTCCTAAGCGTCTTCTAAAAGTAGCTTAGGACCTTCGTGTCTCGATCAAACACAATAGTCCTTAGGATACCAAGTAAATTGATGATTTCCTTGAAAAACAAGTTAGTGATTTGGGTAGCATCATTTGTCTTGAAGCATGGGATGAAATGCGGATCAACTACCACAAATATAGGATCCTTTTGTTGAACTCCTGGCAGCGATAAATCCAAGACTATTGAATGATCAATCCAGGTCAATGGGAATATAGGATCCTTTTCCTGCATAATTTTGCTTTAAGGAAAGTACCATGAGTCCTATTAATGACTTCCGTTTGGCCGTCGCTGTGGGGATGGCATGTTGTAGAAAAGACGAGCTTGGTCCCTAGCCTTCTGCAAAGCATCCTCCAAACGTGGCTTAGGAACTTCGTGTCTCGATCCGACATAATAGTCCTTGGGATACAATGTAATGTGATGACTTCCTTTAAAAACAAGTTAGCGGTTTCGGTAACATCATTTGTCTTGGAGCATGGGATGAAATGCGCCATCTTGGAGAAGCGGTCAACTACCACAAGTATGAAGTCCTATTGTTGAACTCTTGGCAGCCCTAAAACGAAGTCCATTGAAAGATCAACGCATTGTGAAGTAGATATAAACCATATCGATGTACTCTTGACTTTGCCTTCTTACAAACCAAACACTTCTTACAAAATTTTCCAACCTCACATTGCATCTTTGGAAAATAGAAGATTTCCCTAAGCATGTCCAAAGTCTTCATGTTTCCAAAGTGACCCATCAAACCCAGTACATGCGCTTCTGGCATAAGTAACTCACTAATCGATCCCTTGGGAATGCAAATCTTCTTGTCCTTAAAGAGAAAAAAATCATGCATATAGAACTTGTGATACAATCCTTTCCCTTTCCTTGATAACATTCCCCTAACTCCGGTTCACTTTCATAGCTGCCCTTTATACTCTCGAACCCTAGAATCTTTGACTCCATGGTTGATATCAAAACATACCGCCTAGAATAAGTATTTGCCACAACATTTTCTTTCCCTTTCTTATACTTTATTATGGAAATGCTTAGATGAATTCCAACCATTTGGCGTGTCTCTTCTTGACATTTTTCTGCCCTTTCAAGTGCTTCAAAGTCTCGTTATCGTTGTGGTTTAACCATTCCTTGGCCACGAGGCAATGTTGCCAAGTCTCCATGGCTGTCACTAGTGCATATAACTCTTTATCGTAACTAGGGTAGCTAAGCGTTGATCGACCCAAGTCTTCATGTTCTTCCTTATTGTGGCTCTAAGGAGAGTACCGAAAGTCTTATTAATGACTTATATTTGGCCGTCGGTATGGGGATGAAATGCTGTAGAAAAGACGAGTTTGGCCCCTAGCCATCTCCAAAGCGTCCTCCAAAAGTGGCTTAGAAACTTCGTGTCTTAATCCGACATAATAGTCCTTGGGATACCATGTAATTTGACGATTTCCTTGAAAAACAAGTTAGTGGTTTGGGTAGCATCATTTGTCTTGGAGCATGGGATGAAATGCGCCATCTTGGAGAAATGGTCGACTACCACAAATATAGAATTCTTTTGTTGACCTTGGCAGCCCTAAAACGAATTCCATAAAATCCTTTTGTGTCCAAAGTGACCCATCAATCCCTCTCCTTGCGCTTATTGCATAAGTAACTCCCTAATCAATCCCTTGGGAATGCAAAGCTGCTTTTTCTTAAAGAGAAAACTATCGTGCATATAGAACTTGTGATACCATCCTTTCCCTCTTCCTTGATAACATTCCCCTAACTCTGGATCACTTTCATAGCTTCCCTTAATACTCTCAAACTCTAGAATCTTTGCCTCAGTTGTTGATATCAAAACATACCGCCTAGACAAAGCATCCGCCACAACATTATCTTTCCCTTTCTTATACTTTATTATGGAAATACTTTGATGAATTCCAACAATTTGGCGTGTCTCATCGGTGTGGATGACACATCTCTTGGCCAAGAGGTAATGTTGCCAACTCCCCATGGCTCTCACTAGCGCATACAACTCTATCGTAAGTATGGTAGTTAAGCGTTTATCGACCCAAGTCTTCATGTTCTTGCCTATTGTGGCTCTAAGGAGAATACCGAGAGTCCTATTAATGACTTCAATTTGGTCGTTGCTTTGCGGATGAAATATTGTAGAAAAGACAAGCTTGGTCCCAAGCCTTCTCCAAACGTCCTCCAAAAGTGGCTTAGGAAGTTCGTGTTTGGATCCGACATAATAGTTCGTGGGATACCATGTAATTTGACACATTCCTTGAAAAACAAATTACCGTTTTGGGTAGCATCATTTGTCTTCGAGCATAGGATGAAATATGCTATCTTGGAGAAGCGGTCGACTAGCACAATTATTGAATCCTTTTTTGAACTCTTAGCAGCCTTAAAACGAATTCCATTGAAAGATAAACGCATTGCAATGATAGATATAAACCATACGAATGTACTATTGACTTTGCCTTGTTATAAACCAAACACTTCTCACAAAATTTTTAAACCTCACATCGTATCTTTGGCAAATAGAAGTGTTCCCTAAGTATGTCTAAAGTCTTCTTGTTTCCAAAGTGACCCATCAAAACCCCTTCCATGCGCTTCTTGAATAATTAACTCCCTAATCTATCCCTTGGAAATACAAAGATGCTTGTCCTAAAAGAGAAAACCATCATGCATATAGAACTTGTGATACGATCCTTTCCCTCTTCCTTGATAACATTCCCTTAACTCTGGATCACTTTCATAGCTTCCCTTAATACTCTCGAACCCTAGAATCTTTGCCTCCATGGTTGATATCAATACATACAACCTAGACAAAGCATCCGCCAAAACATTTTCTTTCTTTTTCTTATACTTTATTCTGGAAATGCTTAGATGAATTCCAACCATTTGGCGTGTCTCTTCTAAAGATTTATCGCCCTCTCAAGTGCTTCAAAGTCTCGTGATTGGTGTGGATGACACATTCCTTGGCCAAAAGGTAATCTTCCAAGTCTCCATGGCTCTCACTAGTGCATATAACTCTTTATCGTAAGTACAGTAGTTAAGCGTTGATCGCCTTAAGTCTCATGTTCTTGCGTATTGTGGCTATAAGGAGAATACCGAGAGTCCTATTAATGACTTCTGTTTGGCCATCGGTTTTGGGATGGAATGTTGTAGAAAAGAGGAGCTTGGTCCCTTGTCTTCTCCAAAGAATCCTGCAAAAGTGGCTTAGTAACTTCGTGTCTCGAACCCTAGAATCTTTGCCTCCATGGTTGATATCAACAAATACCGCCTAGACAAAGCATCCGCCACAACATTTCTTTCTCTTTCTTATACTTTATTATGGAAATGCTTAGATGAATTCCTACCATTTGGCGTGTCTCTTCTTAAGATTTGACTGCCCTCTCAAGTGCTTCAAAGTCTCGTGATTGGTGTGGATGACACATTCCTTGGCCAAGAGGTAATGTTCCAAGTCTCCATGGCTCTCACTAGTGCATATAACTCTTTATCGTAAGTACAGTAGTTAAGTGTTGATCGCCTTAAGTCTTCATGTTCTTGTATATTGTGGCTCTAAGGAGAATATCAAGAGTCCTATGAATGACTTTTGGTTGGCCGTCGGTTTGGGGATGGAATGTTGTAGAAAAGAGGAGCTTTGTCCCTTGTCTTCTCTGAAGAATCCTGGAAAAGTGGCTTAGTAACTTCGTGTCTCGATCTGACACCATAGTCCTAGGATACTATGTAATTTGACGACTTCAGTGAAAAATAAGTTAGTAGTTTCGGTAGCATCATTTGTCTTGGAGAATGGGATGAAATGCCCCATCTTGGTGAAGCGGTCGACTACCAAAAAAATAAAATCCTTTTGTTGAACTCTTGGCAGCCTTAAAATGAAGTCCAGTGAAAGATCAACCCATGACAATTAGAGATAAAAACCATATGGATGTACTCTTGCTTTTCCTTCTTTTATACCAAACACTTCTCACAAATGTTGTCACACTTACATCACATCTATGGCATATAGAAGTGTTTCCTAAGCATGTCTAAATTATTTTTGTTTCCAAAGTTACCCATCAAGCCCCCTCCATTCGCTTCTTGCATAAGTAACTCCCTAATAGATCCCTTGGGAATGCAAAGCTGCTTTTCCTTACGGATAAAACCATCATGCATATAGAACTTGTGATACAATCCTTTCCCTCTTCCTTGATAACATTCCCCTAACTGCGGATCACTTTCATAGCTTCCCTTAATACTCTCAAATCCTAGAATATTTGGCTCCATGGTTGATATAAAAACATACAGCCTAGACAAAGCATCTGCCGCATCATTGTCTTTCCCTTTCGTATACTTTATTATGGAAATGCTTCGATGAATTATAACCATTTGGCGTGTCACTTCTTGAGATTTTTCTGCCCTCTCAAGTGATTCAAATACTCGTGATCGGTGTGGATGACACATTCCTTGGCCAATAGGTAATGTTGCCATGTCTCCATGGCTCTCACTAGCGCATATAAATTTTTATCGTAAGTAGGGTAGTTAAACGTTGATCGACCCAAATCTTTAGGTTCTTGCCTATTGTGGCTCTAAGGAGAGTACCGAGAGTCAAATTAATGATTTATGTTTGGCCATCAGTTTGAGGATGGCACATTGTAGAAAAGACAAGCTTTGTCCCTAGCATTCTCCAAAGCGTACTCCAAAAGTGGCTTACGAACTTCGTGTCTGGATCGGACACAATATTCCTTGGGATACCATGTAGTTTGACGACTTCCTTGAAAACCAAGTTAATGGTTAAGGTAACATCATTTTTCTTGGAGCATGGGATCAAATCGCCATCTTGGAGAAGCTGTCAACTACCACAAATATACAATCCTTTTGTTGAACTCTTGGCAGCCTAAAACGAATTCAATTGAAAGATTAACCCATGGCAATGGGAGATATAAACTATATTGATGTACTCTTGCCTTTTTCTTCTTACAAACCAAAAACTTCTCACAAAATTTGTCAACCTCACATTGCATCTTTGGCATATAGAAGTGTTCCCCAAGCATGTCCAATGTCTTCTTGTTTCCAAGGTGACACATCAAACCCCCTCCATGCGCTTATTGCATAAGTAACTCCCTAATCGATCCCTTGGGAATGCAAAACTGTTTGTCCTTAAAGAGAAAACAATCATGCATATAGAACTTGTGATACAATCCTTTCCCTCTTCCTTGATAACATTCCCCTAACTCCGGATCACTTTCATAGCTTCCCTTAATACTCTTGAACCCTAGAATATTTACCTCTATGGTTGATATCAAAACATACTGCCTAGACAATGAATCCGCCACAACATTGTATTTCCCTTTCTTATACTTTATTTTGGAAATTCCTAGATGAATTCTAACAATTTGGCCTGTCTCTTCTTGATATTTGTCATCCCTCTTAAGTGCTTCAAAGTCTCGTGATCGGTGTGGATGACACATTCCTAGGCCAAGGGTTAATGTTGCCAAGTCTCCAGCGCTCTGACTAACGCGTACAACTTTTTATTGTAATTAGGGGAGTTAAACGATGATAAACCCATGGTGAAGTAGGGATTAGCAGAGGTAGATACAAACCATACAGATGTACTCTTGACTTTGCCTTCTAACAAACTAAACACTTCTTACAAACCAAACACTTTTCACAAAATTTGTCAACCTCACATCACATCTTTGGCAAAGAGAAGTGTTCCTTAAGTATGTCCAAAGTCTTCTTGTTTCCAAAGTGACCCATCAAATACCCTCCATACGCTTTTTGCCTAAGTAACTCCTTAATCGATCCCTAGGGAATGCAAAGTTGTTTGTCTTTAAAGAGAAAACCATCAAGCATATAGAACTTGTGATACAATCCTTTCCCTTTTTCTTTCTAACATTCCCCTAATTCCGGATCACTTTCATAGCTTCCCTTCATACTCTAGAACCCTAGAATCTTTGCTTCCATGGTTGATATCAAAACATATAGTCTAGACAAAGTATCCGCCACAACATTTACTTTCCCTTTCTTATACTTTATTATGGAATTGCTTAGATGAATTCAAACGATTTGGCATATCTCTTCTTTAGATTTGTCTGCCCTCTAAAGTGCGTAAAGTCTCGTTATCGATGTAGATGACACATTCACTGGCCATGAGGTAATGTTGCCAAGTCTCCATGCCTCTCATTAGCACATACAACTCTTTATCGTAAGTATGGTAGTTAAGCGTTGATTGACCCATGTCTTTATATTCTTGCCTATTGTGGCTCTAAGAGAGTACCAAGAGTCATATTAATGACTTTAGTTTGACCATCGGTTTGGGGATGGCACGTTGTAGAAAAGACGAGCTTGGTCCCTAGCCTTCTCCAATGCGTCGCCCAAAAGTGTCTTAGGAACTACATGTCAGGATCCAACACAATAGTCCTTGTGATACCATGTAATTTGAAAACTTCCTTGAAAAACAAATTGCTGGTTTGGGTAGCATAATTTTTCTTGGAGCATGCGATAACCTGCGCCATCTTGGAGAAGAGGTAGACTACCACTAATATAGAATCCTTTTCTTGAACTCTTGGAATCCCTAAAACGAAGTCATTGAAAGATCAAGCCATGGAAATGGCAAATATAAACCATATGGATGTACTCTTGACTTTGCCTTCTAAGAAAGAAAATACTTCTTACAAAATTTGTCAACCTAACATTGCATCTTTGGCAAGTAGAAGTGTTCCGTAAGCATGTCCAAAGTCTTCTTGTTTCCAAAGTGACCCATCAATCCCTGTCCATGCGCTTATTGCATAAGTAACTCCTTAATCGATCCCTTGGGAATGCAAACCTGTTTGCCCTTAAAGAGAAAACCATCATGCATACAGAACTTGTGATACAATCCTTACCCTCTTCCTTGATAACATTCCCCTAACTCCCCATCACTTTCATAGCTTCCCTTGGTTGATATCGAAACATACTGCCTAGACAAAGTATCAGCTACAACATTGTCTTTCGCCTTCTTGTACTTTATTATGGAAATGCCTAGATGCATTCTAACTATTTGGCATGTGTCTTCTTGATATTTGTCATCCCTCTCAAGTGCTTCAAATTCTCTTAATCGGTGTGGATGACACATTCCTTGGCCAAGGGGTAATGTTGCCAAATCTCCATCGCTCTCACTAACGCATACAACTTTTTATTGAAGTAGGGTAGTTAAGAGTTGATCAACCCAAGACTTCATGTTCTTGCCTATTGTGGTTCTAAGGATAGTACCAAGAGTCCTATTAATGACATATGTTTGACCGTTGATTTGGGTATGGCATGTTGTAGAAAGGAGGAGCTTGGTCCCTAGCCTTCTCCAAAGCGTCCTCCGGAAGTGGTTTTTGTATCCAAAGTGACCCATCAAATACCCTCCATGCGCTTCTTGCATAAGTACCTCCTTAATCGATCCCTTGAGAATGCAAAGCTGCTTGTCTTTAAAGAGAAAACCATCATTTATATAGAACTTGTGGTACAATCCTTCCCTTTTCCTTTCTAATATTCTCCTAACTCCGAATCACTTTCATAGCTTCCCTTCATATTCTCAAACCTTAGAATCTTTGCCTCCATGGTGGATATCAAAACATACAGTCTAGACAAAGTATCAGCCACACGATTGTCTTTCCCTTTCTTATACTTTATTATGGAATTGCTTAGATGAATTCAAACGATTTGGCGTGTCTCTTCTTTAGATTTTTCTGCCCTCTAAAGTCCTTCAAAGTCTCTTTATCGGTGTAGATGACACATTCCTTGGCCATGAGGTAATGTTACCAAGTCTCCATGGCTCTCATTACCGTATACAACTTTTTATCGTAAGTATGGTAGTTAAGTGTTGATCGACCCATGTCTTTATGTTATTGCCTATTGTGGCTCTACGAGAGTACGAAGAGTCTTATTAATGACTTCCATTTGACCATCGGTTTGGGGATGGCATGTTGTAGAAAAGACACAAGCTTGGTCCCTAGCCTTCTCCAAAGCGTCCCCCAAAAGTGGCTTAGGAACTACGTGTCTAGATCCGACACAATAGTCCTTAGTATACCATGTAATTTGACAACTTCCCTGAAAAACAAATTACCAGTTTGGGTAGCATCATTTATTTTGGAGCATGGGATGAAATGCGCCATCTTGGAGAAGCAGTAGACTACCACAAATATAGAATCCTTTTGTTGAACTCTTTGCAGCCCTAAAACGAAGTTCATTGAAAGATCAACCCATGGAAATGGAAGATATCAACCATATGGATGTACTCTTGACTTTGCCTTCTAACAAACCAAATACTTCTCACAATATTTGGCAACCTAACATTGCATCTTTGGCAAATAGAAGTGTTCCCTAAGCATGTCCAAAGTCTTCTTGTTTCCAAAGTGACCTATCAATCCCTCTCCATGCGCTTATTGCATAAATAACTCCCTAATTTATCCCCTGGGAATGCAAAGTTGTTTTTTCTTAAAGAGAAAACCATCATGCATATAGAACTTGTGATACAATCCTTTCCCTCTTCATTGATAACATTCCTGTAACTCCGGATCACTTTCATAGCTTGCCTTAATACTCTTAATCCTTGAATAATTGCCTCCATGGTCGATATCAAAACATACCGCCTAGACAAAGCATCCACCACAACATTGTCTTTCTCTTTCTAATACTTTATTATGGCGTGTCTCTTCTTGATATTTTTTAACTGTCTCTAGTGCTTCAAAGTCTCTTGATCGGTGTGGATGAAACATTCCTTTTCCGAAGCATCCTCCAAAAGTGGCTAAGGAAATTCATGTCTTGATCCGACAAAATAGTCTTCGGGATACCATGTAAATTGATGACTTCCTTGAAAAACAAATTAACGGTTTGGGTAGCATCATTTTTCTAGGAGAATGGGATGAAAAACGCCATCTTGAAGAAACAGTCGATTACCACAAATATAGAGTCCTTTTGTTGAACTCTTGGAAACCTTAAAACGAAGTCCATTGAAAGATCAACCCATGGTGAAGTAAGGATTTGCAGAGGGAGATATAAACTATATGGATGTACACTTGACTTTGTCTTCTTACAAACCGAACACTTCTTACAAACCAAACACTTCTCACAAAATTTGTCGACCTCACATCGCATCTTTGACAAATAGAAGTGTTCCCTAAGCATATCCAAAGTCTTCTTGTTTCCAAAGTGACCCATTAAATCCCCTACATGCGCTTCTTGCATAAGTAACTCCTTAATCGATCCCTTGGGAATGCAAAGCTTTAAAGAAAAAAACATCATGCATATAGAACTTATGATACAATCCTTTCCCTTTTCCTTTCTAACATTCCCCTAACTCTAGATCACTTTCATAGCTTCCCTTAATACTCTCGAACATTAGAATCATTACCTCCATGGTTGATAACAAAACATAGAGCCTAAACAAACAATCCGCCACAACATTATCTTTCCGTTTCTTATACTTTATTATGGAATTGCTTAGGCAAATTCAAACGATTTGGGGTGTCTCTTCTTGAGATTTTTCAGCCCTCTAAAGTGCTTCAAAGTCTCGTGATCGGTGTAGATGACACATTCCTTGGCCATGAGGTATTGTAATTTGATGAATTCTCTGAAAAATAAGTTAGCGGTTTGTGTAGCATCATTTAACTTGGAGAAGCGGTCTTGACTTTTCCTTGTTATAAACGAAACACTTCTCACAAAATTTTTAAACCTCACATCGCATCTCTGGGAAATAGAAGTGTTCGTTAAGCATGTCTAAAGTCTTCTTGTTTCCAAAGTTACCCATAAAACCCCCTCTATGCGCGTCTTGAATAAGTAACTCCCTAATTGATCCCTTTGGAAGGAAAAGTTGCTTGTCCATAAGAGAAAAACATCATGCATATAAAACTTGTGATACAATCCTTTGCCTCTTCCTTATTAACATTCCCCTAACTCCGGATCACTTTCATAGCTTCCCTTAATACTCTCAAACCCTAAAATAGTTTCCTCCATGATTGATATCAAAACATACCGCCTCGACAAAGCATTCGCCACAATCTTTTCTTTCCCTTTCTTATACTCTATTATGGAAATGCTTAGATGAATTCTAACCATTTGGCGTGTCTTTTCTTGAGATTTTTCTACCATTTCAAGTGCTTAAAAGTCTCGTGGTCGGTGTGGATGACACATTCCTTGGCGAAGAGGTAATGTTCCAAGTCACCATTGCTCTCACTAGCGCATACAATATCGTAAGTAGGATAGTTAAGCGTTGATCGACTTAAGTCTTCATGTTCTTGTTTAATTGTGGTTCTAAGGAGAGTACCAAGAGTTCTTTGGCTGTTGTACTTAAGCAAGAAGCGCACAAAGGGGGTTTGATAGGTCACTTTGGAAACAAGAAGACTTTGGACATGCTTAGGGAACACTTCTATTTGCCAAAGATGATATGTGAGGTTGACAATTTTTGTGAGAAGTGTTTTATTTGTAAGAAGGCAAAGTAAAGAGTACATCCGTATGGTTTATATCTCCCCCTACCAATCCCTACTTCACCATGGGTTTATCTTTCAATGGACTTTGTTTTAAGCCTTCCAAGAGTTCAACTAAAAGACTTTATATTTATGGTAATCGACCGCTTCTTCAAGATGGCACTTTTCATCCCATGCTCCAAGACAAATTGATGCTACCCGAACCGTTAACTTTTTTTCAAGAAAGTCGTCAAATTACATGGTATCCCAAGGACTATTGTGTCGAGACACAAATTTCCTAAACCACTTTTGGAGGACGCTTTGGAGAAGTCTAAGGACCAAGCTCGTCTTTTCTACAACATGTCATGGAGACTTAAGGAGAGGACCAAGCTCGTCTTTGGCTGTTGGTTTAAGGATGACATGTTGTAGAAAAGACGAGCTTGGTCCTTAGACTTCTCCAAAGCGTCCTCCAAAAATGGTTTAGGAAATTTGTGTCTCGACACAATAGTCCTTGGGATACCATGTAATTTGACGACTTTCTTGAAAAAAAGTTAACGGTTCGGGTAGCATCAATTTGTCTTGGAGCATGGGATGAAAAGTGCCATCTTGAAGAAGCGGTCGATTACCACAAATATAAAGTCTTTTAGTTGAACTCTTGGAAGGCTTAAAACAAAGTCCATTGAAAGATAAACCCATGGTGAAGTAGGGATTGGTAGGGGGAGATATAAACCATACGGATGTACTCTTTACTTTGCCTTCTTACAAATAAAACACTTCTCACAAAAATTGTCAACCTCACATATCATCTTTGGCAAATAGAAGTGTTCCCTAAGCATGTCCAAAGTCTTCTTGTTTCCAAAGTGACCTATCAAACCCCCTTTGTGCGCTTCTTGCTTAAGTAACTCCCTAATCGATCTCTTGGGAATGCAAAGCTGCTTGTTCTTAAGGAGAAAACCATCATGCATATAGAACTTGTGATACAATCCTTTACCTCTTGCTTGCTAATATTCCCCTAAGTCAAGATCACTTTTATAGCTTCCCTTAATACTCTCGAACCTTAGAATCTTTGCCTCCATGGTTGATATCAAAACATACCGGCTAAACAAAACATCCACCATAACTTTTTATTTCGTTTTCTTATACTTTATTATGGAACCGCTTAGATGAATTCAAACGATTCGGTGTCTCTCTTCTTGAGATTTGTCTGCCCTGTCAAGTGCTTCAAAAACTCGTGATCGGTATAGGTGACACATTCCTTGCCCAGGAGGTAATATTGCCGAGTCTCAATGGCTCTCACTAGTGGATCTAAATCTTTATTGTAAGTAGGATAGTTAAGCGTTGATTGACCCAAGTCCTTATGATCTTGCATATTGTGGCTCTAAAGAGAGTACCGAGAGTCCTATTAATGACCTCTGTTGGCCGTCGATTTGGGGATGGAATGTTGTAGAAAAGACGAGCTTGGTTCCTAGCTCTCTCCAAAGCGTCCTCCAAAAGTGGGTTAGTAACTTCGTGTCTGGAACCGACATTATAATCCTTGGGATACCTTGTAATTTGATGATTTCTGTGAAAAATAAGTTAGTGGTTTGGGTAGCATCATTTGTCTTGGAGCATAGGATGAAATGCACCATCTTGGAGAAGCGGTCGATTACCACAAATATACAATCTTTTTGTTTAATTCTTGGAAGCCCTAAAACGCAGTCCATTGAAAGATCAACCCATGGCAATGAGAGATATAAACCCTAAGGATGTACTCTTGACTTTCCCTTCTTACAAACCAAAAACTTCTCACAAATTTTGTCAACCTCACATCGCATCTTCAAGATATAAAAGTCTTCTTGTTTCCAAAGTGACCCATCAATCCCCCTCCATGCGCTTCTTGCATAAGTAACTCCTTAATCGATCCCTTGGGAATGCAAAGCTTCTTGTCCTTAAGGAGAAAATCATCATGCATATAAAACTTATGATACGATCTTTTCCCACTCCCTTGATAACAATCCCCTAACTCCGGATAACTTCTTGTCTCCATCCGACACAATAGTCATTGGGATACTAGGTTATTTGATGACTTCCTTGAAAAACAAATTACCGGTTTGGGTAGCATCATTTTGCTTGGAGCATTGGATGAAATCCGTAATCTTGGAGTAGCGGTCGACTACCACAAATAATAAATCCTTGTGTTGAACTCTTGGCAGCCCTAAAATGAAGTCCATTGAAAGATTTACTTATCGCAATGGGAGATGTAAACCATACAGATGTACTCTTGACTTTGCCTTCTTATAAACCAAACATTTCTCACAAAATTTGTCAACCTCACATAGCATCTCTGGAAAATAGAAGTGTTCCCTAAGCATGTCCAAAATATTCTTGTTTTCAATATGACCCATGAAACCCCCTCCATGCGTTTCTTTCATTACTAACTCACTAATCGATCCCTTGGGAAAGAACAGATGCTTGTCCTTAAAGAGAAACCCATCATGCATATAGAACTTGTGTTACAATTTCTTCCCTCTTCCTTGATAACATTCCCCGAACTCCGGATCACTTTCATAGCTTCCCTTAATACTCTCGAACCCTAGAATCTTTGCCTCCATGGTTGATATCAAAACATACCGCCTAGACAAATCATTCGCCACAAAATTTTCTTATACATTAATATGGAAATGCTTAGATCAATTCCAACCTTTTGGCGTGTCTCAACTTAAGATTTTTCTGCCCTCTCAAGTGCTTCAAAGTCTCGTGATCGGTGTGGATGACACATTCCTTGGACAAAAGGTAATGTTCCAAGTTTCCATGGCTCTCACTAACGCATACAACTCTTTATCGTAAGTAGGGTAGTTAAGCGTTGATCAATCCAAGTCCTCATGTTCTTGCATATTGTGGTTCTAAGGAGAGTACCAAGAGTTCTATTAATGACTTATGTTTGGCCGTTGGTTTGGGGATGCCATGTTGTAGAAAAAATGAGCTTGGTCCCTAGCCTTCTCCAAAGCGTACTCTCAAAGTGGCTTAGAAAATTCGTGTCTCGATCCGACGCAATAATCCTTGGAATACCATGTAATTTGATGACTTTTTGAAAAACAAGTTAATGCTTTGGGTACCATCATTTGTGTTGGATCATGGGATGAATAGCGCCATCTTGGAGAAGCGGTCGATTACCACAAATATAGAGTCCTTTTGTTGAACTCTTGGAACCCTTTAAACAAAGTCCATTGAAAGATCAACCCATGGTGAAGTAGGGATTGGCAGAGGGAGATATAAACCATATAGATGTACGTTGCCTTCTTACAAACCAAACACTTCTCACAAAATTTGTCAACCTCACATCGCATCTTTGGCAAATAGAAGTGTGCCCTAAGCATGTCTCTAGTCTTCTTGTTTCCAAAGTGACCCATCAAACCCCCTCCATGCGCTTCTTGCATAAGTAACTCCCTAATCGATCCCTTGGGAATGCACAACTGCTTGTCTTTAAAGAGAAACCCATCATGCATATAGAACTTATGATATAATACTTTCCCTCTTCCTTAACTTCGGATCACTCTCATAGCTTCCCGTAACTTCGGATCACTCTTATATCTTAACTTCAGATCACTCTCATAGCTTCCCTTAATACTCTCGAACCCTAGAATCTTTGTGTCCATGGTTGATATCAAAACATAACACCTAGACAAAGCATCCGTTCACGAGGTTCCGACATGCCCAGAGGCCAGAGGCGAAATCCTTTCACGGTTCATAGGACCAACACCATTCAAAGGTGGGTGGCCGCCTTGTTTGACCTTCGTAGCGCATCAAAGAGACTTCACTAAATCACTTTTTCCTATCCAAGTAGTCAATTAGACTAGAGCACCCTATTTGACGCCACAACATTTTCCTCCCATTTCTTATACATTATTATGGAAATGCTTAGATGAATTCCAACCATTTGGCGTGTCTCATCTTTATATTTTTCTGCCCTCTCAAGTGCTACAAAGTCTCGTGATTGGTGTGGATGACATATTCCTTGCTCAAAAGGTAATGTTTCCATGCCTCCATGGCTCTCACTAGCGCATACAACTCTTTATCGTAAGTAAGGTAGTTAAGCGTTGATAGACCCAAGTCTTCATGTTCTTGCCTATTGTGGCTCAAAGGAGAGTACCGAGAGTTCTATTAATGACTTATGTTTGGCTATTGGTTTAGGGAAGGCATGTTGTAGAAAAGATGAGCTTGGTACCTAGCCTTCTCCAAAGCGTCCTATAAAAGTGGCTTAGGAAATTCGTGTCTTGATCCGACACAATAGTCCTTGGGATGCCATGTAATTTGACGACTTCCTTGAAAAAAAAGATAACGGTTCTAGTAGCATCATTTGTGTTGGAGCATGGGATGAAAAGCACCATCTTGAAGAAGTGGTCGGTTACCACAAATATTGAGTCCTTTTATTGAACTCTTGGAAGCCTTAAAACAAACTCCATTGACAAATCAACCCATGGTAAAGTAGGGATTGGCAGAGTGAGATATAAACCATATAGATGTACATTGCGTTCTTACAAACCAAACACTTCTCATAAAATTTGTCGACCTCACATCGCATCTTTGGGAAATAAAACTGTTCCCTAAGCATGTCCAAAGTTTTCTTTTTTCCAAAGTGACCCATCAAACCCCCTCTATGTGCTTCTTGCATAAGTAACTCCCTAATCGATACCTTGGGAATGCAAAGCTGCTTGTCCTTATAGAGAAAACCATCATGCATATAGAACTTGTGATACAATCCTTTCAATGTTCCTTGCTAATATTCCCCTAACTATGGATCACTTTCATAGCTTCCCTTAATACTCTCAAACCCTAGAATCTTTGCCTCCATGGTTGATATCAAAACATACTGCCTAACTTCAAACAATTTGGCATCCACCACAACTTTGCCTTTCCCTTTCTTATACTTTATTATGGAATTGCTTAGATGAATTCAAACGATTTGGCGTGTCTCTTCTTGAGATTTGTCTGCCCTCTAAAATGCATCAAAGTCTCGTGATCAGAATAGATGAAATATTCATTGGCCAGGAGGTAATGTTGCCAAGTCTCAATGGCTCTCACTAGCGCATACAACTGTTTATCGTAAGTAGGGCAATTAAGCATTGATCGACCCAAGTCCTCATGTTCTTGCATATTGTGGCTCAAAAGAGAGTACCAAGAGTCCTATTAATAACTTCTGTTTGGCTGTCGGTTTGGGGATGGAATGTTGTAGAAAACACAAGCTTCGTCCCTAGCATTCTCCAAAGCGTCCTCCAAAAGTGGCATAGTAACTTCGTGTCTAGAATCGATACTATAATCCTTTGGGATACCATGTAATTTAACAACTTCCGTGAAAAATAAGTTATCGGTTTGGGTAGCATCAGTTGTCCTGAGCATGGGATGAAATGCACCATCTTGGAGAAGCAATTGACTACTAAAAATATAGAATCTTTTTTTTGAACTGTTTAAAGCCCTAAAACGAAGTCCATTGAAAGATTAACCCATGGCAATGCGAGATATAAACCATACGGATGTACGCTTGACTTTTCCTTCTTACAAACCAAAAACTTCTCACAAAATTTGTCAACCCCACATCGCATCTTTGGCATATAGAAGTGTTCCCTAAGCATGTCTAAAGTCTTCTTGTTTCCAAAGTGACCCATCAATCCCCCTCCATGCGCTTCTTACATAAGTAACTCCCTAATCGATCCATTTGGAATGCAAAGCTGCTTGTCCTTAACGAGAAAACCATCATCCATATAAAACTTGTGTTACAATCCTTTCCTTCTTCCTTGATAACATTCTTCTAACTCCGGATCACTTTCATAGCTTCCCTCAATACTATCAAACTCTAGAATCTTTGCCTCCATGGTTCATATAAAAAACATACCGCCTAGACAAAGCATCTACCACAACATTTCTTTCCTTTTCTTATACTTTAATATGGAAATGCTTAGATGAATTCAAACATTTGGCGTGTCTCTTCTTTATATTGGTCTGCTCTCTCAAGTGCTTCAAATTCTTGTGATCGATGTGGATGACTCATTCCTTGGCCAATTGGTAATGTTCCATGTCTCCATGGCTCTCACCAGCGCATCAACTCTTAATGATAGGTAGGATAGTTAAGCGTTTATCAACCCAAGTCTTCATGTTCTTGCCTATTGTGGCTCTAAGGAGAATATTGAGAGTTCTAATAATGTCTTTTGTTTGGCCGTCGGTTTTGGGATGGCATGTTGTAGAAAAGAAGAGCTTTGTCCGTAGCATTCTCCATAGCGTCCTCAAAAAATGGCTTAGAACTTTGTGTCTGGATCCGACCCAATAATCTTTGGGATACCATGTAATTTGATGACTTCTTTGAAAAACAAATTACCGGTTTAGGTAGCATTATTTGTCTTGGAGCATGGGATGAAATGTGCCATCTTAGAGAAGCGGTCGATTATCACAAATATTGAATCCTTTTGTTGACACTTGGCAGCCCTAAAAAGAAGTCCATTAAAAGATCAACCTATGGCAATGGGATATATAAACCATTAGGATGTACTCTTGACTTTGCCTTCTTAGTCTATCTACAATGGACGTGTGTATATAAAATTATCAACAGTTGTAATGGTGCAATAAGGGTGTTGTTAAAAATGTGTAAATATGTGGCATCAACTTTATTGTTAATATACAACAAGTTGAAATCAGACAAAATGGAGCCCCCAACGTCATGTGTCACCGGAGAGAGAAAGTGGGAGATGTGGTTCTCCATGTGTCACATTCTAAACTGAATTATTGAACGTAAATGAACATATATATTTTAATTTTTTTATATCAAAATTTGTTATTTTTTATCCTCTATAAATAGACACTTGTTTCATTGGATTTGGACAAAAAAAACACACATTTAAGCCTCCATTAAACTTTTTTTTTACAATTTTAAACATCTTTTTAAGAAAAATGGATCCCAACAATAATCCTTTTAACTCCCAAAATTCTTCGAATTATCCTTTTAATTACCCAAATCCCAACAATTATCAATTTCAAAACCAATCTTCCAGCCAACCCCAAAATATCCCAAATTATGGTTTTGAATGCTTTAGAAACTGAATTTCCAGAATTTTCTACACAAATGACTCATGGCGACATGAGCGGTGCTAATGAAACCACTCAAGATGATGCAGAATATTTACCTCCAGTTCGCCGCAGAGGCCCAAAATGGACCACTGCGCAAAACTTGGTGCTACTTAGTGGGTGGATTAAATATGGAACAAACAGTATTGTGGGTAAAAACAAAAAAATTGAAGCATATTGGGGTAAAATTGCTAATTATTGTAATGAGCATGGCTCATTTAAATCTCCATGTGAGGGAGGTTCGTGCAGAAATCATTTCAACTACATCAACAAAATATTGGCGAAATGGAGTGGCGCTTACGACAATGCCAAGCGTATGAGACAAAGCGGGTGGTCGGACAATGATGTATTGGCAAAAGCGCATAAATTATATTCAACCGATGGATCTTCAATTTAATGGCAGAATGGATCGTTGTTCGTGATCAACATCGTTACCTTAGTCTGGTAGGAGGAAATACTGCCTGTGGGAGTAGTGGATCTAAGAGAACCACCGAGAGTGATGCTAGTGACTCCCACTCAGTAGGATTTAGTGCTCGTCCAATGGGAAGGGATGCAGCTAAAAAAAGAGTAAAAAGAAAGGTAAGGGAGCACGTTTGGAATCAGTGGATGAAGATTTTAATAAATACCAACAATTGAAAGAGCAAGAGTTTCAATAAATTGGATAACATAGCCATGAAGCAAGAGGAGGCAACTCAGGCGATCATAGAAGCTAAGTGAAAAGGAGCGTCTCGATGATCGTAGTCAAGAAATGTTCAAGAAGTTGGGTCATGATCTGTTTGGAAATTAGTTGTTGTTAAGTGTATGGTTAACCTTTATCACCATATTTAATGTCGTTTTGTCAGTATCTACTTTAATAATGCGTATTTGTCAGTTTTTTTGCTTTAATAATGTGTGTTTGTCAGTTTTTGCTTTAATAATGTGTGTTTGTTAGTTTTTGCTTTAATAATGTGTGTTTGTCAGTTTTCGTTTTAATAATGTGTATTGTTAGTTTTTACTTTAATAATGTGTATTTGTCAGTTTTTACTTTAATAATGTGTATTTGTCAGTTTTTGCTTTAATAATTTATGTTTGTCTGTTTTTGCTTTAATAATGTTTGTCAGTTTTTGCTTTAATAATGTGTGTTTGTCCGTGACTTTCAGTTTTTAATGGAAAAATCTTATCCTTATCTATTACTTCACTATATTCCATCATTTTCTCCTTATATTTTTCTATTACTTTTGGATTTTGTCGATTCTAACCACTCCATATGAATCCAATCCTTATCTATTAATAAATTGCATTCCATTATTTGTTTTGAATCCATCTATTTGAACCACTCATTTTCTTATAAATAAAGACTCATTCTTCCATTGATATACCAATACCAAAAATCTCATCTTTTAAAAAAAGATCAGTGGATCCATCAGAATTTTTTTTTGATGTCGAAGCTTACAAAAAGCAGTCTGAAATTGAAGATAAGCATATTCGCAATCGGTTTCGAGAGTGTCGAAAGAAAATTGAGGAAGACTATGCACCTCATAGCAAGAGAAAATATTTCAAGGGAGATCATGTAGCAGCAAACCTAAGACTGGTGGATGACTACTTTTTTGATCAACCTACATATGATGATGGAATGTTTCGTCGGCAGTTTCGGATGCAAAAATATGTTTTTCTTTGAATCGTTGGGGACCTATCAAGTAGTAATAACTACTCCACCCAAAGATTTGATACAGCCAATAAAGAAGGTATATCTCCATTAACAAAATGTACTACAGCCATGTGGCGGCCGACGCGATCGATGAATATATCAAAATAGGAGGTACTACAACATTGGAGTGCTTGCGTAGATTCTGCATGGGAATCATACAATTATACAAGCCAATATATCTAACAGCCCCAACTCAAGATGACATGCAAAGAATATTGCGTGTTAGTGAAATTCGAGGGTTCTCGGGGATGATCGGGAGTATTGATTGCATGCATTGGGAGTGAAAAAATTGTCCGACAGCGTGGGAAGGTCAATTTACTCGGGGAGACAAAGGAACTACCACTATTATTCTTGAAGCAGTTGTGTCTTATGATCTATGGATCTGACATGCCTTTTTTGGGTGTCCGGGCACTTTGAATGATATCAATGTTCTAGATCGTTCACCACTGTTCGGTGATGTTGAACATGGAAATACTCCAAGAGTGAACTTCTTCGTGAATCAATGTTCATATAATATAGCATACTATCTAGCTGACGGTATCTACCCTTCTTATCTGACTTATGTCAAATCAATTAGACTTCCTCAAATTGAACCAGACGAGTTATTTGCACAACATCAAGAGGGATGTCACAAGGACATCGAACGTGCATTTGGGGTGTTGCAGGCTTGATTTAAAATCATTCGTGAACCAGCTTGCATGTGGGACATAGGCGATTTAGCTATTATCATGTGGTCATGTATCATATTGCATAATATGATTTTGAGGATGAACGAGATATGTATGCTCAACATTCAACCGATTATGATCAATCTGAGGGAAGTGGATCTAATACATCGCAACCATTCTCGACCGAGGTGCTACCTGCATTTGCAAATCATGTGCGTGCTAGATCTGAGTTGCGTGATTCAAATGTACATCACCAATTGCAAACAGATCTTATCAAACATATTTGGGCAAAATTTTGTAATTAAAGATATTTTTAAGTCTCTATATGTTATTTAAGAGCTTTATTGTTTATGATTTGATTGTATTGTACTAATTAAGTTATGTGTGTGTTATTAATTGTGTGCTTGTATTTGATATGTTTTATCAGTGTGTTTATCAGTGTATTAGTATAAGTATTTGGTGTGTTTATCAATATATTTTATTTAAATTTAAGTTGTACGTAATTTTTTTTAGTACTAAATGTTTTTAATTATGTGTCCTAATTTCATTTCGAATTTATTTTTAATATTTTTAGTTTAATTTCAATTCATAACTATAGAATTACAAAAACATGAAAAATATAAAATATAAATAGTAGGATACGCTGTTGTACATTTTAAGATAAAACCATTGTAAGTGGATGTTGTATAAATGAGTGTTGTATAATTAGGTGGAAGAGAGAGAAGATGATGTGAAATGTTAAAAAGTGAAAAGTAGGGTGTTGTAATTTAAAACCAATGTAGATAGTCTTATAAACCAAAACTTTCCCACAAAACTTGTCAGCCTCACATCGCATCTTTTGCAATAAAAGTGTTCCCTAAGCATGTCCAAGTATTTTTGTTTCCAAAGTGACCCATCAAACCCCCTCCATAGGTTTCTTGCATAAGTAACTCCCTAATAGATCCCTTGGGAATGCAAAGCTGCTTGTCCTTAAAGAGAAAACCATCATGCATATGGAACATGTGATACAATCCTTTCCCTCTTCTTTGATAACATTCCCCTAACTCTGGATCACTTTCATAGCTTCCCTTAATACTCTCGAACCTAGAATCTTTGCCTCCATGGTTGATATCAAAACATACCGCCTAGACAAAGCATCAGCCACCATATTTTTCTTTCCTATTCTTAGCCTTCTCCAAAACGTCACCCAAAAGTGGCTTAGGAACTACGTGTCTGGATCCGACACAATAGTCCTTAGTATACCATGTAATTTGACAACTTCCTTGAGAAACAAATTACCGGTGGGTAGCATCATTTGTCTTGGAGCATGGGATGAAATGAGCCATCTTGGAGAAGAGGTCGACTAGCATAAATATTGAATCCTTTTGTTGAAATTTTGGCAGCCCTAAAACAAACTCCATTGAAAGATCAACCCATGGCAATGCGAGATATAAACCATGCAGATGTACTCTTGACTTGGTCTTCTTATAATCCAAAAAATTATCACAAAATTTGTCAACCTCACATCGCATCTTTGGCAAATAGAAGTGTTACCTAAGCATATCCAAAGTCTTCTTGCTTCCAAAGTGACCCATCAAACCCTGTCCATGTTCTTCTTTGATAAATAACGCCCTAATCGATCAATTGGAAATGCAAAGCTGCTTGTCTATAAAAAGAAAACCGTAATGTATATAGAACTTGTGATATAATTCTTTCCCTCTTCGTTGATAACATTCCCCTAACTCTAGATCACAACATTTTCTTTCCTTTTCTTATACATTATTATGGAAATGCGTAGATGAATTCTGACCATTTAGCGTGTCTCTTCTTGAGATTTGTCTGCCCTCTCAAGTGCTTAAAAGTCTCGTGATTGGCCAAGAGGTAATGTTCTGAGTCTCCATGGGACTTAGTAATGCATACAACTCTTTATCGTAAGTAGGGTAGTTAAGCATTCATCAACCCTAAGTTTTCATGTTCTTGGCTATTATGGCTCTAAGGAGAGTATCGAGAGTCTTATTAATGTTTTCTGTTTAGCTGTCGATTTGGGGATGGCACGTTGTAGAAAAGCTGAGCTTGGTCCCTAACATTCTCCAAAGCATCCTCAAAAAGTGGCTTAGGAACTTTATGTATGGATCTTACACAGTAGTGCTTGGGATACCATGTAATTCAACGACTTCCTTTGAAAACAAACTACCGGTTTGGTTAGTATCATTTATCTTGGAGCAGGGGATGAAATGCGCCATCTGTGTGAAGCGGTCAACGAGCACAAATATTGAATCCTTTTGTTGAACTCTTGGTAGCCCTAAAACGAAGTCCATTGAAAGATCAACCCATGGCAATGGGAGATATAAACCATACGGATGTAACCTTAACTTTGCCTTCTTATAAACCAAACACTTCTGACAAAATTTGTCGACCTCACATCGCATCTTTGGCAAATAGAAGTGTTCCCTAAGCATGTCCAAAGTATTCTTGTTTCCAAAATGACCCACCAAACCCCCTCCATGCCTTTCTTGCATAAGTAATTCCCTAATCGATCCATTGGGAATGCAGAGCTGCTTGTCCTTAAAGAGAAAACCATCATGCATATAGAACTTGTAATACAATCCTTTCCCTCTTCCTTGATAACATTCTTGTAATTCTGGATCGTTTTCATAGCTTCCATTAATACTCTCAAACCCTAAAATCTTTGCCTCCATGGTTATATCAAAACATACCGCCTAGACAAAGCATCTACCACAAAATTTTCTTTCCCTTTCTTATACTTTATTATGGAAATGCTTAGATGAATTTCAACCATTTGGCCTGTCCTCTCTTGAGATTTGACTGCCCTCTCAGGTTCTTAAAAGTGTCTTGATCGGTGTGGATGACACATTCGTAGGCCAAGAGGTAATGTTGCCATGCCTCCATGGCTCTCACTAGCGCATATAACTCTTTATCGTAAGTAAGGTAGTTAAGCATTGATAGACCCAAGTCTTCATGTTCTTTTCTATTGTGGTTCTAAGGAGAGTACCGAGAGTTATATTAATGACTTATTTTTGGCCGTCGGTTTGGGGGTGGAATGTTTTAGAAAAGACGAGCTTGGTCACTTGCATTCTCCAAAGCGTCCTCCAAAAATGGCTTAGGAACTTAGTGTCTGGATCCAACACAATAGTCCTTGGGATACCATGTAATTTGACATATTCCTTGAAAAACAAGTTAGTGATTTAAATAGCATAATTTTTCTTGCAGCATGGGCTCAAATGCGCCATCTTGGAGAAGCGGTCATCTACCAAAAATATAGATCGTTTTATTGAACTCTTTGCAGCCCTAAAACGAAATCCATTGAAAGATCAACCCATGGCAATAGGAGATATAAAACATAGGGATGTACTCTTGACTTTTCCTTCTTACCATCCAAACACTTCTCATAAAAATTTTCAACCTTACATTACATCTTTGGCATATAGAAGTGTTCCTTAACCATGTCCAAAGTCTTTTTATTTACAAAGTGACCCATCAATCCCCCTCCATGCCTTCCTTTAATACCTTCCTTTAATACTCTCGAACCCTAGAATATTTGCCTCCATTGGTTATATCAAAACATACCGCATAGACAAAGCATCCATAACAACTTTTTCTTTAGCTTTCTTATACCTTATTATGGAAATTCTTAGATGAACTCTAACCGTTTGAGATTTGAGAATTTTTTGCCCTCTCAAGTTCTTAAAAAGTCTCGTGATCGGTGTGGATGACACATTCGTTGGCCAAGAGGTAATGTTTCCATGTCTCCATGGCTCTCACTAGCGCATCAACTCTTTATCGTAAGTAGGGTAGTTAGGCTTTGATCAACCCAAGTCTTCATGTTCTTGCCTATTGTGGCTCTAAGGAGAGTATCAAGAGTCATATTAATGTCTTTCGTTTGGCTGTCGGTTTGTGGATGGCAGGTTGTAGAAAAGACAAGCTTGGTCCCTAGCATTCTCAAAAGCATCCTCCAAAAGTGGTTTAGAAATATCGTGTTTGGATCTGGCACAATCGTCCATGGGATACCATGTAGCATTTGTCCTGGAGCATGGAATGAAATGCGCCATCTTGGAGAAGCGGTCGACTAGCACAAATATTGAAACCTTTTGTTGAACTATTGGCAGCCCTAAAACGAAGCCCATTGAAAGATCAACCCCTATCAATGGGAGATATAAACCATACGGATGTACTCTTGACTTTGCCTTCTTATAAACCAAACACTTCTAACAAAAATTTGTCGACTACACATCGCATCTTTGGCAAATATAAAACTTGTGATACAATCTTTTCCCTCTTCCTTGATAACATTCCCCTCACTCAGGATTACTTTAACAGTTTCCCTTAATACTCTCGAACCCTAGAATCTTTGCATCCTTGGTTGATATCAAAACATACGGTCTAGACAAAGCATCCGCCACAACATTTTCTTTTTATTTTTTATACTTTATTATGGAAATGCTTAAATGAGTTCCTACCATGTGGCGTGTCTCTCCGTGAGATTTGTCTGCCCTCTCAACTGCTTCAAAGTCTCATGATCATTGTGGATGATAAATGATGCCCAAGAGGTACGGTTCCAATTCTCTATGGCTCTCAGTAGAGCATACAACTCTTTATCGTAAGTAGAATAGTTAAGCGTTGATCGACCCAAGTCGTCATGTTCTTGCCTATTGTGGCTCTACGAAGAGTACCGAGAGTCCTATTAATGACTTATGTTAGGTCGTTTGTTTGGGGATAGAATTTTTTAGAAAAGACGAGCTTGGTCACTAGCCTTCTCCATAGCTTCCTCCAAAAGTGGCCTAGGAACTTCGTGTCTGGATCCAACACAATAGTCCATGGGATACCAGGTAATTTGAAATATTCCTTGAAAAACATGTTAACAATTTGAATAGTATAATTTTTCTTGGAGCATGGGATGAAATGCACCATCTTGGAGAAGCGGTCGACTACCAAAAATATAGATTGTTTTGTTGAACTCGTGGCAGCCCTAAAAAAAATCCATCAAAAGATCAACCCATGTCAATGGGAGATATAAAACATATAGATGTACTCTTGGCTTTTCCTTCTTACAATCAAAACATTTCTGACAAAATTTGTCAACCTCACATCGCATCTTTAGCATATAGAAGTGTTCCCATCCATGCATTTGTCAACCTCACATTGCATCTTTGGAAGCATGTTCAAAGTATTCTTATTTCCAAAGTGACCCATCAACTCCCCATCTATGCTCTTCTTGCATAAGTAACACCTTAATCTATCCCTTGGGAATGTAGAGCTGGTTGTCCTTAGAGAGAAAACCATCATGCATATAGAACTTCTGATACAATCCCTTCCATTTTCCTTGACAACATTCCCCTAACTCAGGATAAATTTCAAAGCTTCCCTTAATACTCTCTTGAATCCTAGAATCTCTGCCTCCTCGGTTGATATCAAAACATACCGTCTACACAAAGCATCCATCACAACATTTTCTTTCTCTTTCTTATACTTTATTATGGAAATGCTTAGATGAGTTCCAACCATATGGCGTGTTTCTCCTTGAGATTTGTCTGCCCTCTCAACTACTTCAAAGTATTGTGATTGGTGTGGATGACACATTCCTTTGCAAAGAGGTATTGTTCCAAGTCTCCATGGCTCTCCTTGAGCATACAATTCTTTATTGTACGTAGGGTAGTTAAACGTTGATGGACCCAAGTCTTCGTGTTCTTGCCTATTGTGGCTCTAAGGAGAGTACCGAGAGTCCTATTAATGTCTTCTTGTTGGCTGTTGCTTTGGGGAAGGAAATGTTTTAGAAAATAAGAGCTTGGTCCCTAGCTTTCTCCAAAGCGTCATCCAAAAGTGGCTTAGGAACTTCGCGTCTGGAGCCGACACAATAGTCATTGGGATACCATAAAATTTGACATATTCCTTGAAAAAACAAGTTAGCAATTTGAATAACATCATTTTCCTTGGAGCATGGGATGAAATGGGCCACCTTGGAGAAGCAGTAGACTACAAAAAAATATAGAATCCTTTTGTTGAACTCTTGGTAGTCCTAAAACGAAACCCATTGAAAGATCAACCGGTGGCAATAGGAGATATAAAACATATAGATGTACTCTTGACTTTGCCATCTTACAATCCAAACACTTCTCACAAATTTTGTTAACCTCACTTCGCATCTTTTGGCTGATAGAAGTATTCCCTAACCATGTCCAAAGTCTTTTGTTTCCAAAGTGACCCATCAATCCCCCTCCATGAGCTTCTTGAATAAGTAACACCCTAATCGATCCCTTGGGAATGCAAAGCTGCTCGTCCTTAAGGAGAAAACCATCATACATATAGAATTTGTGATACAATCCTTTCCCTCTTCCTTGATAACATTCCCCGAACTCCGAATCACTTTCATCCCTTCCCTTAATACTCTTGAACCCTAGAATATTTGCCTCCATGGTTGATATCAAAATATACCGCCTAGACAAAGTATCCGTCTGAACATTGTCCTTATCTTTCTTATACTTTATTATGAAAAATGCTTAGATGAATTCTAACCATTTGGCGTGTCCTCTCTTGAGATTTGTCTGCCCTCTCAAGTTCTTAAAAGTTTCTTGATCGGTATGGATGACACATTCGTAGGCCAAGAGGTAATGTTGCCATACCTCCATGGCTCTCACTAGCGCATACAACTCTTTATCGTAAGTACGGTAGTTAAGCGTTGATAGACCTAAGTCTTCATGTTCTTGCCTATTGTGCCTCTAAGGAGAGTACCGAGAGTCCTATTAATGACTTATGTTTGGCCGTCGGTTTTGGGATGGAATGTTTTAGAAAAGACGAGCTTGGTCACTTCCATTCTCCAAAGCGTCCTGCAAAAATGGCTTAGAAACTTAGTATCTGGAACCAACACAATAGTCCTTGGGATTCCATGTAATTTGACATATTCCCTGACAAACAATTTAGTGATTTAAATAGCATAATTTGTCTTGGAGCATAGGCTCAAATGCGCCATCTTGGAGAAGCGGTCGTCTACCAAAAATATAGATCGTTTTATTGAACTCATAGCAGCCCTAAAACAAAATCCATTGAAAGTTCAACCCATGGCAATAGGAGATATAAAACATACAGATGTACTCTTCACTTTTCCTTTTTACCATCCCAACACTTCTCACAAAACTTTTCAACCTTATATTTCATCTTTGGCATATAGAAGTGTTCCCTCAACATGGTCAAAGTCTTTTTGTTTCCAAAGTGACCCATCAATCCCCCTCCATGCGCTTCTTGAATAAGTAACTCCCTAATCGATCCCTTGGGAATGCAAAACTGCTTGTCCCTAAGGAGAAAACCATCATGCATATAGAACTTGTGATACAATTCTTTCCCACTTCCTTGATAACATTCCCCTAACTCCAGATCACTTTCAAACCTTCCCTTAATACTCTCGAACCCTAGAATATTTGCCTCCATTGGTTATATCAAAACATACCGCATAGACAAAGCATCCGTCACAACTTTCTCTTTAGCTTTCTTATACCTTATTATGGAAATTCTTAGATTAATTCTAACCATTTTAGATTTGAGATTTGGTTGCCCTCTCAAGTTCTTAAAAGTCTCGTAATCGGTGTGGATGACACATTCGTTGCCCAAGAGGTAATATTTCCATGTCTCCATGGCTCTCACTAGCGCATCAACTCTTTATCGTATCGAGAGTCCTATTAATGTCTTCTGTTTAGCTGTCAGTTTGTGGATGGCACGTTGTAGAAAAGACAAGTTTGGTCTTCGTGTCTGCATTTGGCACAATCGTCCGTAGGATACCATGTAGTTTGACGACTTCCTTGAAAAAACAATTACCGGTTTGGGTAACATCATTTGTCTTGGAGCATGGACTGAAATGCGCCATCTTGGAGAAGCGGTCGACTAGCACAAATGGGTTTATATCTCCCATTGACAAGGGTTGATCTTTCAATCGACTTTGTGTTAGGGCTGCACATTGTTCAACACTACGGATGTACTCTTGACTATGCCTTCTTATAAACCAAACACTTCTAACAAAATTTGTCGACCACACATCGCATCTTTGGCAAATATAGAACTTGTGATACAATCCTTTCCCTCATCCTTGATAACATTCCCCTAACTCAGGATTACTTTCAGAGCTTCCCTTAATACTCTCGCACCCTAGAATCTTTGCATCCTTGGTTGATATCAAAACATACCGTCTAGACTAAGCATCCGCCACAACATTTTCTTTCCCTTTTTTATACTTTATTATTGAAATGCTTAGATTAGTTCCTACCATGTGGCGTGTTTCTCCTTGAGATTTGTCTGCCCTCTCTACTATTTCAAAGTCTCGTGATCGTTGTGGATAATAAATGATGGCCAAGAGGTACGGTTCCAATTCTCTATGGCTATCAGTAGAGCATACAACTCTTTATCGTAAGTAGGATAGTGAAGCGTTGATCGACCCAAGTCATCATGTTCTTGCCTATTGTGGCTCTAAGGAGAGTACCGAGAGTCCTATTAATGACTTATGTTTGGCCATCGGTTTGGGGGATGGAATGTTTTAGAAAATAGGAGCTTCGTCACTAGCCTTCTCCAAAGCGTCCTCCAAAAGTGGCCTAGGAAGTTCGTGTCTGGATCCAACACAATAGTCCATGGTATACCATGTAATTTGACATATTCCTTGAAAAACTTGTTAAGGATTTGAATAGTATAATTTCTCTTGGAGCATGGGATGAAATGCACCACCTTGGAGAAGCGGTCGACAAACAAAAATATAGATCGTTTTGTTGAACTCGTGGCAGCCCTAAAACAAAATCCATTTAAAGATCAACCCATGGCAATGGGAGATATAAAACATACGGATGTACTCCTGACTTTTCCTTCTTACAATCCAAAAATTTCTCACAAACTTTGTCAACCTCACATCGCATTTTTGGCATATAGAAGTGTTCACATCCATGCATTTGTCAACCTCACATCGCATCTTTGGAACCATGTTCAAAGTATTATTGTTTCCAAAGTGACCCATCAAACCCCCTCCATGCACTTCTTGCATAAGTAACTCCCTAATCGATCCCTTGGGAATGAAGAGCTGCTTGTCTTTAGAGAGAAAACCATCATGCATATAGAACTTGTGGTACAATCATTTTCCTTTTCCTTGATAATATTCCCCTAACTCAGGATAAATTTCAAAGCTTCCCTTAATACTCTCTTGAATCCTAGAATCTCTGCCTCCTCGGTTGATATCAAAACATACCGTCTACACAAAGCATCCATCACAACATTTTCTTTCTCTTTCTTATACTTTATTATGGAAATGCTTAGATGAGTTCCAACCATATGGCGTGTTTCTCCTTGAGATTTGTCTGCCCTCTCAACTACTTCAAAGTATTGTGATTAGTGTGGATGACACATTCCTTTGCAAAGAGGTATTGTTCCAAAATATAGAAGTGTTCCCTAAGCATGTCCAAAATATTCTTGGACATGCTTATAGAAGCTTTGGCATATAGAAGTGTTCCCTAAGCATGTCCAAAATATTCTTGTTTCCAAAGTGACCCATCAAACCCCCTCCATGCACTTCTTGCATAAGTAACTCCCTAATCGATCCCCTGGTAATGCAAAGCTGCTTGTCCTTATAGAGAAAACCATCATGCATATGGAACTTTTGATACAATCATTTCCATCTTCCTTGATAACATTGCCCTAACTCCGGATCACTTTCATAGCTTCCCTTAATACTCTCAAACACTAGAATCTTTCCCTCTATGGTTGATATCAAAACACACCGTCTAGACAGAGCATCCGCCCCAACATTTTCTTTCCCCTTCTTATAATTTAATATGGAAATGCTTAGATGAATACCAACCATTTGGCGTGTCTCTTCTTGAGCTTTGTCTGCCCTCTCAATTGCTTCAAAGTCTCGTGATCGGTGTGGATGACACATTCCTTGGCCAAGAGGTAATTTTCCAAGTCTCCATGGCTCTCACTAGCGCACACAACTCTTTATCCTAAGTAGAGTAGTTAAGCGTTGATTAACCCTAGTTTTCATGTTCTTGCCTATTGTGGCTCTAAGGAGAGTACTAAGAGTCCTTTTAATGACTTATGTTTGGCCGTCAGTTTAGGGAAGGAATGTTTTAGAAAAAACAAGCTTGGTCTCTTGCCTTCTCCAAAGCGTCCTCCAAAAGTGGCTGAGGAACTTAGTGACTGGATCCGACACAATAGTCCTTGGGATACCATATAATTTGACGACTTCCTTGAAAAACAAATTACCTGTTTTAATAGCATCATTTGTCTTTAATCATGGGATGAAATGCGCCATCTTGGAGAAGCGGTCGACTAGCACAAATATTGCATCCTTTTGTTGAACTCCTGGCAGCCCTAAAACAAAGTCCATTGTAAGATCAACCCATGGCAATGGGAGATATACACCATTCAGAAGTACTCTCGACTTTGCTATCTTATAAACCAAACACTTCTGACAAAATATGTCAATCTCACATCACAGCTTTGGCATATAGAAGTGTTCCCTAAGCATGTCCAAAATATTCTTGTTTCCAAAGTGACCCATCAAACCCCCTCCATGCACTTCTTGCATAAGTAACTCCCTAATCGATCCCTTGGTAATGCAAAACTGCTTGTCCTTATAGAGAAAACCATCATCCATATGGAACTTTTGATACAATCATTTCCATCTTCCTTGATAACATTCCCCTAACTCCGGATCACTTTCATAGCTTCCCTTAATACTCTCAAACACTAGAATCTTTCCCTCTACGGTTGATATCAAAACACACCGTCTACACAGAGCATCCGCCCCAACATTTTCTTTCCCCTTCTTATAATTTAATATGGAAATGCTTAGATGAATACCAACCATTAGGCGTGTCTCTTCTTGAGCTTTGTATGCCGTCTCGATTGCTTCAAAGTCTCGTGATCGGTATGGATGACACATTCCTTGGCCAAGAGGTAATTTTCCAAGTCTCCATGGCTCTCACTAGCGCACACAACTCTTTATCCTAAGTAGAGTAGTTAAGTGTTGATTAACCCTAGTCTTCATGTTCTTGCCTATTGTGGCTCTAAGAAGAGTACCGAGAGTCCTTTTAATGACTTATGTTTGGCCGTCAGTTTAGGGAAGGAATGTTTTAGAAAAAACAAGCTTGGTCTCTTGCCTTCTCCAAAGCGTCCTCCAAAAGTGGCTGAGGAACTTAGTGACTGGATCCGTCACAATAGTCCTTGGGATACCATATAATTTGACGACTTCCTTGAAAAACAAATTACCTGTTTCAATAGCATCATTTGTCTTTAATCATGGAATGAAATGCGCCATCTTGGAGAAGCGGTCGACAAGCACAAATATTGCATCCTTTTGTTGAACTCCTGGCAGCCCTAAAACAAAGTCCATTGTAAGATCAACCCATGGCAATGGGAGATATACACCATTCAGAAGTACCCTCGACTTTGCTTTCTTATAAACCAAACACTTCTGACAAAATATGTCAATCTCACATCGCAGCTTTGGCATATAGAAGTGTTCCCTAAGCATGTCCAAAATATTCTTGTTTCCAAAGTGACCCATCAAACCCCCTCCATACACTTCTTGCATAAGTAACTCCCTAATCGATCCCTTGGTAATGCAAGGCTGCTTGTCCTTATAGAGAAAACCATCATCCATATGGAACTTTTGATACAATCATTTCCATCTTTCTTGATAACATTCCCTTAACTCCGGATCACTTTCATAGCTGCCCTTAATACTCTCAAACACTAGAATCTTTCCCTCTACGGTTGATATCAAAACACACCGTCTACATAGAGCATCCGCCCCAACATTTTCTTTCCCCTTCTTATAATTTAATATGGAAATGCTTAGATGAATACCAACCATTAGGCGTGTCTCTTCTTGAGCTTTGTCTGCCCTCTCAATTGCTTCAAAGTCTCGTGATCGGTGTGGATGACACATTCCTTGGCCAAGAGGTAATTTTCCAAGTCTCCATGGCTCTCACTAGCGCACACAACTCTTTATCCTAAGTAGAGTAGTTAAGCATTGATTAACCCTAGTCTTCATGTTCTTGCCTATTGTGGCTCTAAGGAGAGTACTGAGAGTCCTTTTAATGACTTATGTTTGGCCGTCAGTTTAGGGAAGGAATGTTTTAGAAAAAACAAGCTTGGTCTCTTGCCTTCTCCAAAGCGTCCTCCAAAAGTGGCTGAGGAACTTAGTGACTGGATCCGACACAATAGTCCTTGGGATACCATATAATTTGACGACTTCCTTGAAAAACAAATTACCTATTTCAATAGCATCATTTGTCTTTAATCATGGGATGAAATGCGCCATCTTGGAGAAGCGGTCGACAAGCACAAATATTGCATCCTTTTGTTGAACTCCTGGCAGCCCTAAAACAAAGTCAATTGTAAGATCAACCCATGGAAATGGGAGATATACACCATTCTGAAGTACTCTCGATTTTGCTTTCTTATAAACCAAACACTTCTGACAAAATATGTCATTCTCACATCGCAGCTTTGGCATATAGAAGTGTTCCCTAAGCATGTCAAAAATATTCTTGTTTCCAAAGTGACCCATCAAACACCCTCCATGCACTTCTTGCATAAGTAACTCCCTAATCGATCCCTTGGGAATGCAAAGATGCTTGTCCTTTAGAAGAAAACCATCATGCATATATAACTTGTTATAAAATCCTTTCCCTCTTCCTTGATAGCATTCCCCTAACTCTGGGTCACTTTCATACCTTCCCTTAATTCTCTCGAACCCTAGAATATTTGCCTCCATGTATGATATCAAAACATATTGCCTAGACAATGCATCCGCCAGAAAAAAAAATTTCCCTTCTCATACTTTATTATGAAACTGCTTAGATGAATTTCAACCATTTGTCGTGTCTGTTCTTGAGATTTTTCTGCCCTCTCAAGTACTTAAAAGTCTCGTGATCGGTGTGGATGATACATTCCTAGGCCAAGAGGTAATGTTCTAAGTCTCCATGGCACTCACTAGCGCACACAACTCTTTATCCTAAGTAGACTAGTTAAACGTTGATTAACCCTAGTCTTCATGTTCTTGCCTATTGTGGCTCTAAGAAGAGTACCAAGAGTCCTTTTAATGACTTCTGTTTGGCCATAAGTTTAGGGAAGGAATGTTTTAGAAAAAACAAGCTTGGTCCCTTGCCTTCTCCAAAGCGTCCTCCAAAAGTGGCTGAGGAACTTGGTGACTGGATCCGACACAATAGTCCTTAGGATACCATATAATTTGACGACTACCTTGAAAAACAAATTACCTGTTTCGGTAGCATCATTTGTCTTGAATCATGGGATGAAATGCGCAATCTTGGAGAAGCGGTCGACTAGCACATATATTGCATCCTTTTGTTGAACTCCTGGCAGCCCTAAAACAAAGTCCATTGTAAGATCAACCCATGGCAATGGGAGATATACACCATTCGGAAGTACTCTCGACTTTGCCTTCTTATAAAGCAAACACTTCTGACAAAATATGTCAATCTCACATCGCAGCTTTGGCATATAGAAGTGCTCCCTAAGCATGTCCAAAATATTCTTGTTTCCAAAGTGACCCATCAAACCCCCTCCATGCACTTCTTGCATAAGTAACTCCCTAATCGATCCCTTGGGAATTGCAAACATGCTTTTCCTTTAGAACAAAACCATCATGCATATATAACTCGTTATAAAATCCTCTCCCTCTTCCTTGATAGCATTCCCCTAACTCTGGCTCACTTTCATACCTTCCCTTAATACTCTCGAACCCTAGAATATTTGCCCCCATGTATAATATCAAAACATATTGCCTAGACAAAGCATCCGCCACAAAATTTTCTTTTCCCTTCTTATACTTTATTATGAAACTGCTTAGATGAATTTCAACCATTTGTCGTGTCTGTTCTTGAGATTTTTCTTCCCTCTCAAGTGCTTAAAAGTCTCGTGATCGGTGTGGATGACACATTCCTTGGCCAAGAGGTAATTTTCCAAGTTTCCATGGCTCTCACTAGCGCATACAACTCTTTATTGTAAGTAGGGTAGTTAAGCATTGATCGACCCAAGTCTTCTTGTTCTTGCCTATTGTGGCTCTATTAAGAGTACCGAGAGTCCTATTGGCCGTCGGTTTGGTGATAGAATTATTTAGAAAAGACGAGCTTGGTCCTTAGCCTTCTCCAAAGCTTCCTCCAAAAGTGGCTTAGGAACTTTGTGTCTGGATCCGACACAATTTTACCATGTAATTAGACATATTCCAGGAAAAACAAGTTGGCAATTTAAATAACATCATTAGTTTTTGGAGCATGGGATGAAATGCGCCATCTTGGAGAAGCGCTCGATTAGAACAAATATTGAATCCTTTTGTTGAACTCTTGGCAGCCCTAAAACAATGTCCATTAAAAGATCAACCTATGGCAGCCCTAAAACGAAGTCTTTATCGTAAGTAGGATAGTTAAACATTGATTGACCCAAGTCTTCATGTTTTTGCCTATTGTGGCTCTTAGGAGAATACCGAGACTCCTATTAATGACTTCTGTTTGGCCGTCCCTTTGGGGATGGAATGTTTTAGAAAAGAGGAGCTTCATCCCCATCCTTCTCCAAAGCATTCTCCAAAAGTGGCTTAGGAACTTCGTGTCTGGATCCGACACAATAGTCCTTGGGATACCATGTAATTTGACATATTCCTTGAAAAAACAAGTTAGCAATTTGAATAACATTATTTTCCTTGGAGCATGGGATGAAATGTGCCACCTTGGAGAAGCAGTCGACTACAAAAAATATAGAATCCTTTTTTTGAACTCTTGGCAGCCTTAAAACGAAATCCATTGAAAGATTAACCCATGGAAATGTGAGAGATAAACCATACGGATGTACACTAGACTTTTCCTTCTTACAATCCAAACACTTATCACGAAATTTGTCAATCGCACATAAAATCTTTGGCATATAGAAGTGATCCCTAAGCATATCCAAAGTCTTCTTGTTTTCAAAGGGACCTATCAGTCCCCCTCCATTCGCTTCTTGAATAAGTAACTCCCCAATCGATCCCTTGGGAATGCAAAGATGCTTGTCCTTTAGAAGAAAACCATCATGCATATATAACTTGTTATAAAATCCTTTCCCTCTTCCTTGATAGCATTCCCCTAACTCTGGGTCACTTTCATACCTTCCCTTAATACTCTCGAACCCTAGAATACTTGCCTCCATGTATGATATCAAAACATATTGCCTAGACAAAGCATCCGCCACAAAATTTTCTTTTCCCTTCTTATACTTTATTATGAAACTGCTTAGATGAATTTCAACCATTTGTCGTGTCTGTTCTTGAGATTTTTCTGCCATCTCAAGTGCTTAAAAGTCTCGTGATCAGTGTGGATGATACATTCCTAGGCCAAGAGGTAATGTTCTAAGTCTCCATGGCACTCACTAGCGCACACAACTCTTTATCCTAAGTAGAGTAGTTAAACGTTGATTAACCCTAGTCTTCATATTCTTGCCTATTGTGGATCTAAGGAGAGTACCGAGAGTCCTTTTAATGACTTATGTTTGGCCGTCAGTTTAGGGAAGGAATATTTTAGAAAAAACAAGCTTGGTCCCTTGCCTTCTCCAAAGCGTCCTCCAAAAGTGGCTGAGGAACTTAGTGACTGGATCCGACACAATAGTCCTTGGGATACCATATAATTTGACGACTTCCTTGAAAAACAAATTACCTGTTTCGGTAGCATCATTTGTCTTGAATCATGGGATGAAATGCGCCATCTTGGAGAAGCGGTCGACTAGCATAAATATTGCATCCTTTTGTTGAACTCTTGGCAGCCCTAAAACAAAGTCCATTGTAAGATCAACCCATGGCAATGGGAGATATACACCATTCAGAAGTACTCTCGACTTTGCCTTCTTATAAACCAAACACTTCTGACAAAATATGTCAATCTCACATCGCAGCTTTGGCATATAGAAGTGTTCCCTAAGCATGTCCAAAATATTCTTGTTTCCAAAGTGACCCATCAAACCCCCTCCATGCACTTGTTGCATAAGTAACTCCCTAATCGATCCCTTGGGAATGCAAAGATGCTTTTCCTTTAGAAGAAAACCATCATGCATATATAACTCGTTATAAAATCCTTTCCCTCTTCCTTGATAGCATTCCCCTAACTGTGGGTCACTTTCATACCTTCCCTTAATACTCTCGAACCCTAGAATATTTGCCTCCATGTATGATATCAAAACATATTGCCTAGACAAAGCATCCGCCACAAAATTTTCTTTTCCCTTCTTATACTTTATTATGAAACTGCTTAGATGAATTTCAACCATTTGTCGTGTCTGTTCTTGAGATTTTTCTGCCATCTCAAGTGCTTAAAAGTCTCGTGATCGGTGTGGATGATAAATTCGTAAGCCAAGAGGTAATGTTCTAAGTCTCCATGGCACTCACTAGCGCACACAACTCTTTATCCTAAGTAGAGTAGTTAAGCGTTGATTAACCCTAGTCTTCATGTTCTTGCATATTATGGCTCTAAGGAGAGTACCGAGAGTCCTTTTAATGACTTATGTTTGGCCGTCAGTTTAGGGAAGGAATGTTTTAGAAAAAAAAAAGCTTGGTCCCTTGCCTTCTCCAAAGCGTCCTCCAAAAATGGCTGAGGAACTTAGTGACTGGATCCGACACAATAGTCCTTGGGATACCATATAATTTAACGACTTCCTTGAAAAAAAATTACCTGTTTCGGTAGCATCATTTGTCTTGAATCATGTGATGAAATGTGCCATCTTGGAGAAGCGGTCGACTAGCACAAATATTGCATCCTTTTGTTGAACTCCTCGCAGCCCTAAAACAAAGTCCATTGTAAGATTAACCCATGGCAATGGTAGATATACACCATTCGGAAGTACTCTCGACTCTACCTTCTTATAAACAGAACACTTCTGACAAAATATGTCAATCTCACATCGCAGCTTTGGCATATAGAACTGTTCCCTAAGCATGTCCAAAATATTCTTGTTTCCAAAGTGACCCATTAAACCCCCTCCATGCACTTCTTGCATAAGTAACTCCCTAATCGATCCTTTGGTAATGCAAAGCTTCTTGTCCTTATAGAGAAAACCATCATGCATATGGAACTTTTGATACAATCATTTCCATCTTCCTTGATAACATTCCCCTAACTCCGGATCACTTTCATAGCTTCCCTTAATACTCTCAAACACTAGAATCTTTCTCTCTATGGTTGATATCAAAACACACCGTCTAGACAGAGAATCCGCCCCAACATTTTCTTTCCCCTTCTTATAATTTAATATGGAAATGCTTAGATGAATACCAACCATTTGACGTGTCTCTTCTTGAGCTTTGTCTGCCCTCTAAATTGCTTCAAAGTCTCGTGATCGGTGTGGATGACACATTCCTTGCCCAAGAGGTAATTTTCCAAGTCTCCATGGCTCTCACAAGCGCATACAACTCTTTATTGTAAGTAGGGTAATTAAGCATTGATCGACCCAAGTCTTCTTGTTCTTGCCTATTGTGGCTCTAAGAAGAGTACCGAGAGTCCTTTTGGCCGTTGGTTTGGTGATAGAATTATTTAGAAAAGACGAGCTTGGTCCTTAGCCTTCTCCAAAGCATTCTCCAAAATTGGCTTAGGAACTTCGTGTCTGGATCCAACACAATAGTCCTTGGGATACCATGTAATTTGACATATTCCTTGAAAAAACAAGTTAGCAATTTGAATAACATTATTTTCCTTGGAGCATGGGATGAAATGTGCCACCTTGGAGAAGCAGTCGACTACAAAAAATATAGAATCCTTTTGTTGAACTCTTGGCAGCCTTAAAACGAAATCCATTGAAAGATTAACCCATGGAAATGTGAGAGATAAACCATATGGATGTACACTAGACTTTTCCTTCTTACAATCCAAACACTCATCACAAAATTTGTCAATCGCACATCAAATCTTTGGCATATAGAAGTGTTCCCTAAGCATATCCAAAGTCTTCTTGATTTCAAAGTGACCTATCAGTCCTCCTCCATTCACTTCTTGAATAAGTAACTCCCTAATCGATCCCTTGGGAATGAAAAGATGCTTGTCCTTTAGAAGAAAACCATCATGCATATATAACTCGTTATAAAATCCTTTCCCTCTTCCTTGATAGCATTCCCCTAACTCTGGGTCACTTTCATACCTTCCCTTAATACTCTCAAACCCTAGAATATTTGCCTCCATGTATGATATCAAAACATATTGCCTAGACAAAGAATCCGCCACAAAATTTTCTTTTCCCTTCTTATACTTTATTATGAAACTGCTTAGATGAATTTCAACAATTTGTCGTGTCTGTTCTTGAGATTTTTCTGCCCTCTCAAGTGCTTAAAAGTCTCGGGAAGGTGTGGATGATACATTCCTAGGCCAAGTGGTAATGTTCTATGTCTCCATGGCACTCACTAGCGCACACAACTCTTTATCCTAAGTAGAGTAGTTAAGCGTTGATTAACCCTAGTTTTCATGTTCTTGCCTATTGTGGCTCTAAGGAGAGTACCGAGAGTCCTTTTAATGACTTATGTTTGGCCGTCAGTTTAGGGAAGGAATGTTTTAGAAAAAACAAGCTTGGTCCCTTGCCTTCTCCAAAGCGTCCTCCAAAAGTGGCTGAGGAACTTAGTGACTGGATCCGACATAATAGTCCTTGGGATACCATATAATTTGACGACTTCCTTGAAAAACAAATTACCTGTTTCGATAGCATCATTTGTCTTGAATCATGGGATGAAATGCGCCATCTTGGAGAAGCGGTCGACTAGCACAAATATTGCATCCTTTTGTTGAACTCCTGGCAGCCCTAAAACAAAGTCCATTGTAAGATCAACCCATGGCAATGGGAGATATACACCATTCATAAGTACTCTCGACTTTGCTTTCTTATAAACCAAATACTTCTGACAAAATATGTCAATCTCACATCGCAGCTTCGGCATATAGAAGTGTTCCCTTAGCATGTCCAAAATATTCTTGTTTCCAAAGTGACCCATTAAACCCCCTCCATGCACTTCTTGCATAAGTAACTCCCTAATCGATCCCTTGGGAATGCAAAGATGCTTTTCCTTTAGAAGAAAACCATCATGCCTATATAACTCGTTATAAAATCCTTTCCCTCTTCCTTGATAGCATTCCCCTAACTCTGGGTCACTTTCATACCTTCCCTTAATACTCTCGAACCCTAGAATATTTGCCTCCATGTATGATATCAAAACATATTGCCTAGACAAAGCATTCGCCACATAATTTTCTTTTCCCTTCTTATACTTTATTATGAAACTGCTTAGATGAATTTCAACCATTTGTCGATTTTGTTCTTGAGATTTTTCTGCCATCTCAAGTGCTTAAAAGTCTCGTGATCAGTGGGGATGACACATTCCTAGGCCAAGAGGTAATGTTCTAAGTCTCCATGGAACTCACTAGCGCACCCAACTCTTTATCCTAAGTAGAGTAGTTAAGCGTTGATTGACCCTAGTCTTCATGTTCTTGCCTATTGTGGCTCTTAGGAGAATACCGAGACTCCTATTAATGAGTCCTGTTTGGCCGTCCGTTTGGGGATGGAATGTTTTAGAAAACACGAGCTTCATCCCCAGCCTTCTCCAAAGCGTTCTCCAAAAGTGGCTTAGGAACTTCGTGTCTGGTTCCGACACAATTGTCCTTGGGATACCATATAATTTGACATATTCATTGAAAAAATAAGTTAGCAATTTGAATAACATTATTGTCCTTGGAGCATGGGATGAAATGTGCCACCTTGGAGAAGCAGTCGACTACAAAAAATATAGAATCCTTTTGTTGAACTCTTGGCAGCCTTAAAACGAAATCCATTGAAAGATTAACCCATGGAAATGTGAGAGATAAACCATATGGATGTACACTAGACTTTTCCTTCTTACAATCCAAACACTCATCACAAAATTTGTCAATCGCACATCAAATCTTTGGCATATAGAAGTGTTTCTTAAGCATATCCAAAGTCTTCTTGTTTTCAAAGTGACCTATCAGTCCTCCTCCATTCACTTCTTGAATAAGTAACTCCCTTATCGATCCCTTGGGAATGAAAAGATGCTTGTTCTTTAGAAGAAAACCATCATGCATATATAACTTGTTATAAAATCCTTTCCCTCTTCCTTGATAGCATTCCCCTAACTCTGGGTCACTTTCATACCCTCCCTTAATACTCTCGAACCCTAGAATATTTGCCTCCATGTATGATATCAAAAACTATTGCCTAGAAAAAGCATCCGCCACAAAATTTTCTTTTCCCTTCTTATACTTTATTATGAAACTGCTTAGATGAATTTCAACCATTTGTCGTGTCTGTTCTTGAGATTTTTCTGCCACCTCAAGTGCTTAAAAGTGTCGTGATCGGTGTGGATGATACATTCCTAGGCCAAGTGGTAATGTTCTAAGTCTCCATGGCACTCACTAGCGCACACAACTCTTTATCCTAAGTAGAGTAGTTAAGCGTTGATTAACCCTAGTCTTCATGTTCTTGCCTATTATGGCTCTAAGGAGAGTACCGAGAGTTCTTTTAATGACTTATGTTTGGCCGTCAGTTTAGGGAAGGAATGTTTTAGAAAAAACAAGCTTGGTCCCTTGCCTTCTCCAAAGCGTCCTCCAAAAGTGGCTGAGGAACTTAGTGACTGGATCTGACACAATAGTCCTTGGGATACCATAAAATTTGACGACTTCCTTGAAAAACAAATTACCTGTTTCGGTAGCATCATTAGTCTTGAATCATGGGATGAAATGCGCCATCTTGGAGAAGCGGTCGACTAGCACAAATATTGCATCCTTTTGTTGAACTCCTGGCAGCCCTAAAACAAAGTCCATTGTAAGATCAACCCATGGCAATGGGAGATATACACCATTCGGAAGCACTCTCGACTTTGCTTTCTTATAAACCAAATACTTCTGACAAAATATGTCAATCTCACATCGCAGCTTTGGCATATAGAAGTGTTCCCTAAGCATGTCCAAAATATTCTTGTTTCCAAAGTGACCCATCAAACCCCCTCCATGCACTTCTTGCATAAGTAACTCCCTAATCGATCCCTTGGGAATGCAAAGATGCTTTTCCTTTAGAAGAAAACCATCATGCATATATAACTCGTTATAAAATCCTTTCCCTTATCCTTGATAGCATTCCCCTAACTCTGGGTCACTTTCATACCTTCCGTTAATACTCTCGAACCGTAGAATATTTGCCTCCATATATGATATCAAAACATATTGCCTAGACAAAGCATTTGCCACAAAATTTTCTTTTCCCTTCTTATACTTTATTACGAAACTGCTTAGATGAATTTCAACCATTTGTCGTGTCTGTTCTTGAGATTTTTCTGCCATCTCTAGTGCTTAAAAGTCTCGTGATCGGTGTGGATGACACATTCCTAGGCCAAGAGGTAATGTTCTATGTCTCCATGGCACTCACTAGCGCACACAACTCTTTATCCTAAGTAGAGTAGTTAAGTGTTGATTAACCCTAGTCTTCATGTTCTTGCCTATTGTGGCTCTAAGGAGAGTACCGAGAGTCCTTTTAATGACTTATGTTTGGCCGTTAGTTTAGGGAAGGAATGTTTTAGAAAAAACAAGCTTGGTCCCTTGCCTTCTCCAAAGCGTCCTCCAAAAGTGGCTGAGGAACTTAGTGACTGGATCCGACACAATAGTCCTTGGGATACCATACAATTTGACAACTTCCTTGAAAAACAAATTACCTCATTCGGTAGCATCATTTGTGTTGAATCATGGGATGAAATGCGCCATCTTGGAGAAGCGGTCGACTAGCACAAATATTGCATCCTTTTGTTGAACTCCTGGCAGCCCTAAAACAAAGTCCATTGTAAGATCAACCCATGGCAATGGGAGATATACACCATTCAGAAGTACTCTCGTCTTTGCTTCTTATAAACCAAACACTTCTGACAAAATATGTTAATCTCACATCGCAGCTTTGGCATATAGAAGTGTTCCCTAAGCATGTCCAAATATTCTTGTTTCCAAAGTGACCCATCAAACCCCCTCCATGCACTTCTTGCATAAGTAACTCCCTAATCGATCCCTTGGGAATGCAAAGATGCTTTTCCTTTAAAAGAAAACCATCATGCATATATAACTCGTTATAAAATCCTTTCCCTCTTCCTTGATAGCATTCCCCTAACTCTGGGTCACTTTCATACCTTCCCTTAATGCTCTCGAACCCTAGAATATTTGCCTTCATATATGATATCAAAACATATTGCCTAGACAAAGCATCCGCCACAAAATTTTCTTTTCCCTTCTTATACTTTATTATGAAACTGCTTAGATGAATTTCAACCATTTGTCGTGTCTGTTCTTGAGATTTTTTTGCCCTCTCAAGTGCTTAAAAGTCTCGTGATCGGTGTGGATGACACATTTCTAGGCCAAGAGGTAATGTTCTAAGTCTCCATGGCACTCACTAGCGCACACAACTCTTTATCCTAAGTAGAGTAGTTAAGCGTTGATTAACCCTAGTCTTCATGTTCTTGCCTATTGTGGCTCTAAGGAGAGTACCGAGAGTCCTTTTAATGACTTATGTTTGGCCGTCAGTTTAGGGAAGGAATGTTTTAGAAAAAACAAGATTGGTGCCTTGCCTTCTCCAAAGCGTTCTCCAAAAGTGGCTGAGGAACTTAGTGACTGGATCCGACACAATAGTCCTTGGGATACCATATAATTTGACGACTTCCTTGAAAAACAAATTACCTTTTTCGGTAGCATCATTTGTCTTTAATCATGGGATGAAATGCGCCATCTTGGAGAAACGGTCGACTAGCACAAATATTGCATCCTTTTGTTGAACTCCTGGCAGCCCTAAAACAAAGTCCATTGTAAGATCAACCCATGGCAATGGGAGATATACACCATTTGGAAGTACTCTCGACTTTGCCTTCTTATAAACCAAACACTTCTGACAAAATATGTCAATCTCACATCGCAGCTTTCGCATATAGAAGTGTTCCCTAAGCATGTCCAAAATATTCTTGTTTCCAAAGTGACCCATCAAACCCCCTCCATCCACTTCTTGCATAAGTAACTCCCTAATCGATCCCTTGGTAATGCAAAACTGCTTGTCCTTATAGAGAAAACCATCATGCATATGGAACTTTTGATACAATCATTTCCATCTTCCTTGATAACAATCCCCTAACTCCGGATCACTTTCATAGCTTCCCTTAATACTCTCAAACACTAGTATCTTTCCCTCTATGGTTGATATCAAAACACACCATCTAGACAGAGCATCCGCCCCAACATTTTCTTTCCGCTTCTTATAATTTAATATGGAAATGCTTAGATGAATACCAACCATTTGGCGTGTCTCTTCTTGAGCTTTGTCTGCCCTCTCAATTGCATGAAAGTCTCGTGATCGGTGTGGATGACACATTCCTTGGCCAAGAGGTAATTTTCCAAGTCTCCATGGCTCTCACTGGCGCACACAACTCTTTATCCTAAGTAGAGTATTTAAGCGTTGATTAACCCTAGTCTTCCTGTTATTGCCTATTGTGGCTCTAAGAAGAGTACCGAGAGTCCTTTTAATGACTTATGTTTGGCCGTCAGTTTAGGGAAGGAATGTTTTAAAAAAAACAAGCTTGGTCCCTTGCCTTCTCCAAAGCGTCCTCCAAAAGTGGCTGAGGAACTTAGTGACTGGATCCAACACAATAGTCCTTGGGATACCATATAATTTGACGTCTTCCTTGAAAAACAAATTACCTGTTTCGGTAGCATCATTTGTCTTGAATCATGGGATGAAATACGCCATCTTGGAGAAGCGGTCGACTAGCACAAATATTGCATCCTTTTGTTGAACTCCTAGCAGCCCTAAAACAAATTCCATTGTAAGATCAACCCATGGCAATGGGAGATATACCCCATTCGGAAGTACTCTCGACTTTGCCTTCGTATAAACCAAACACTTCTGACAAAATATGTCAATCTCACATCGCAGCTTTGGCATATAGAAGTGTTCGCTAAGCATGTCCAAAGTATTCTTGTTTCCAAAGTTACCCATCAAACCCCCTCCATGCACTTCTTGCATAAGTAACTCCCTAATCGATCCCTTGGGAATGCAAAGATGCTTTTTTTTAGAAGAAAACCATCATGCATATATAACTTGTTATAAAATCCTTTCCCTCTTCCTTGATAGTATTCCCCTAATTCTGGGTCACTTTCATACCTTCCCTTAATACTCTCGAACCCTAGAATATTTGCCTCCATGTATGATATCAAAACAAATTGCCTAGACAAAGCATCCGCCATAAAATTTTCTTTTCCCTTCTTATACTTTATTATGAAACAGCTTAGATGAAATGCGCCATCTTGGAGAAGCGGTCGACAAGCACAAATATTGCATCCTTTTGTTGAACTCCTGGCAGCCCTAAAACAAAGTCCATTGTAAGATCAACCCATGGCAATGGGAGATAAACACCATTCAGAAGTACTCTCGACTTTGCTATCTTATAAACCAAACACTTCTGTCAAAATATGTCAATCTCACATCGCAGCTTTGGCATATAGAAGTGTTCCCTAAGCATGTCCAAAATATTCTTGTTTCCAAAGTGACCCATCAAACCCCCTCCATGCACTTCTTGCATAAGTAACTCCCTAATCGATCCCTTGGTAATGCAAAACTGCTTGTCCTTATAGAGAAAACCATCATCCATATGGAACTTTTGATACAATCATTTCCATCTTCCTTGATAACAATCCCCTAACTCCGGATCACTTTCATAGCTTCCCTTAATACTCTCAAACACTAGTATCTTTCCCTCTATGGTTGATATCAAAACACACCATCTAGACAGAGCATCCGCCCCAACATTTTCTTTCCCCTTCTTATAATTTAATATGGAAATGCTTAGATGAATACCAACCATTAGGCGTGTCTCTTCTTGAGCTTTGTCTACCCTCTCAATTGCTTCAAAGTCTCGTGATCGGTGTGGATGACACATTCCTTGGCCAAGAGGTAATTTTCCAAGTCTCCATGGCTCTCACTAGCGCACACAACTCTTTATCCTAAGTAGAGTAGTTAAGCGTTGATTAACCCTAGTCTTCATGTTCTTGCCTATTCTGGCTCTAAGGAGAGTACCGAGAGTCCTTTTAATGACTTATGTTTGGCCGTCAGTTTAGGGAAGGAATGTTTTAGAAAAAACAAGCTTGGTCCCTTGCCTTCTCCAAAGCGTTCTCCAAAAGTGGCTGAGGAACTTAGTGACTGGATCCGACACAATAGTCCTTGGGATACCATATAATTTGACGACTTCCTTGAAAAACAAATTACCTTTTTTGGTAGCATCATTTGTCTTTAATCATGGGATGAAATGCGCCATCTTGGAGAAGCGGTCGACTAGCACAAATATTGCATCCTTTTGTTGAACTCCTGGCAGCCCTAAAACAAAGTCCATTGTAAGATCAACCCATGGCAATGGGAGATATACACCATTCAGAAGTACTCTCGACTTTGCCTTCTTATAAACCAAACACTTCTGACAAAATATGTCAATCTCACATCGCAGCTTTGGCATATAGAAGAGTTCGCTAAGCATGTCCAAAATATTCTTGTTTCAAAAGTGACCCATCAAACCCCCTCCATCCACTTCTTGCATAAGTAACTCCCTAATCGATCCCTTGGTAATGCAAAGCTTCTTGTCCTTATAGAGAAAACCATCATGCATATGGAACTTTTGATACAATCATTTCCATCTTCCTTGATAACATTCCCCTAACTCCGGATCACTTTCATAGCTTCCCTTAATACTCTCAAACACTAGAATCTTTCCCTCTATGGTTGATATCAAAACACACCGTCTAGACAGAGTATCCGCCCCAATATTTTCTTTCCCCTTCTTATAATTTAATATGGAAATGCTTAGATGAATACCAACCATTTGGCATGTCTCTTCTTGAGCTTTGTCTGCCCTCTCAATTGCATCTAAGTCTCGTGATCGGTGTGGATGACACATTCCTTGGCCAAGAGGTAATTTTCCAAGTCTCCATGGCTCTCAATAGCGCACACAACTCTTTATCCTAAGTAGAGTAGTTAAGCGTTGATTAACCCTAGTCTTCATGTTCTTGCCTATTGTGGCTCTTAGGAGAATACCGAGAGTCCTTTTAATGACTTATGTTTGACCGTCAGTTTAGGGAAGGAATATTTTAGAAAAAACAAGCTTGGTCCCTTGCCTTCTCCAAAGCGTCCTCCAAAAGTGGCTCAGAAACTACTTAGTGACTGGATCCGACACAATAGTCCTTGGGATACCATATAATTTGACGACTTCCTTGAAAAACAAATTACCTGTTTCAGTAGCATCATTTGTCTTTAATCATGGGATGAAATACGCCATCTTGGAGAAGCGGTCGACTAGCACAAATATTGCATCCTTTTGTTGAACTCCTGGCAGCCCTAAAACAAAGTCCAGTGTAAGATCAACCCATGGCAATGGGAGATATACACCATTCAGAAGTACTCTCCACTTTGCCTTCTTATAAACCAAACACTTCTGACAAAATATGTCAATCTCACATCGCAGCTTTGGCATATAGAAGTGTTCCCTAAGCATGTCCAAAATATTCTTGTTTCCAAAGTGACCCATCAAACCCCCTCCATGCACTTCTTGCATAAGTAACTCCCTAATCGATCCCTTGGGAATGCAAAGATGCTTTTCCTTTAGAAGATAACCATCATGCATATATAACTCGTTATAAAATTCTTTCCCTCTTCCTTGATAGCATTCCCCTAACTATGGGTTACTTTCATACCTTCCCTTAATACTCTTGAACCCTAGAATATTTGCCTCCATGTATGATATCAAAACATATTGCCTAGAAAAAGCATCCGCCACAAAATTTTCTTTTCCCTTCTTATACTTTATTATGAAACTGCTTAGATGAATTTCAACCATTTGTCGTGTCTGTTCTTGAGATTTTTTTGCCCTCTCAAGTGCTTTAAACTCTCGTGATCGGTGTGGATGACACATTCCTAGGCCAAGAGGTAATGTTCTAGGTCTCCATGGCACTCACTAGCGCAAACAACTCTTTATCCCAAGTAGAGTAGTTAAGCGTTGATTAACCCTAGTCTTCATGTTCTTGCCTATTGTGGCCCTAAGGAGAGTACCGAGAGTCCTTTTAATGACTTATGTTTGGCCGTCAGTTTAGGGAAGGAATGTTTTAGAAAAAACAAGCTTGGTCCCTTGCCTTCTCCAAAGCATCCTCCAAAAGTGGCTGAGGAAATTAGTGACTAGATCCGACACAATAGTCCTTGGGATACCATATAATTTGACAACTTCCTTGAAAAACAAATTACCTGTTTCGGTAACATAATTTGTCTTTAATCATGGGATGAAATGCGCCATCTTGGAGAAGCGGTCGACTAGCACAAAAATTGCATCCTTTTGTTGAACTCCTAGCAGCCCTAAAACTAAGTCCATTATAAGATCAACCCATGGCAATGGGAGTTATACACCATTCGGAAGTACTCTCGACTTTGCCTTCTTATAAACCAAACACTTCTGACAAAATATGTCAATCTCACATCGCAGCTTTGGCATATAGAAGTGTTCCCTAAGCATGTCCAAAATATTCTTGTTTCCAAGTGACCCATCAAACCCCCTCCATGCACTTCTTGCATAAGTAACTCCCTAATCGATCCCTTGGGAATGCAAAGATGCTTTTCCTTTAGAAGAAAACCATCATGCATATATAACTCGTTATAAAATCCTTTCCCTCTTCCTTGATAGCATTCCCCTAACTCTGGGTCAGTTTCATACCTTCCCTTAATACTCTTGAACCCTAGAATATTTGCCTCCATGTATGATATCAAAACATATTGCCTAGAAAAAGCATCCGCCACAAAATTTTCTTTTCCCTTCTTATACTTTATTATGAAACTGCTTAGATGAATTTCAACCATTTGTCGTGTCTGTTCTTGAGATTTTTTTGCCCTCTCAAGTGCTTTAAACTCTCGTGATCGGTGTGGATGACACATTCCTAGGCCAAGAGGTAATGTTCTAGGTCTCCATGGCACTCACTAGCGCAAACAACTCTTTATCCCAAGTAGAGTAGTTAAGCGTTGATTAACCCTAGTCTTCATGTTCTTGCCTATTGTGGCTCTAAGGAGAGTACCGAGAGTCCTTTTAATGACTTATGTTTGGCCGTCAGTTTAGGGAAGGAATGTTTTAGAAAAAACAAGCTTGGTCCCTTGCCTTCTCCAAAGCATCCTCCAAAAGTGGCTGAGGAAATTAGTGACTAGATCCGACACAATAGTCCTTGGGATACCATATAATTTGACAACTTCCTTGAAAAACAAATTACCTGTTTCGGTAACATAATTTGTCTTTAATCATGGGATGAAATGGGCCATCTTGGAGAAGCGGTCGACTAGCACAAAAATTGCATCCTTTTGTTGAACTCCTAGCAGCCCTAAAACTAAGTCCATTGTAAGATCAACCCATGGCAATGGGAGTTATACACCATTCGGAAGTACTCTCGACTTTGCCTTCTTATAAACCAAACACTTCTGACAAAATATGTCAATCTCACATCGCAGCTTTGGCATATAGAAGTGTTCCCTAAGCATGTCCAAAATATTCTTGTTTCCAAGTGACCCATCAAACCCCCTCCATGCACTTCTTGCATAAGTAACTCCCTAATCGATCCCTTGGGAATGCAAAGATGCTTTTCCTTTAGAAGAAAACCATCATGCATATATAACTCGTTATAAAATCCTTTCCCTCTTCCTTGATAGCATTCCCCTAACTCTGGGTCAGTTTCATACCTTCCCTTAATACTCTTGAACCCTAGAATATTTGCCTCCATGTATGATATCAAAACATATTGCCTAGAAAAAGCATCCGCCACAAAATTTTCTTTTCCCTTCTTATACTTTATTACGAAACTGCTTAGATGAATTTCAACCATTTGTCGTGTCTGTTCTTGAGATTTTTTTGCCCTCTCAAGTGCTTTAAACTCTCGTGATCGGTGTGGATGACACATTCCTAGGCCAAGAGGTAATGTTCTAGGTCTCCATGGCACTCACTAGCGCAAACAACTCTTTATCCCAAGTAGAGTAGTTAAGCGTTGATTAACCCTAGTCTTCATGTTCTTGCCTATTGTGGCTCTAAGGAGAGTACCGAGAGTCCTTTTAATGACTTATGTTTGGCCGTCAGTTTAGGGAAGGAATGTTTTAGAAAAAACAAGCTTGGTCCCTTGCCTTCTCCAAAGCATCCTCCAAAAGTGGCTGAGGAAATTAGTGACTAGATCCGACACAATAGTCCTTGGGATACCATATAATTTGACAACTTCCTTGAAAAACAAATTACCTGTTTCGGTAACATAATTTGTCTTTAATCATGGGATGAAATGCGCCATCTTGGAGAAGCGGTCGACTAGCACAAAAATTGCATCCTTTTGTTGAACTCCTAGCAGCCCTAAAACTAAGTCCATTGTAAGATCAACCCATGGCAATGGGAGTTATACACCATTCGGAAGTACTCTCGACTTTGCCTTCTTATAAACCAAACACTTCTGACAAAATATGTCAATCTCACATCGCAGCTTTGGCATATAGAAGTGTTCCCTAAGCATGTCCAAAATATTCTTGTTTCCAAGTGACCCATCAAACCCCCTCCATGCACTTCTTGCATAAGTAACTCCCTAATCGATCCCTTGGGAATGCAAAGATGCTTTTCCTTTAGAAGAAAACCATCATGCATATATAACTCGTTATAAAATCCTTTCCCTCTTCCTTGATAGCATTCCCCTAACTCTGGGTCAGTTTCATACCTTCCCTTAATACTCTTGAACCCTAGAATATTTGCCTCCATGTATGATATCAAAACATATTGCCTAGAAAAAGCATCCGCCACAAAATTTTCTTTTCCCTTCTTATACTTTATTATGAAACTGCTTAGATGAATTTCAACCATTTGTCGTGTCTGTTCTTGAGATTTTTTTGCCCTCTCAAGTGCTTTAAACTCTCGTGATCGGTGTGGATGACACATTCCTAGGCCAAGAGGTAATGTTCTAGGTCTCCATGGCACTCACTAGCGCAAACAACTCTTTATCCCAAGTAGAGTAGTTAAGCGTTGATTAACCCTAGTCTTCATGTTCTTGCCTATTGTGGCTCTAAGGAGAGTACCGAGAGTCCTTTTAATGACTTATGTTTGGCCGTCAGTTTAGGGAAGGAATGTTTTAGAAAAAACAAGCTTGGTCCCTTGCCTTCTCCAAAGCATCCTCCAAAAGTGGCTGAGGAAATTAGTGACTAGATCCGACACAATAGTCCTTGGGATACCATATAATTTGACGACTTCCTTGAAAAACAAATTACCTGTTTCAGTAGCATCATTTGTCTTTAATCATGGGATGAAATACGCCATCTTGGAGAAGCGGTCGACTAGCACAAATATTGCATCCTTTTGTTGAACTCCTGGCAGCCCTAAAACAAAGTCCAGTGTAAGATCAACCCATGGCAATGGGAGATATACACCATTCCGAAGTACTCTCCACTTTGCCTTCTTATAAACCAAACACTTCTGACAAAATATGTCAATCTCACATCGCAGCTTTGGCATATAGAAGTGTTCCCTAAGCATGTCCAAAATATTCTTGTTTCCAAAGTGACCCATCAAACCCCCTCCATGCACTTCTTGCATAAGTAACTCCCTAATCGATCCCTTGGGAATGCAAAGATGCTTTTCCTTTAGAAGATAACCATCATGCATATATAACTCGTTATAAAATTCTTTCCCTCTTCCTTGATAGCATTCCCCTAACTCTGGGTTACTTTCATACCTTCCCTTAATACTCTTGAACCCTAGAATATTTGCCTCCATGTATGATATCAAAACATATTGCCTAGAAAAAGCATCCGCCACAAAATTTTCTTTTCCCTTCTTATACTTTATTATGAAACTGCTTAGATGAATTTCAACCATTTGTCGTGTCTGTTCTTGAGATTTTTTTGCCCTCTCAAGTGCTTTAAACTCTCGTGATCGGTGTGGATGACACATTCCTAGGCCAAGAGGTAATGTTCTAGGTCTCCATGGCACTCACTAGCGCAAACAACTCTTTATCCCAAGTAGAGTAGTTAAGCGTTGATTAACCCTAGTCTTCATGTTCTTGCCTATTGTGGCCCTAAGGAGAGTACCGAGAGTCCTTTTAATGACTTATGTTTGGCCGTCAGTTTAGGGAAGGAATGTTTTAGAAAAAACAAGCTTGGTCCCTTGCCTTCTCCAAAGCATCCTCCAAAAGTGGCTGAGGAAATTAGTGACTAGATCCGACACAATAGTCCTTGGGATACCATATAATTTGACAACTTCCTTGAAAAACAAATTACCTGTTTCGGTAACATAATTTGTCTTTAATCATGGGATGAAATGCGCCATCTTGGAGAAGCGGTCGACTAGCACAAAAATTGCATCCTTTTGTTGAACTCCTAGCAGCCCTAAAACTAAGTCCATTGTAAGATCAACCCATGGCAATGGGAGTTATACACCATTCGGAAGTACTCTCGACTTTGCCTTCTTATAAACCAAACACTTCTGATAAAATATGTCAATCTCACATCGCAGCTTTGGCATATAGAAGTGTTCCCTAAGCATGTCCAAAATATTCTTGTTTCCAAGTGACCCATCAAACCCCCTCCATGCACTTCTTGCATAAGTAACTCCCTAATCGATCCCTTGGGAATGCAAAGATGCTTTTCCTTTAGAAGAAAACCATCATGCATATATAACTCGTTATAAAATCCTTTCCCTCTTCCTTGATAGCATTCCCCTAACTCTGGGTCAGTTACATACCTTCCCTTAATACTCTTGAACCCTAGAATATTTGCCTCCATGTATGATATCAAAACATATTGCCTAGAAAAAGCATCCGCCACAAAATTTTCTTTTCCCTTCTTATACTTTATTATGAAACTGCTTAGATGAATTTCAACCATTTGTCGTGTCTGTTCTTGAGATTTTTTTGCCCTCTCAAGTGCTTTAAACTCTCGTGATCGGTGTGGATGACACATTCCTAGGCCAAGAGGTAATGTTCTAGGTCTCCATGGCACTCACTAGCGCAAACAACTCTTTATCCCAAGTAGAGTAGTTAAGCGTTGATTAACCCTAGTCTTCATGTTCTTGCCTATTGTGGCTCTAAGGAGAGTACCGAGAGTCCTTTTAATAACTTATGTTTGGCCGTCAGTTTAGGGAAGGAATGTTTTAGAAAAAACAAGCTTGGTCCCTTGCCTTCTCCAAAGCATCCTCCAAAAGTGGCTGAGGAAATTAGTGACTAGATCCGACACAATAGTCCTTGGGATACCATATAATTTGACAACTTCCTTGAAAAACAAATTACCTGTTTCGGTAACATAATTTGTCTTTAATCATGGGATGAAATGCGCCATCTTGGAGAAGCGGTCGACTAGCACAAAAATTGCATCCTTTTGTTGAACTCCTAGCAGCCCTAAAACTAAGTCCATTGTAAGATCAACCCATGGCAATGGGAGTTATACACCATTCGGAAGTACTCTCGACTTTGCCTTCTTATAAACCAAACACTTCTGACAAAATATGTCAATCTCACATCGCAGCTTTGGCATATAGAAGTGTTCCCTAAGCATGTCCAAAATATTCTTGTTTCCAAGTGACCCATCAAACCCCCTCCATGCACTTCTTGCATAAGTAACTCCCTAATCGATCCCTTGGGAATGCAAAGATGCTTTTCCTTTAGAAGAAAACCATCATGCATATATAACTCGTTATAAAATCCTTTCCCTCTTCCTTGATAGCATTCCCCTAACTCTGAGTTACTTTCATACCTTCCCTTAATACTCTTGAACCCTAGAATATTTGCCTCCATGTATGATATCAAAACATATTGCCTAGAAAAAGCATCCGCCACAAAATTTTCTTTTCCCTTCTTATACTTTATTATGAAACTGCTTAGATGAATTTCAACCATTTGTCATGTCTGTTCTTGAGATTTTTTTGCCCTCTCAAGTGCTTTAAACTCTCGTGATCGGTGTGGATGACACATTCCTAGGCCAAGAGGTAATGTTCTAGGTCTCCATGGCACTCACTAGCGCAAACAACTCTTTATCCCAAGTAGAGTAGTTAAGCGTTGATTAACCCTAGTCTTCATGTTCTTGCCTATTGTGGCTCTAAGGAGAGTACCGAGAGTCCTTTTAATGACTTATGTTTGGCCGTCAGTTTAGGGAAGGAATGTTTTAGAAAAAACAAGCTTGGTCCCTTGCCTTCTCCAAAGCATCCTCCAAAAGTGGCTGAGGAAATTAGTGACTAGATCCGACACAATAGTCCTTGGGATACCATATAATTTGACAACTTCCTTGAAAAACAAATTACCTGTTTCGGTAACATAATTTGTCTTTAATCATGGGATGAAATGCGCCATCTTGGAGAAGCGGTCGACTAGCACAAAAATTGCATCCTTTTGTTGAACTCCTAGCAGCCCTAAAACTAAGTCCATTGTAAGATCAACCCATGGCAATGGGAGTTATACACCATTCGGAAGTACTCTCGACTTTGCCTTCTTATAAACCAAACACTTCTGACAAAATATGTCAATCTCACATCGCAGCTTTGGCATATAGAAGTGTTCCCTAAGCATGTCCAAAATATTCTTGTTTCCAAGTGACCCATCAAACCCCCTCCATGCACTTCTTGCATAAGTAACTCCCTAATCGATCCCTTGGGAATGCAAAGATGCTTTTCCTTTAGAAGAAAACCATCATGCATATATAACTCGTTATAAAATCCTTTCCCTCTTCCTTGATAGCATTCCCCTAACTCTGGGTCAGTTTCATACCTTCCCTTAATACTCTTGAACCCTAGAATATTTGCCTCCATGTATGATATCAAAACATATTGCCTAGAAAAAGCATCCGCCACAAAATTTTCTTTTCCCTTCTTATACTTTATTATGAAACTGCTTAGATGAATTTCAACCATTTGTCGTGTCTGTTCTTGAGATTTTTTTGCCCTCTCAAGTGCTTTAAACTCTCGTGATCGGTGTGGATGACACATTCCTAGGCCAAGAGGTAATGTTCTAGGTCTCCATGGCACTCACTAGCGCAAACAACTCTTTATCCCAAGTAGAGTAGTTAAGCGTTGATTAACCCTAGTCTTCATGTTCTTGCCTATTGTGGCTCTAAGGAGAGTACCGAGTGTCCTTTTAATGACTTATGTTTGGCCGTCAGTTTAGGGAAGGAATGTTTTAGAAAAAACAAGCTTGGTCCCTTGCCTTCTCCAAAGCATCCTCCAAAAGTGGCTGAGGAAATTAGTGACTAGATCCGACACAATAGTCCTTGGGATACCATATAATTTGACAACTTCCTTGAAAAACAAATTACCTGTTTCGGTAACATAATTTGTCTTTAATCATGGGATGAAATGCGCCATCTTGGAGAAGCGGTCGACTAGCACAAAAATTGCATCCTTTTGTTGAACTCCTAGCAGCCCTAAAACTAAGTCCATTGTAAGATCAACCCATGGCAATGGGAGTTATACACCATTCGGAAGTACTCTCGACTTTGCCTTCTTATAAACCAAACACTTCTGACAAAATATGTCAATCTCACATCGCAGCTTTGGCATATAGAAGTGTTCCCTAAGCATGTCCAAAATATTCTTGTTTCCAAGTGACCCATCAAACCCCCTCCATGCACTTCTTGCATAAGTAACTCCCTAATCGATCCCTTGGGAATGCAAAGATGCTTTTCCTTTAGAAGAAAACCATCATGCATATATAACTCGTTATAAAATCCTTTCCCTCTTCCTTGATAGCATTCCCCTAACTCTGGGTCAGTTTCATACCTTCCCTTAATACTCTTGAACCCTAGAATATTTGCCTCCATGTATGATATCAAAACATATTGCCTAGACAAAGCATCCGCCACAAAATTTTCTTTTCCCTTCTTATACTTTATTATGAAACTGCTTAGATGAATTTCAACCATTTGTCGTGTCTGTTCTTGAGATTTTTCTACCCTCTCAAGTGCTTAAAAGTCTCGTGATCGGTGTGGATGACACATTCCTAGGCCAAGAGGTAATGTTCTAATTCTCCATGGCACTCACTAGCGCACACAACTCTTTATCCTAAGTAGAGTAGTTAAGCGTTGATTAACCCTAATCTTCATGTTCTTGCCTATTGTGGCTCTAAGGAGAGTACCGAGAGTCCTTTTAATGACTTATGTTTGGCCGTCAGTTTAGGGAAGGAATGTTTTAGAAAAAACAAGGTTGGTCCCTTGCCTTCTCCAAAGCATCCTCCAAAAGTGGCTGAGGAAATTAGTGACTGGATCCGACACAATAGTCCTTGGGATACCATATAATTTGACGACTTCCTTGAAAAACAAATTACCTGTTTCAGTAGCATCATTTGTCTTTAATCATGGGATGAAATACGCCATCTTGGAGAAGCGGTCGACTAGCACAAATATTGCATCCTTTTGTTGAACTCCTGGCAGCCCTAAAACAAAGTCCATTGTAAGATCAACCCATGGCAATGGGAGATATACACCATTCAGAAGTACTCTCCACTTTGCCTTCTTATAAACCAAACACTTCTGACAAAATATGTCAATCTCACATCGCAGCTTTGGCATATAGAAGTGTTCCCTAAGCATGTCCAAAATATTCTTGTTTCCAAAGTGACCCATCAAACCCCCTCCATGCACTTCTTGCATAAGTAACTCCCTAATCGATCCCTTGGGAATGCAAAGATGCTTTTCCTTTAGAAGATAACCATCATGCATATATAACTCGTTATAAAATTCTTTCCCTCTTCCTTGATAGCATTCCCCTAACTCTGGGTTACTTTCATACCTTCCCTTAATACTCTTGAACCCTAGAATATTTGCCTCCATGTATGATATCAAAACATATTGCCTAGAAAAAGCATCCGCCACAAAATTTTCTTTTCCCTTCTTATACTTTATTATGAAACTGCTTAGATGAATTTCAACCATTTGTCGTGTCTGTTCTTGAGATTTTTTTGCCCTCTCAAGTGCTTTAAACTCTCGTGATCGGTGTGGATGACACATTCCTAGGCCAAGAGGTAATGTTCTAGGTCTCCATGGCACTCACTAGCGCAAACAACTCTTTATCCCAAGTAGAGTAGTTAAGCGTTGATTAACCCTAGTCTTCATGTTCTTGCCTATTGTGGCTCTACGGAGAGTACCGAGAGTCCTTTTAATGACTTATGTTTGGCCGTCAGTTTAGGGAAGGAATGTTTTAGAAAAAACAAGCTTGGTCCCTTGCCTTCTCCAAAGCATCCTCCAAAAGTGGCTGAGGAAATTAGTGACTAGATCCGACACAATAGTCCTTGGGATACCATATAATTTGACAACTTCCTTGAAAAACAAATTACCTGTTTCGGTAACATAATTTGTCTTTAATAATGGGATGAAATGCGCCATCTTGGAGAAGCGGTCGACTAGCACAAAAATTGCATCCTTTTGTTGAACTCCTAGCAGCCCTAAAACTAAGTCCATTGTAATATCAACCCATGGCAATGGGAGTTATACACCATTCGGAAGTACTCTCGACTTTGCCTTCTTATAAACCAAACACTTCTGACAAAATATGTCAATCTCACATCGCAGCTTTGGCATATAGAAGTGTTCCCTAAGCATGTCCAAAATATTCTTGTTTCCAAGTGACCCATCAAACCCCCTCCATGCACTTCTTGCATAAGTAACTCCCTAATCGATCCCTTGGGAATGCAAAGATGCTTTTCCTTTAGAAGAAAACCATCATGCATATATAACTCGTTATAAAATCCTTTCCCTCTTCCTTGATAGCATTCCCCTAACTCTGGGTCAGTTTCATACCTTCCCTTAATACTCTTGAACCCTAGAATATTTGCCTCCATGTATGATATCAAAACATATTGCCTAGACAAAGCATCCGCCACAAAATTTTCTTTTCCCTTCTTATACTTTATTATGAAACTGCTTAGATGAATTTCAACCATTTGTCGTGTCTGTTCTTGAGATTTTTCTACCCTCTCAAGTGCTTAAAAGTCTCGTGATCGGTGTGGATGACACATTCCTAGGCCAAGAGGTAATGTTCTAATTCTCCATGGCACTCACTAGCGCACACAACTCTTTATCCTAAGTAGAGTAGTTAAGCGTTGATTAACCCTAATCTTCATGTTCTTGCCTATTGTGGCTCTAAGGAGAGTACCGAGAGTCCTTTTAACGACTTATGTTTGGCCGTCAGTTTAGGGAAGGAATGTTTTAGAAAAAACAAGGTTGGTCCCTTGCCTTCTCCAAAGCATCCTCCAAAAGTGGCTGAGGAAATTAGTGACTGGATCCGACACAATAGTCCTTGGGATACCATATAATTTGACGACTTCCTTGAAAAATAAATTACCTGTTTCGGTAGCATCATTTGTCTTGAATCATGGGATGAAATGCGCCATCTTGGAGAAACGGTCGACTAGCACAAATATTGCATCCTTTTGTTGAACTCCTGACAGCCCTAAAACAAAGTCCATTGTAAGATCAACCCATGGCAATGGGAGATATACACCATTCGGAAGTACTCTCGACTTTGCCTTCTTATAAACCAAACACTTCTGACAAAATATGTCAATCTCACATCGTAGCTTTGGTATATTGAAGTGTTCCCTAAGCATGTCCAAAATATTCTTGTTTCCAAAGTGACCCTTCAAACCCCCTCCATGCACTTCTTGCATAAGTAACTCCCTAATCGATCCCTTGGTAATGCAAAGCTGCTTGTCCTTATAGAGAAAACCATCATGCATATGGAACTTTTGATACAATCATTTCCATCTTCCTTGATAACATTCCCCTAACTCCGGATCACTTTCATAGCTTCCCTTAATACTCTCAAACACTAGAATCTCTCCCTCTATGGTTGATATCAAAACACACCGTCTAGACAGAGCATCCGCCCCAACATTTTCTTTCCCCTTCTTATAATTTAATATGGAAATGCTTAGATGAATACCAACCATTTGGCGTGTCTCTTCTTGAGCTTTGTCTGCCCTCTCATTTGCTTCAAAGTCTCGTGATCGGTGTGGATGACACATTCCTTGGCCAAGAGGTAATTTTCCAAGTCTCCATGGCTCTCACTAGCATATACAACTCTTTATTGTAAGTAGGGTAATTAACCATTGATCGACCCAAGTCTTCTTGTTCTTGCCTATTGTGGCTCTATTGAGAGTACCGAGAGTCCTATTGGCCGTTGGTTTGGTGATAGAATTATTTAGAAAAGACGAGCTTGGTCCTTAGCCTTCTCCAAAACTTCCTCCAAAAGTGGCTTAGGAACTTTGTGTCTGGATCCGACACAATTTTCTTGGGATACCATGTAATTAGACATATTCCAGGAAAAACAAGTTGGCAATTTAACTAACATCATTAGTTTTTGGAGTATGGGATGAAATGCGCCATCTTGGAGAAGCGCTCGATTAGCACAAATATTGAATCCTTTTGTTGAACTCTTGGCTGCCCTAAAACAATGTCCATTAAAAGATCAACCTATGGCAGCCCTAAAACGAAGTCTTTATCGTAAGTAGGTTAGTTAAACATTGATCAACCCAAGTCTTCATGTTCTTGCCTATTGTGGCTCTTAGGAGAATACCGAGACTCCTACTAATGACTTCTGTTTGGCCATCCGTTTGGGGATGGAATGTTTTAGAAAGAACGAGCTTCATCCCTAGCCTTCTCCAAAGCGTTCTCCAAAAGTGGCTTGGGAACTTCGTGTCTGGATCCGACACAATAGTCCTTGGGATACCATGTAATTTGAGATATTCCTTAACAAAACAAGTTAGCAATTTGAATAACATTATTTTCCTTGGATCATGGGATGAAATGTCACACCTCGGAGAAGCAGTCGACTACAAAAAATATAGAATCCTTTTGTTGAACTCTTGGCAGCCTTAAAACGAAATCCATTGAAAGATTAACCCATGGAAATGTGAGAGAAAAACCATACGGATGTACACTAGACTTTTCCTTCTTACAATCCAAACACTTATCACAAAATTTGTCAATCGCACATCAAATCTTTGGCATATAGAAGTGTTCCCTAAGCATATCCAAAGTCTTCTTGTTTTCAAAGTGACCTATCAGTCCCCCTCCATTCGCTTCTTGAATAAGTAACTTTCTAATCGATCCCTTGGGAATGCAAAGATGCTTGTCCTTTAGAAGAAAACCATCATGCATATATAACTCGTTATAAAATCCTTTCCCTCTTCCTTGATAGCATTCCTCTAACTCTGGGTCACTTTCATACCTTCCCTTAATACTCTCGAACCCTAGAATATTTGCCTTTATGTATGATATCAAAACATATTGCCTAGACAAAGCATCCGCCACAAAATTTTCTTTTCCCTTCTTATACTTTATTATGAAACTGCTTAGATGAATTTCAACCATTTGTCGTGTCTGTTCTTGAGATTTTTCTGCCATCTCAAGTGCTTAAAAGTCTCGTGATCGGTGTGGATGATACATTCCTAGGCCAAGTGGTAATGTTCTAAGTCTCCATGGCACTCACTAGCGCACACAACTATTTATCCTAAGTAGAGTAGTTAAGCGTTGATTAACCCTAGTCTTCATGTTCTTGCCTATTGTGACTCTAAGAAGAGTACCGAGAGTCTTTTTAATGACCTATGTTTGGCCGTCAGTATAGGGAAGGAATGTTTTAGAAAAAACAAGCTTGGTCCATTGCCTTCTCCAAAGCGTCCTCCAAAAGTGGATGAGGAACTTAGTGACTGGATCCGACACAATAGTCCTTGGGATACCATATAATTTGACGACTTCCTTGAAAAACAAATTACCTGTTTCAGTAGCATCATTTGTCTTTAATCATGGGATGAAATACGCCATCTTGGAGAAGCGGTCGACTAGCACAAATATTGCATCCTTTTGTTGAACTCCTGGCAGCCCTAAAACAAAGTCCATTGTAAGATCAACCCATGGCAATGGGAGATATACACCATTCAGAAGTACTCTCCACTTTGCCTTCTTATAAACCAAACACTTCTGACAAAATATGTCAATCTCACATCGCAGCTTTGGCATATAGAAGTGTTCCCTAAGCATGTCCAAAATATTCTTGTTTCCAAAGTGACCCATCAAACCCCCTCCATGCACTTCTTGCATAAGTAACTCCCTAATCGATCCCTTGGGAATGCAAAGATGCTTTTCCTTTAGAAGATAACCATCATGCATATATAACTCGTTATAAAATTCTTTCCCTCTTCCTTGATAGCATTCCCCTAACTCTGGGTTACTTTCATACCTTCCCTTAATACTCTTGAACCCTAGAATATTTGCCTCCATGTATGATATCAAAACATATTGCCTAGAAAAAGCATCCGCCACAAAATTTTCTTTTCCCTTCTTATACTTTATTATGAAACTGCTTAGATGAATTTCAACCATTTGTCGTGTCTGTTCTTGAGATTTTTTTGCCCTCTCAAGTGCTTTAAACTCTCGTGATCGGTGTGGATGACACATTCCTAGGCCAAGAGGTAATGTTCTAGGTCTCCATGGCACTCACTAGCGCAAACAACTCTTTATCCCAAGTAGAGTAGTTAAGCGTTGATTAACCCTAGTCTTCATGTTCTTGCCTATTGTGGCTCTACGGAGAGTACCGAGAGTCCTTTTAATGACTTATGTTTGGCCGTCAGTTTAGGGAAGGAATGTTTTAGAAAAAACAAGCTTGGTCCCTTGCCTTCTCCAAAGCATCCTCCAAAAGTGGCTGAGGAAATTAGTGACTAGATCCGACACAATAGTCCTTGGGATACCATATAATTTGACAACTTCCTTGAAAAACAAATTACCTGTTTCGGTAACATAATTTGTCTTTAATAATGGGATGAAATGCGCCATCTTGGAGAAGCGGTCGACTAGCACAAAAATTGCATCCTTTTGTTGAACTCCTAGCAGCCCTAAAACTAAGTCCATTGTAATATCAACCCATGGCAATGGGAGTTATACACCATTCGGAAGTACTCTCGACTTTGCCTTCTTATAAACCAAACACTTCTGACAAAATATGTCAATCTCACATCGCAGCTTTGGCATATAGAAGTGTTCCCTAAGCATGTCCAAAATATTCTTGTTTCCAAGTGACCCATCAAACCCCCTCCATGCACTTCTTGCATAAGTAACTCCCTAATCGATCCCTTGGGAATGCAAAGATGCTTTTCCTTTAGAAGAAAACCATCATGCATATATAACTCGTTATAAAATCCTTTCCCTCTTCCTTGATAGCATTCCCCTAACTCTGGGTCAGTTTCATACCTTCCCTTAATACTCTTGAACCCTAGAATATTTGCCTCCATGTATGATATCAAAACATATTGCCTAGACAAAGCATCCGCCACAAAATTTTCTTTTCCCTTCTTATACTTTATTATGAAACTGCTTAGATGAATTTCAACCATTTGTCGTGTCTGTTCTTGAGATTTTTCTACCCTCTCAAGTGCTTAAAAGTCTCGTGATCGGTGTGGATGACACATTCCTAGGCCAAGAGGTAATGTTCTAATTCTCCATGGCACTCACTAGCGCACACAACTCTTTATCCTAAGTAGAGTAGTTAAGCGTTGATTAACCCTAATCTTCATGTTCTTGCCTATTGTGGCTCTAAGGAGAGTACCGAGAGTCCTTTTAACGACTTATGTTTGGCCGTCAGTTTAGGGAAGGAATGTTTTAGAAAAAACAAGGTTGGTCCCTTGCCTTCTCCAAAGCATCCTCCAAAAGTGGCTGAGGAAATTAGTGACTGGATCCGACACAATAGTCCTTGGGATACCATATAATTTGACGACTTCCTTGAAAAATAAATTACCTGTTTCGGTAGCATCATTTGTCTTGAATCATGGGATGAAATGCGCCATCTTGGAGAAACGGTCGACTAGCACAAATATTGCATCCTTTTGTTGAACTCCTGACAGCCCTAAAACAAAGTCCATTGTAAGATCAACCCATGGCAATGGGAGATATACACCATTCGGAAGTACTCTCGACTTTGCCTTCTTATAAACCAAACACTTCTGACAAAATATGTCAATCTCACATCGTAGCTTTGGTATATTGAAGTGTTCCCTAAGCATGTCCAAAATATTCTTGTTTCCAAAGTGACCCTTCAAACCCCCTCCATGCACTTCTTGCATAAGTAACTCCCTAATCGATCCCTTGGTAATGCAAAGCTGCTTGTCCTTATAGAGAAAACCATCATGCATATGGAACTTTTGATACAATCATTTCCATCTTCCTTGATAACATTCCCCTAACTCCGGATCACTTTCATAGCTTCCCTTAATACTCTCAAACACTAGAATCTCTCCCTCTATGGTTGATATCAAAACACACCGTCTAGACAGAGCATCCGCCCCAACATTTTCTTTCCCCTTCTTATAATTTAATATGGAAATGCTTAGATGAATACCAACCATTTGGCGTGTCTCTTCTTGAGCTTTGTCTGCCCTCTCATTTGCTTCAAAGTCTCGTGATCGGTGTGGATGACACATTCCTTGGCCAAGAGGTAATTTTCCAAGTCTCCATGGCTCTCACTAGCATATACAACTCTTTATTGTAAGTAGGGTAATTAACCATTGATCGACCCAAGTCTTCTTGTTCTTGCCTATTGTGGCTCTATTGAGAGTACCGAGAGTCCTATTGGCCGTTGGTTTGGTGATAGAATTATTTAGAAAAGACGAGCTTGGTCCTTAGCCTTCTCCAAAACTTCCTCCAAAAGTGGCTTAGGAACTTTGTGTCTGGATCCGACACAATTTTCTTGGGATACCATGTAATTAGACATATTCCAGGAAAAACAAGTTGGCAATTTAACTAACATCATTAGTTTTTGGAGTATGGGATGAAATGCGCCATCTTGGAGAAGCGCTCGATTAGCACAAATATTGAATCCTTTTGTTGAACTCTTGGCTGCCCTAAAACAATGTCCATTAAAAGATCAACCTATGGCAGCCCTAAAACGAAGTCTTTATCGTAAGTAGGTTAGTTAAACATTGATCAACCCAAGTCTTCATGTTCTTGCCTATTGTGGCTCTTAGGAGAATACCGAGACTCCTACTAATGACTTCTGTTTGGCCATCCGTTTGGGGATGGAATGTTTTAGAAAGAACGAGCTTCATCCCTAGCCTTCTCCAAAGCGTTCTCCAAAAGTGGCTTGGGAACTTCGTGTCTGGATCCGACACAATAGTCCTTGGGATACCATGTAATTTGAGATATTCCTTAACAAAACAAGTTAGCAATTTGAATAACATTATTTTCCTTGGATCATGGGATGAAATGTCACACCTCGGAGAAGCAGTCGACTACAAAAAATATAGAATCCTTTTGTTGAACTCTTGGCAGCCTTAAAACGAAATCCATTGAAAGATTAACCCATGGAAATGTGAGAGAAAAACCATACGGATGTACACTAGACTTTTCCTTCTTACAATCCAAACACTTATCACAAAATTTGTCAATCGCACATCAAATCTTTGGCATATAGAAGTGTTCCCTAAGCATATCCAAAGTCTTCTTGTTTTCAAAGTGACCTATCAGTCCCCCTCCATTCGCTTCTTGAATAAGTAACTTTCTAATCGATCCCTTGGGAATGCAAAGATGCTTGTCCTTTAGAAGAAAACCATCATGCATATATAACTCGTTATAAAATCCTTTCCCTCTTCCTTGATAGCATTCCTCTAACTCTGGGTCACTTTCATACCTTCCCTTAATACTCTCGAACCCTAGAATATTTGCCTTTATGTATGATATCAAAACATATTGCCTAGACAAAGCATCCGCCACAAAATTTTCTTTTCCCTTCTTATACTTTATTATGAAACTGCTTAGATGAATTTCAACCATTTGTCGTGTCTGTTCTTGAGATTTTTCTGCCATCTCAAGTGCTTAAAAGTCTCGTGATCGGTGTGGATGATACATTCCTAGGCCAAGTGGTAATGTTCTAAGTCTCCATGGCACTCACTAGCGCACACAACTATTTATCCTAAGTAGAGTAGTTAAGCGTTGATTAACCCTAGTCTTCATGTTCTTGCCTATTGTGACTCTAAGAAGAGTACCGAGAGTCTTTTTAATGACCTATGTTTGGCCGTCAGTATAGGGAAGGAATGTTTTAGAAAAAACAAGCTTGGTCCATTGCCTTCTCCAAAGCGTCCTCCAAAAGTGGATGAGGAACTTAGTGACTGGATCCGACACAATAGTCCTTGGGATACCATATAATTTGACGACTTCCTTGAAAAACAAATTACCTGTTTCGGTAGCATCATTTGTCTTGAATCATGGGATGAAATACGCTATCTTGGAGAAGCGGTCGACTAGCACAAATATTGCATCCTTTTGTTGAACTCCTGGCAGCCCTAAAACAAAGTCCATTGTAAGATCAACCCATGGCAATGGGAGATATACACCATTCAGATGTACTCTCGACTTTGCCTTCTTATAAACCAAACACTTCTGACAAAATATGTCAATCTCACATTGCAGCTTCGGCATATAGAAGTGTTCCCTAAGCATGTCCGAAATATTCTTGTTTCCAAAGTGACCCATCAAACCCCCTCCATGCACTTCTTGCATAAGTAACTCCCTAAGCGATCCCTTGGTAATGCAAAGCTGCTTGTCCTTATAGAGAAAACCATCACGCATATAGAACTTTTGATACAATCATTTCCATCTTCCTTGATAACATTCCCCTAACTCCGGATCACTTTCTTAGCTTCCCTTAATACTCTCGAACACTAGCATCTTTCCCCCTATGGTTGATATCAAAAACATACCGTCTAGACAGAGCATGCGCCACAACATTTTCTTTCCCCTTCTTATAATTTAATATGGAAATGCTTGGATGAATACCAACCAGTTGGCGTGTCTCTTCTTGAGGTTTGTCTGCCCTCTCAATTGCTTCAAAGTCTCGTGATCGGTGTGGATGACACATTCCTAGGCCAAGAGATAATTTTTCAAGTCTCCATGGCACTCACTAGCGCATACAACTCTTTATTGTAAGTAGGGGAGTTAAGCATTGATCGACCCAAGTCTTCATGTTCTTGCCTATTGTGTCTCTATTGAGAGTACCGAGAGTCCTATTGGCCGTTGGTTTGGTGATAGAATTATTTAGAAAAGAAGAGCTTGGTCCCTAGCCTTCTCCAAAGCTTCCTCCAAAAGTGGCTTAGGAACTTTGTGTCTGGATCCGACACAATTTTCCTTGGGATACCATGTAATTTGACATATTCCTTGAAAAACAAGTTGGCAATTTAAATAACATCATTTGTCTTGGAGCATGTGATGAAATGCGCCATCTTGGAGAAGCGCTCGACTAGCACAAATATTGAATCCTTTTGTTGAACTCTTGGCACCCCTAAAACAATGTCCATTAAAAGATCAACCTATGGTAGTCCTAAAACGAAGTCTTTATCGTAAGAAGGGTAGTTAAACATTGATCGACCCAAGTCTTCATGTTCTTGCCTATAGTGGCTCTTAGGAGAATATCGAGACTCCTATTAATGACTTCTGTTTGGCCGTCCGTTTGGGGATGGAATGTTTTAGAGAAGTCGAGCTTCAGCCCTAGCCTTCTCCAAAGCGTCCTCCAAAAGTGGATTAGAATTATCGTGTCTGGATCTCATACAATAGTCCTTGGGATACCATGTAATTTAATATATTCCTTGAAAACCAAGTTAGTGATCTGAATAGCATCATATGTGTTGGAGCATGGGATGAAATATGCGATTTTGGAGAAGCGGTCGACACAAAAAATATAGAATCCTTTTGTTAAACTCTTGGTAGCCCTCAAATGAAATCCATTGAAAAATCAACCCATGGAAATGGGAGATATAAACCATACTGATGTTATTTGGACTTTTCCTTCTTACAATCCAAACACTTCTCACAAAAATTTTTAACCTCACATCGCATCTTTGGCCAATATAAGTGATCCCTAAGCATGTCCAAAGTCTTCTTGTTTTCAAAGTAACCCATCAATCCCCCTCCATGAGCTTCTTGCATAAGTAACTCCCTAATCGATCCCTTGGGAATGCAAAAGAGCTTGTCTTTAAAGAGAAAACCATCATGCATATAGAACTTGTGATACAATCCTTTCCCTTTTCCTTGATAACATATCAATTTGTTCAGAAAAGAAACAAGAAACAAGAAAACATCTTTGATTACAATTAAAAGGAACAATCTCTTCCCTTTACTCCGGATCACTTTCATACCTTCACTTAAAACTCTCAAACCCTTGGGAATGCAAAGATGCTTGTCCTTAAAGAGAAAACCATCATGTATATAGAACTTGTGATACAATCCTTTCCCTCTTCCTTGATAACATTCCCATAACTACGCATTACTTTCATACCTTCCCTTAATACTCTCGAAACCTAGAATATTTTCGTCGATGTTTGATATCAAAACATACCGCCTAGACAAAGCATCCGTCACAACATTGTCTTTCCTTTTCTTATACTTTATTATGGAAATCCTTAGATGAATTCTAACCATTTGGCGTGTCTCTTCTTGAAATTTGTATGGCCTCTCAAGTTCTTAAAAGTCTTGTGATCGATGTGGATGACACATTCGTAGGCCAAGAGGTAATGTTGCCATGTCTCCATGGCTCTAACTACTGCATCAACTCTTTATAGTAAGTAGGGTAGTTAAGCGTTGATCGACCCAAGTCTTCATGTTCTTGCCTATTGTGGCTTTATGGAGAGTATCTATGGAGAGTATCGAGAGTCCTATTAATGTCTTCCGTTTGGCCGTCAGTTTTGGGGATGGCACTTTATAAAAAAGACGAGCTTGGTCCCTATCATTCTCTAAATTTTGCTCCAAAAGTAGCTTAGGAACTTCGTGTCGGGATCCGACACAATAGTCCTTGGGATACCATGTAATTTGAAATATTCCTTGAAAAACATGTTAGCGATTTGAATATCATCATATGTCTTGGAGCATAGGATTAGATTCGCCATCTTCGAGATACAGTCGACTAGCACAAATATCGAATTCTTTTGTAGAACTCTTGGCAGCCCTAAAACGAAGTCTATTGAAAGATCAAACTATGGCAGCCCTAAAACGAAGTCTATTGAAAGATCAAACTATGACAGCCCTAAAACGAAGTCTTTATCGTAAGTAGGGTCGTTAAGCGTTGATCCACCCAAGTCTTCATGTTCTTGCCCATTGTGGCTCTAAGGAGAGTATCGAGAGTCCTATTAATATCTTCTGTTTGGCCTTCGGTTTGGGGATGGCAGGTTGTAAAAAAGACGAGCTTGGTCCTTAGCCTTCTCCAAAGTGTCCTCCAAAAATGGCTTACGAACTTCATGTTTGGATCCAACACAATAGTCCTTGGGATACCATGTAATTTGACATATTCCTTGAAAACTAAGTTAGCGATTTGAATAGCATCATTTGTCTTCGAGTATGGGATGAAATGCGATTTTAAGGAGAAGCAGTCGACTACAAAAAAATATAGAATCCTTTTGTTAAACTCTTGGTAGCCCTAAAAATTCCATTGAAATTTTAACCCATGGCAATGGGAGATATAAACCATACGGATGTTATCATGACTTTTCCTTCTTACAATCCAAACACTTCTCACAAAATTTGTCAACCTTACATCGCATCTTTGGCAAATAGAAGTGTTCTCTAAGCATGTCCAAAGTCTTCTTGTTTCCAAAGTGACCCATCAATCCCCTTCCATGCGCTTCTTGCATAAGTAACTCCCTAATCGATCCCTTGTAAATGCAAAGGAGCTTGTCTTTAAAGAGAAAACCATCATGCATATAGAACTTGTGATAAAATCCTTTCCTTCTTCCTTGATAACATTCCACTTACTCCAGATCACTTTCATACTTTCCCTTTCCCTCTTCCTTGATAACATTCTTCTAACTCCGGATCAATTTCATAGCTTCCCTTAATACTATCAAACTCTCGAATCTTTTCCTCCATGGTTGATATAAAAAACATACTGCCTAGACAAAGCATCTGCCACAACATTTTCTTTCCCTTTCTTATTCTTTAATATGGAAATGCTTAGATGAATTCAAACCATTTGGCGTGTCTCTTCTTTATATTTGTCTGCCCTCTAAAGTGCGACAAAGTCTCGTGATCAAATAGATGACATATTCCTTGGGCAGGAGGTAATGTTGCCAAGTCTCATTGGTTCTCACTAGCGCATACAACTGTTTATCGTAAGTAGGGAAATTAACCGTTGATCGACCCAAGTCCTCATGTTCTTGCATATTGTGGCTTTAAGGAGAGTGCTGAGAGTCCTATTAATAACTTCCGTTTGGCCGTCGGTTTGGGGATGGAATGTTGTAGAAAAACACAAGCTTCGTCCCTAACCTTCTCCAAAGTGTCCTCCAAAAGTGGCATAGTAACTTCATGTCAAGAATCGACACTATAATCCTTTGGGATACCATGTAATTTAACAACTTCCGTGAAAAATAAGTTAGCGGTTTGGGTAGCATCATATGTCTTGAGCATGGGATGAAATGCGCCATCTTGGAGAAGTAGGTTACTACCGAAAATATATATTCTTTTTTTTTGAACTCTTTGAAGCCCTAAAACGAAGTCCATTGAAAGATCAACCCATGGAAATGGGAGATATAAACCATACGGATGTACCCTTGACTTTTCCTTCTTACGAACCAAAAACTTCTCACAAAATTTGTCAACCTCACATCGCATCTTCAGCATATAGAAGTGTTCACTAAGAATGTCTAAAGTCTTCTTGTTTCCAAAGTGACCCATCAATCCCACTCCATGCGCTTCTTGCATAAGTAACTCCCTAATCGATCCATTGGGAATGCAAAGCTGCTTGTCCTTAACGAGAAAACCATCATCCATATAAAACTTGTGTTACAATCCTTTCCCTCTTCCTTGATAACATTCTTCTAACTCCGGATCACTTTCATAGCTTCCCTCAGTACTATCAAACTCTAGAATCTTTGCCTCCATGGTTGATATAAAAAACATACCGCCTAAACAAAGCATCTGCCACAACATTTTCTTTCCTTTTCTTATACTTTAATATGGAAATGCTTAGATGAGTTCAAACCATTTGGCGTGTCTCTTCTTTATATTTGTCTGCTCTCTCAAGTGCTTCAAATTCTTGTGATCGATGTGGATGACTCATTCCTTGGCCAAGAGGTAATGTTCCATGTCTCCATGGCCCTCACCAGCGCATCAACTGTTTATTGTAGGTTAGATAGTTAAGCGTTTATCAACCTAAGTCTTCATGTTTTTGCCTATTGTGGCTCTAAGGAGAATATCGAGAGTCCTAATAATGTCTTTCGTTTGGCCGTCGATTTTGGGATGGCATGTTGTAGAAAAGAAGAGCTTTATCCCTAGCATTCTCCAAATCGTCCTCCAAAAATGGCTTAGAAACTTCGTGTCTGGATCCGACACAATAATCCTTGGGATACCATGTAATTTGATGATTTCTTTGAAAAACAAATTACCAGTTTGGGTAGCATTATTTGTCTTGGAGCATGGGATGAAATGCGCCATCTTAGAGAAGCGGTCGAGTAGCACAAATATTGAATCCTTTTGTTGACCACTTGGCAGCCCTAAAAAGAAGTCCATTAAAAGATCAACCTATGGCAATGGGATATATAAACCATTAGGATGTAGTCTTGACTTTGCCTTCTTAGGCTATCTACAATGGACGTGTGTATAAAAAATTATCAATAGTTGTAAAGGTGCAATAAGGGTGTTGTGAAAAAATGTGTAAATATATGGCATCAACTTTGTTGTTAATATACAACAAGTTGAAATCAGACAAAATGGAGCCCAAACGCCATGTGTCACCAGAGAGAGAAAATGGGAGATGTGGTTCTCCATGTGTCACATTCTAATTAGTTACTAAGATTTTTGAGATTTTTTTGAATGCTTCAGAAACAGAATTTCCAGAATTTTCTACACAAATGACTCATGGCGACATGAGCGGTGCTAATAAAACCACTCAAGATGATGCAGAAGATTTTCCTCCAGTTCGCCGTAGAGGCCCAAAATGGACCACTGCGCAAAACTTGGTGCTACTTAGTGGGTGGATTAAATATGGAACAAACAGTATTGTGGGTAAAAACAAAAAAATTGAAGCATATTGGGGTAAAATTGCTAATTATTGTAATGAGCATGGCTAATTTAAATCTCCATGTGAGGGAGGTTCGTGCAGAAATCATTTCAACTACATCAACAAAATATTGGCGAAATGAAGTGGCGCTTACGACAATGCCAAGCGTATGAAACAAAGCGGGTGGTCGGACAATGATGTATTGGCAAAAGCGCATGAATTATAATCAACTGGTAAGAATGGACATTTCAATTTAATGGCAGAATGGATCGCTGTTCGTGATCAACCACGTTACCTTAGTCTGGTAGGAGGAAATACTGGCTCTAGGAGTAGTGGATCTAAGAGAACCACCGAGAGTGATGCTAGTGACTCCCACTCAGTAGGATTTAGTGCTCGTCCAATGGGAAGGGATGCAGCTAAATAAAAAGTAAAACGAAAGGTAAGGGAGCAGGTTTGGAATCAGTGGATAAAGATTTTAATAAATACCAACAATTGAAAGAGCAAGAGTTTCAACAATTGGATAACATAGCCAGGAATCAAGAGGAGGCAACTCAGGCGATCATAAAACAGACTCAAGCCAAGAAAATGGCGATGTGGATGAAGCTCAGTGAAAAGGAGCATCTCGATGATCGTAGTCAAGAGTTGTTCAAGAAGTTGGGCCATGATCTGTTTGGAAATTAGTTGTTGTTAAGTGTATAGTTAACCTTTATCACCATATTTAATGTATGTTTGTCAGTATCTACTTTAATAATGCGTATTTGTCAGTTTTTGCTTTAATAATGTGTGTTTGTTAATTTTTGCTTTAATAATGTGTGTTTGTTAGTTTTTGCATTAATAATGTGCGTTTGTCAATTTTCGCTTTAATCATGTATATTGTTAGTTTTTACTTTAATAATGTGTATTTGTCAGTTTTTGCTTTAATAATGTGTATTTGTCAGTTTTTACTTTAATAATGTATGTTTGTCAGTTTTTGCTTTAATAATGTTTGTTTGTTAGTTTTCGTTAATGTGACGTGACTTTCAGTTTTTAATGGAAAAATCTTATCTTTATCTATTACTTCACTATATTCCATCACTTTATCCTTATCTTTTTCTATTACTTTTGGATTTTGTCGATTCTAACCACTCCATATGAATCCAATCCTTATCTATTAATAAATTGCATTCCATTATTTGTTTTGAATCCATCTATTTGAACCACTCATTTTCTTATAAATAAAGACTCACTCTTCCATTGATATACCAATACCAAAAATCTCATCTTTTAAAAAAAGATCAATGGATCCATCAGAATTTCTTTTTGATGTCGAAGCTTACAAAAAACAGTCTGAAATTTAAGATAACTATATTCGCAATCGGTTTCGAGAGCGTCGAAAGAAAATTGAGGAAGACTATGCACCTCGTAGCAAGAGAAAATATTTCAAGGGAGATCATGTAGCAGCAAACCTAAGACTGGTGGATGACTACTTTTTCGATCAACCCACATATGATGATGGAATGTTTCGTCGACAGTTTCGGATGCGAAAATATGTTTTTCTTCGAATCGTTGGGGACCTATCAAGTAGTGATAACTACTCCACCCAAAGAGTTGATGCAGCCAATAAAGAAGGTATATCTCCATTAGCAAAATGTACTTCAGCCATGTGAATGTTAGCATATGGTGTGGCGGCCGACGCGATCGATAAATATATCAAAATAGGAGGTACTACAACATTGGAGTGCTTGCATAAATTCTGCATGGGAATCATACAATTATACAAGCCAATATATCTCAGAGCCCCAACTAAAGATGACCTGCAAAAAATATTGCGTGTTAGTGAAATTCGAGGGTTCCCGGGGATGATCGGGAGTATTGATTGCATGCACTAGGAGTGAAAAAATTGTCCGACAGCGTGGGAAGGTAAATTTACTCAGGGAAGCAAAGGAACTACCACTGTTATTCTTGAAGCTGTTGCGCCTTATGATCTATGGATCTGACATGCCTTTTTTGGGTGTTCGGGCACATTGAATGATATCAATGTTTTAGATCGTTCACCACTGTTCGATGATGTTGAACAGGAAAATACTCCAAGAGTGAACTTCTTCGTGAATCAACGTCCATATAATATAGCATACTATCTAGCTGACGGTATCTACCCTTCTTATCCGACTTTTGTAAAATCAATTAGACTTACTCAAAGTGAACTAGACGAGTTATTTGAACAACATCAAGAGGGATGTCACAAGGACATCGAACATGCATTTGGGGTGTTGCAGACTCGATTTAAAATCATTCGTGAACCGGCTCGCATGTGGGACATAGGTGATTTAGCTATTATCATGAGGTCATGTATCATATTGCATAATATGATTATTGAGGAAGAACGAGATACATATGCTCAACATTCAACCGATTATGATCAATCTGAGGGAAGTGGATATTGTACATCGCAACCATTCTCGATCGAGGTGCTACCTGCATTTGCAAATCATGTGCGTGCTAGATCTGAGTTGCGTGATTCAAATTTACATCACCAATTGCAAACAGATCTTGTCAAACACATTTGGGCAAAATTTCTTGATTAAAGAGATTTTTAAGTCTCTATATGTTATTTATGAGTGTTGTATAATTAGGTGGAAGAGAGAGAAGATGATGTGGAATGTTAAAAAGTGAAAAGTATGGTGTTGTAATTTAAAACCAATGTAGATAGTCTTATAAACCAAAACTTTCCCACAAAACTTGTCAGCCTCACATCGCATCTTTGGCAATAAAAGTGTTCCCTAAGCATGTCCAAGTATTTTTGTTTCCAAAGTGACCCATCAAACCACCTCCATAGGCTTCTTGCATAAGTAACTCCCTAATAGATCCCTTGGGAATGCAAAGGTGCTTGTCCTTAAAGAGAAAACCATCATGCATATAGAACATGTGATACAATCCTTTCCCTCTTCCTTGATAACATTCCCCTAACTCTGGATCACTTTCATAGCTTCCCTTAATACTCTCAAACCTTAGAATCTTTGGCTCCATGGTTGATATCAAAACATTCTGCCTAGACAAAGCATCAGCCACAACATTTTCTTTCCCATTCTTATACTTTATTATCGAGCTTCTTAGATGAATTTCAACCATTTGGCATGTCTCATCTTGATCTTTCTCGGCTCTCTCAAGTGCTTCAAAGTCCGTGATCGATGTGGATCACACATTCCTTAGCCAAGAGGTAATGTTCCAAGACTACAATGCTCTCACTACCGCATACAACTTTTTATCTTAAGTAGGGTAGTTAAGCGTTGATCGACCCAAGTCTTCATGTTCTTGACTATTGTGGCTTTAAGGAGAGTATCGAGAGTCATATTAATGTCTTCCGTTTTGGCGTCGGTTTGGGTATGGAATGTTCTAGAAAAGATGAGCATTGTCCCTAGCATTCTCCAAAGGGTCTACCAAAAGTATCTTAGGAACATCGTATGTGGATATGACACAATAGTCCTTGGGATACCATGTAATTTGATGACTTCCTTGAAAAACAAATTACCGGTTTGGGTAGCATCATTTATCTTGGAGCATGGGATGAAATGCGCCATCTTAGAGAAGAGGTCAACTAGTACAAATATTGAATCCTTTTGTTGAACTTTTGGCAGCCCTAAAATGAAGTCCATTGAAAGATCAACCCATGGCAATGGGAGATATAAAACATACGGATGTACTCTTGACTTGGTCTTCTTACAATCCAAACAATTCTCACAAAATTTGTCAACCTCACATCGCATCTTTGGCAAATAGAAGTGTTCCCTAAGCATATCCAAAGACTTCTTGCTTCCAAAGTGACCTATCAAACCCCTTCCATGTTCTTCTTGCATAAGTAACGCCCTAATCGATCAATTGGAAATGCAAAGATGCTTGTCTATAAAGATAAAACAATCATGCATATAGAACTTGTGATAAAATCCTTTCCCTCTTCCTTGATAACATTCCCCTAACTCCGGATCACTTTCATACCTTCCCTTAATACTCTCGAACCCTAGAATATTTGCCTCCATTGGTTATATCAAAACATACCGCATAGACAAAACATCCATGACAACTTTTTCTTTAGCTTTCTTATACCTTATTATGGAAATTCTTAGAAGAATTCTAACCGTTTGAGATTTGAGATTTGTTTGCCCTCTCAAGTACTTAAAAGTCTCGTGATCGGTGTGGATGACACATTCATTGGCGAAGAGGTAATGTTTCCATGTTTCCATGGCTCTCACTAGCGCATAAAATATTTATCGTAAGTAGGGTAGTTAGGCGTTGATCAACCCAAGTCTTCATGTTCTTGCCTATTGTGGCTGTAAGGAGAGTATCGAGAGTCCTACTAATGTCTTTTGTTTGGCTGTCGGTTCGTGGATTGCACATTGTAGAAAAGATAAGCTTGGTCCCTAGCATTCTTGAAAGCATCCTCCAAAAGTGGCTTAGGAACTTCGTGTCTAGATCGGGCACAATCGTCCATGGGATACCATGTAGTTTGACGACTTCTTTGAAAAAAAATTTACCGGTTTGGGTAGCATCATTTGTCTTGGACCATGGAATGAAATGCCCCATCTTCGAGAAACGGTCGACTAGCACAAATATTGAAACCTTTTGTTGAACTATTGGCAGCCCTAAAACGAAGTCCATTGAAAGATCAACCCATGTTAATGGGAGATATAAACCATACGGACTTTGCCTTCTTATAAACCAAACACTTCTAACAAAATTTGTCGACCACATAACACATCTTTGGCAAATATAGAACTTGTGATACAATCTTTTCGCTCTTCCTTGATAACATTCCCCTAACTCAGGATTACTTTCACAGCTTTCCTTAATACTCTCGAACCCTAGAATCTTTGCATCCTTGGTTGATACCAAAACATACCGACTTGACAAAGCTTCCGCCACAACATTTTCTTTCCCTTTTTTATACTTTATTATGGAAATGCTTAGATGAGTTCCTACCATGTGGCGTGTCTCTCCTTGAGATTTGTCTGCCCTCTCAACTGCTTCAAAGTCTCGTGATCGTTGTGGATGATAAATGATGGCCAAGAGGTACGGTTCCAATTCTCTATGGCTCTCACTAGAGGCATACAACTCTTTATCATAAGTAGGATAGTTAAGCGTTGATCGACCCAAGTCATCATGTTCTTTCCTATTGTGGCTCTACGGAGAGTACCGAGAGTCCTATTAATGATTTATGTTTGGCCGTCGATTTGGGGATAGAATTTTTTAGAAAAGACGAGCTTGGTCACTACCTTTCTCCAAAGCATCCTCTAAAAGTGGCCTAGGAACTTCGTGTCTGAATCCAACACAATAGTCCAGGGGATACAATTTAATTTGACATATTCCTTGAAAAACATGTTAGTGATTTGAATAATATAATTTTTCTTGGAGAATGGGATGAAATGCACCATCTTGGAGAAGCGGTCGACTACCAAAAATAAAGATCGTTTTGTTGAACTCGTTGCAGCCCTAAAACAAAATCCATTGAAAGATCAACCCATGGCAATAAGAGATATAAAACATACAGATGTACTCTTAACTTTTCCTTCTTACAATCAAAACATTTCTTACAAAATTTGTCAACCTCACATCGCATCTTTAGCATATAGAAGTGTTCCCATCCATGCATTTGTCAACCTCACATCGCACATTTGGAACCATGTCCAAAGTATTCTTGTTTCCAAAGTAACCCATCAAACCCCCTCCATGCACTTTTTGCATAAGTAACTCCCTAATCGATCCCTTGGGAATGCAGAGCTACTTGTCCTTAGAGAGAAAACCATCATGCATATAGAACTTGTGATACAATCCTTTCCCTTTTCCTTGATAACATTCCCCTAACTCAGGATAAATTTCAAAGCTTCCCTTAATACTCTCGAACCCTAGAATCTTTGCCTCCTCGGTTGATATCAAAACATACCTTCTACCAAAGCATCCGTCACAACATTTTCTTTCCCTTTCTTATACTTTATTATGGAAATGTTTAGATGAGTTCCAACCATATGGCGTGTTTCTCCTTGAGATTTGTCTGCCCTCTCAACTGCTTCAAAGTATCGAGATTGGTGTGGATGACACATTCCTTTTCCAAGAGGTATTGTTCCAAGTCTCCATGGCTCTCCTTGAGCATACAATTCTTTATCGTAAGTAGGGTAGTTAAGCGTTGATCGACCCAAGTCTTCGTGTTCTTGCCTATTGTGGCTCTAAGGAGAGTACCGAGAGTCCTATTAATGTCTTCTAGTTGGCTGTTGCTTTGGGGAAGGAAATATTTTAGAAGTCTGAGAGATAAACCATACAGATATACATTGGACTTTTCCTTCTTACAATCCAAACACTTGTCACAAAATTTGTCAACCTTCAGGAGAAAACCATCATGCATATAGAACTCGTTATAAAATCCTTTCCCTCTTCCTTGATAACATTCCCATAACTCTGGATCACTTTCATACCTTCCCTTAATACTCTCGAACCCTAGAATATTTGCCTCCATGGTTGATATCAAAACATACTGCCTAGACAAAGCATCCGCCACAAAATTTTCTTTTCCTTTCTTATACTTTATTATGAAAATACTTAGATGAATTCCAACCATTTCTGCCCTCTCAAGTGCTTAAAAGTCTCGTGATCGATGTGGATGACATATTCCTTGGCCACGAGGTAATGTTCCAAGTCTCCATGGCACTCACTAGCACACACAACTCTTTATTGTAACTAGAGTAGTTAAGCGTTGATTAACACAAGTCTGCATGTTCTTGCCTATTGTGCCTCTAAGGAGAGTATTGAGAGTCGTATTAATATCTTCCTTTTGGCCTTCGGTTCGGGGATGGCACGTTGTAAAAAAGACGAGCTTGGTCCTTAGCCTTCTCCAAAGCGTCCTCCAAAAGTGGCTTACGAACTTTTGTTGAACTCTTAGTAGCCCTCAAACGAAATCCATTGAAAGATCAACCCATGGCAATGGGAGATATAAACCATACAGATGTTATCATGACTTTTCCTTCTTACAATCCAAACACTTCTCACAAAATTTGTCAACCTCACATCGCATCTTTGGCAAATAGAAGTGTTCCCTAAGGATGTCCAAAGGCTTCTTGTTTCCAAAGTGACCCATCAATCCCCCTCCATGCGCTTCTTGCATAAGTAACTCCCTAATCGATCCCCTGGGAATGGAAAGGTGCTTGTCTTTAAAGAGAAAACCATCATACATATAGAACTTGTGATATAATCCTTTCCCTCTTCCTTGATAACATTCCCCTTACTCCGGATCACTTTCATACCTTCCCTTAATACTCTCGAACCCTAGAATATTTGCCGCCATGGTTGATATCAAACAATACCGCGTAGAAAAAACATTTGTCACAACATTGTTTTTTCCTTTCTTATACTTTATTATGGAAATGCTTAGATGAATTCTAATCATTTGGCGTGTCTCTTCTTGTTATTTGTCTGCCCTCTCAAGTTATTAATAGTCTCGTGATCGGTGTGGATCTCAAGATCTCGTGATTGGTTTATAAAAAAGATGAGCTTGGTCCTTAGCCTTCTCCAAAGCGTCCTCTAAAAGTGTCTTAGGAACTTTGTGTCTGGATCTGACACAATAATCCTTGGCATACCATGTAATTTGACATATTCTTTGAAAACCAAGTTAGTGATTTGAATAGCATCATTTGTCTTAGAGTATTGGATGAAATGCGCCATTTTGTAGAAGCGGTCGACTACAAAAAATATAGAATACTTTTATTGACCTCTTGGCAGCCCTAAAACAAAATCTATTGAAAGATCAACCCATGTCAATGGGATATATAAACCATACAGATATACTCTTGACTTTTCCTTCTTACAATCCAAACACTTCTCACAAAATTTGTCAACTTCACATCGCATCTTTGGCATATAGAAATGTTCCCTAAGTATGTCCAAAGTCTTCTTGTTTCCAAAGTGACCCATCAACTCCAAACGCTTCTTGAATAAGTAACTCCCTAATCGATCCCTTGGGAATGCAAAGCTGCTTGTCCATAAGGAGAAAGCATCATGCATATAAAACTTGTGATACAATCCTTTCCCTTTTCCTTGATAACATTCCCCTACCTCCAGATCACTTTCATAGCTTCCCTTAATACTCTCTAACCCTAGAATCTTTGTCTACATGGTTGATATCAAAACATACCGTCTAGACAAAGCATCCGCCACAACATTTTCTTTTCCTTACTTATACTTTATTATGGAAATGCTTAGATGAATTCCAACCATTTGGCGTGTCTCTCTCCTTGAGATTTGTCTGCCCTCTCAAGTGTTTCTAAGTCTGGTGATCGGTGTGGATGACATATTCCTTGACCAAGAGGTAATGTTTCAAGGATCTATGGCTCTCACTAGCACATACAACTCTCTATCGTAAGTAGGGTAGTTAAGCGTTGATCAACTCAAGTCTTCATGTTCTTGCATACTGTGGCTCTAAGGAGAGTACCGAGAGTCCTATTAATGATTTTTGTTTGGTTGTCGGTTTGGGGATGGAATGTTTTAGAAAACACGAGCTTAGTCCCTCTCCTTCTTCAAAGCGTCCTCCAAAACTGGCTTACGAACTTCGTGTCTGGATTCGACACAATAGTCTTTGGGATACCATGTAATTTGAGATATTACTTGAAAAACAAGTTAGCAATTTGAATAACATCATTTGTCTTGGAGCATGGGATGAAATACACCATCTTGGAGAAGCGCTTGACTAGCACAAATATTGAATCCTTTTGTTGAACTCTTGGCAACCATAAAACAAAGTCCATTGAAAGATCAACCAATGGCAATGGGAGATATAAACCATACAGATGTACTCTTGACTTTTCCTTCTTATAATCAAAACACTTCTCACAAAAATTTTCAACCTCGCATCGCATCTTTGGCATATATAAGTGTTTCCAAAGTCTTCTTGTTTCCAAAGTGACCTATCAGTCCCCCTCTATCCGCTTCTTGAATAAGTAACTCCCTAATCGAATCCTTGGGAATACAAAAATGCTTGTTCTTAAGGAGAACACCATCATGCATGTAGATTTTGTGATACAATCCTTTCCCTCTTCCTTGATAACATTCACCTTACTCTGAATCATTTTCATACCTTCTCTTAATACTCTTGAACCCTAGAATCTTTGCCTCCATGGTTGAAATCCAAACATACCGCCTTGACAAAGGTAATACTTAAATGAATTCTTATACTTTATTATGGTAATACTTAAATGAATTTGGTGTGTCTCTTGTTGAGATTTTTCTGCCTTCTCAAGTTCTTAAAACTCTTGTGATCAGTGTGGATGACACATTTGTAGGCCAAGAGGTATTGTTGCCATATTACCGTGGCTCTCACTAGCGCATTAACTCGTTATCGTAAGTAGGATCGTTAAGCGTTGATCAATCCAAGTCTTCATGTTCTTGCCTATTGGTTGTCTAAGAAGAGTACCGAGAGTCCTACTAATGACTTCTGTTTGGCTGTCGGTTTGGGAATGGAATGTTTTAGAAAAGACGAGCTTGGTCCCTAGCCTTCTTCAAAGTGTCCTCTAAAAGTGGCTAAGGAACTTCGTGTCTGGATCTGACACAATAGTCCTTGGGGTACCATGTAATTTGACGACTTCCTTGAAAAACAAATTACCTGTTGGGTAGCATCATTTATCTTGAAGCATGGGATGAAATGCGCCATCTTGGCGAAGCGGTCGACTAGCACAAATAATTGGACTTTTGATGAACTCTTGCCACCCCTAAAACAAAGCATGGGATAAAAAGTCTTGGCAGCCTTAAAAAACAATCCACTAAAAGATCAACCCATGGCAATGGGAGACATAAATCATATGGTTGTACTTTTGACTTTGCCTTTTTATAAACCAAACACTTCTCACAAAAATTGCCAACCTCATATCGCATCTTCGGCAAATAGAAGTGTTTCCTAAGCATGTCTAAAGTATTCTTATCTCCAAAGTGATCCATCAAACCCCCTTCATGCGCTTCTTGCATAAGTAACTATCTAATCGATCCCATGGGAATGCAAAGATGCTTGTCTATAAGGAAAAAAACATCATGCATATAGAACTTGTGATATAATCCTTTCCCTCTTCCTTGATAACATTCCCCTAACTCAGGATCACTTTCATAGCTTCCCTTAATAATCTTGAACCCTATAATCTTTGCCTCCGTGGTTGATATCAAATCATACCGCTTAGACAAAGCATCTGTTACAACATTGTCTTTCCCTTTCTTATACTTTATTATAGAAATGCTTAGATGAATTCTACCCATTTGGTGTGTCTCTTCTTGCGATATGTGTGCCCTCTCATGTGTTTAAAAGTCTCGTGAACGGTGTGGATGACACATTTGTAGGCCAAGATGTAATGTTGCCATGTCTCCATTGCTCTCACTAGCGTATACAAATATTTATCGTAACTTGGGTAGTTAAGTGTTGATCGACCCAAGTCTTCATCTTCTTGCCTATTGTGGCTCTAAGAAGAGTATCGAGGGTCCTATTAATGTCTTCCGTTTGGCACTCGGTTTGGGGATGGCATGCTGTAGAAAAGAGGAGCTTGGTCGCTAGCATTCTCCAAAGCGTCCTCCAAAATTGGCTTAAGAACTTTGTGTCTGGATCAGACACAATAGTCCTTGGGCTACCATGTAATTTGACTTGTACCTTGAAAAACACGTTAGCGATTTGAATAGCATCATTTGTCTTGGAGCATGGGATGAAATTCGCCATCTTGGAGAAGCGGTCGACTAGCACAAATATTGAATCCTTTCGTTGAAAGATCAACCAATGGCAATGGGAGATATAAACAATACAGATGTACTCTTGACTTTACCTTCATATAAACCAAACACTTCTCCTAAAATTTTTCAACCTCAGATCACATCTTTATAAAATAGAAGTGTTCCCTAAGCATGTCCAAAGTCTTCTTGTTTCCAAAGTGACCCATCAAACCCAGTCCATATGCTTCTTGCATAAGTAAATCTCTAATCGATACCTTGGGAATGCAAAGCTGCTTGTCCTTAAAGAAAAAACCATCATGTATATAGAACTTGTGAAATAATCCTTTCCCTCTTCCTTGATAACATTCCCCTAACTCCGGATCACTTTCATAGCTTCTCTTAATACTCTCGAACCCTAGAATCTTTGCGTCCTTGGTTGATATCAAAACATACCACCTAGACAAAGCATCCGCCACAATATTGTCTTTCCATTACTTATACTTTATTATGGAAATGCTTAGATGAATTCATACATTTGCATGTCTCTTCCTAAGATTGGTCTGCCCTCTAAAGTGCTAAAGTGATCGGTGTGAATGAAACATTACTTGGCCAAGAGGTAATGTTTCCAAGTCTCCATGGCTCTCATGTTCTCGCCTATTGTGGCTCTAAGGAGAGTACCAAGAGTCCTATTATTGACTTTTGTTTGGCCGTCGGTTTGGGGATGGTATGCTGTAGAAAAGACAAGCTTGGTCCCAAGCCTTATCCTAAACGTCCTCCATAAAAGGCTTACAAACTTCGTGTCTCGATCCGACACAATAGTCCTTGGGATACGATGTAATTTGACGACTTCCTTGAAAAACAAGATTGCGATTTGAATAACATCATTTATCTTGGAGCATGGGATGAAATTCGCCATCTTGGAGAAGCGGTCAACTACCACAAATATAGAATACTTTTGTTGAACTCTTGGCAGCCCATAAACAAAATCCATTGAAAGATCAACCCATGGAAATAGGAGATATAAAGCATACGGATAAGGATATACTCTTGACTTCGCCTTCTTACAAACCAAACACTTCTCAAAAAATTTGTCAACCTCACATCGCATCTTTGGCCAATAAAAGTGTTCCCTAAGTATGTACGAAGTTTTCTTGTGTCCAAACTGACCCATCAATCCCCCTCCATACGCTTCTTGCATAAGTAACTCCGTAATCGATCCCTTGGGAATGCAAATCTACTTGTCCTTGAAGAGAAAACCATCATGCATATAGAATTGGTTATACAATCCTTTCCCTCTTCCTTGATAACATTCCCCTAACCCTGGATCACTTTCATAGCTTCCCTCAATACTCTCAAACTCGAGTATATTTGCCTCCAGGTTTGATATGAAACATACCGCCTAGACAAAGCTTTCGCCATAACATTGTCTTTTTGTTTCATATAATTTTTTATGAAAATGCTTAGATGAATTACAACCATTTGGCCTGTTTCTTCTTGAGATTTGTCTACCTTCTCAAGTGCTTCAAAGTCTCGTTATCAGTGTGGATGACACATTCATTCACCAAGAGGTAATGTTGCCAAGTCTCAAAGGCTCTCATTAGCACATACAACTCTCTATGGTAACTAGGCTAGTTACGCGATGATCGAACTAAGTCTTCATGTTCTTGCCTATTGTGGCTCTAAGGTAAGTACCGAGAGACCTATTAAAGACTTCAGTTTGGCTGTCGGTTTGGGAATGCAATGTTGTAGAAAACACAAGCTTGGTCCTTCGAGTCTCGATCTGACACAATAGTCCTTGGGATACCCTATAATTTAACGACTTCCTTGAAAAAAAATTTAGCATTCTGTGTAGCACCATTTGTCTTGGAGCATGAGATGAAATGTGCCATCTTGGAGAAGCAATCGACTAGCACAAATATAGAATTCTTTTGTTGAACTCTTTGTAGCCCGAAAACAAATTCCATTGAAAGATCAACCCATGATGAAGTGGGATTGGCAATGGGTGATATAAACCATATGGATATACACTTGACATTGCCTTCTTACAAACCAAACACTTCTCAGAAAATTTGTCAACGTCACACTGCATCTTTAGGTAATAATAGTGTTCCCTAAGAATGTGCAAAGTCTTCTTGTTTCTAAAGTGACACATCAATCCTTCTCCCTGAGCTTCTTGCATAAGTAACTCCCTAATCGATCCCTTTGGAGTGCAAAGCTGCTTGTTCTTAAAGAGAAAACCATCATGCATAAAAAACTTGTGATACAATTCTTTCCCTCTTCCTTGATAACATTCCCCTAACTCCGGATCACTTTCCTAGCTTCCCTTAATACTCTCGAAACCTATAATCTTTGCCTCCATGGTAAATATCAAAATATACCGCCTAGACAAATCATCCTCCACAAAATTGTCTTTCCATTTCTTATACTTTATCATGGTAATGCTTAGATGAATTCCAACCATTTGGAGTGTCTTTTCTTGAAATTTGTACTCCATCTCAAGTGCTTCAAAGTCTCGTGTGGATGACACATTCCTTCGCCAAGAGGTAACTTTTCCAAGTCTCCATAGCTCTCAATAGCGGATACAACACTTTATCGTAAGTAGGGTAGCTAAGTGTTTATCGACTCAAGTCTTCCTTTTCTTGCCTATTATGGCTCTAAGGAGAGTACCGAGAGTCCTGTTAATGACAGCCATTTAGTCGTAGATTTGGGGATGGCACATTGTAGAAAAAACAAGCTTGGTCCCTAGCCTTCTCCATAGCGTCCTCCAAAAGTGGCTTAGAAATTTCTTGTCTCGATCCGAGACAATAGTCTTTGGGATACCATGTAATTTGCCGACTTCCTTGAAAAACTATTTAGCAGGTTGTGTAACATTATTTCACTTGGAGCATGGGATGAAATGCGCAACCTTGGCGAAACAATCAATTACGACAAATATAGAATCCTTTTGTTGCACTCTTGGCAGCCATAAAACGAAATCAATTGGAAGATCAACCCATGGTGAAGTAGGGATTAACATTAGGAGATATAAACCATACGGATGTACTCTTCAATTTGCCATCATACAAACCAAACATACAGATATACTCATGACTTTGCCTTCTTACAAACCAAACACTTCTCACAAAATTTGTCAACCTCACATCGCATCTTTGGCCAATAGAAGTGTTCCGTAAGTATGTCCGAAGTCCTCTTGTTTCCAAACTGACACATCAATCCCCCTCCATACGCGTCTTGCATAAGTAACTCCCTAATCGATCCATTCGGAATGCAAATCTACTTGTCCTTGAAGAGAAAACCATCATGCATATAGAATTTGTGATACAATCCTTTCCCTCTTCCTTGATGACATTCCCCTAACCCTGGATCATTTTCATAGCTTCCCTCAATACTCTCAACCTCGAGTATATTTGCCTCCAGGTTTGATATCAAAACATACCGCCTAGACAAAGCTTCCGCCATAACATTGTCTTTACGTTTCTTATAATTTATTATGAAAATGCTTAGATGAATTACAACCATTTGCCCTATCTCTTCTTGAGATTTGTCTACCATCTCAAGTGCTTCACTATCTCGTTATCAGTGTGGATGACACATTTATTCGCCTAGAGGTAATGTTTCCAAGTCTCAAAGACTCTCATTAGCACATACAACTTTTTATGGTAACTAGGCTAGTTACGCGATGATCGAACTAAGTTTTCATGTTCTTAACTACTGTGGCTCTAAGGTCAGTTCCGAGGACCTATTAATGACTTCTGATTAGCTGTAGGTTTGGGGATGCAACGTTGTATAAAACACGAGCTTGGTCCCTAGCTTTCTCTAAAGCATCCTCCAATTGTGGCTTTAAGGTCAGTACCGAGATACCAATTAATGACTTATGTTTGGCTGTCGGTTTGGGGATGGAACGTTGTAGAAAACACTAGCTTTGTCCCTAGCTTTCTCCAAAGCGCCCTCGAAAAATGGCTTAGGAACTTCGTGTCTCGATCCGACACAATAGTCCTTCGGATACCCTATAATTTAACGACTTCCTTGAAAAAAAAGTTTGCAGTTTGTGTAGCACCATTTGTCTTTGAGCATGGGATGAAATGCGCCATCTTGGGGAAGCAATTGATTAGCACAAATATAGAATTCTTTTGTTAAACTCTTGGTAGCCCGAAAACAAATTCAATTGAAAGATCAACCCATGGGGAAGTGGGATTGGCAATGGGTGATATAAACCATATGGATATATACTTGACATTGCCTTCTTACAAACCAAACACTTCTCAGAAAAGTTGTCAACCTCACACTACATCTTTAGGCAATAGAAGTGTTCCCTAAGAATGTCAAAAGTCTTCTTGTTTCTAAAGTGACACATCAATCCTTCTCCATGAGCTTCTTGCATAAGTAACTCCCTAATCGATCCTTTTGGAATGCAAAGCTGCTTGTTCTTAAAGAGAAAACCATCATGCATATAAAACTTGTGATACAATTCTTTCCCTCTTCCTTGATAACATTCCCCTAACTCTGGATCACTTTCATAGCATCCCTTAATACTCTCGAACCCTATAATATTCGCCTCCTTGGTAAATATCAAAATATATTGCCTAGACAAAGCATCCTCCACAAAATTGTCTTTCCATTTCTTATACTTTATCATGGTAATGCTTAGATGAATTCCAACCATTTGGAGTGTCTCTTCTTGAGATTTGTACTCCATCTCAAGTGCGTTAAAGTCTTGTGATCAGTGTGGATGACACATTCCATGGCCAAGAGGTAATTTTGCCAAGTCTCCATGGGTCTCAATAGCGGATACAACTCTTTACCGTAAGTAGGGTAGCTAAGCGTTGATCGACCCAAGTCTTCATTTTCTTGCCTATTATGGCTCTAAGGAGAGTACCGAGAGTCCTGTTAATGACATCCGTTCGGCCGTCGATTTGGGGATGGCACATTGTAGAAAAAATTTGCTTGGTCCCTAGCCTTCTCCAAGATGTCCTCCAAAAGTTGCTTAGAAAGTTCGTGTCTCGATTCGATACAATAGTCCTTGAGATACCTTATAATTTGATGACTTCTTGAAATAAAATTTAGTGGTTTATGTAGCATCATTTTTGTCGGAGAATGGGATGAAATGCGCCACCTTGGACAAGCGGTCGAGTACCAAAAATATAGAATCCTTTTGTTGAACCCTTGGAAGCCCTACAACGAAGTCCATTGAAAGATGAACCCATGGTTAAGTAGGGATTGGCAATGGGAGATATAAACCATACGGAAGTACTCTTGACTTTGCCTTCTTACAAACCAAACATACGGATGTACTCTTGACTTTGCCTTCTTACAAACTAAACACTTCTCAAAAAATTTGTTAACCTCACATTACATCTTTGGCCAATAGAAGTGTTCCCTAAGCATTTCCAAATCTTCTTGTTCCAAAGAGACCCATCAATCGCCATCCATACGCTTCATGCATAAGTAACTCCTTAATCGATCCCTTGGGAATGCAAAGTTGTTTGTGCTCAAAGAGAAAACCATCATGCGTATAGAACTTGTGATACAATCATTTCCCTCTTCCTTAATAACATTCCCCTAACCCTGGATCACTTTAATAAATTCCCTCCATACTCTCAAACTCTAGTATCTTTGCCTCCACCGTTGATATCAAAACATACCGCCTAGGCAAAGCTTCCGCCATGACATTGTCTTTTCGTTTCTTATAATTTATTATGAAAATGCTTAGATGAATTACAACCATTTAGCCTGTCTCTTCTTGATATTTGTATGCCATCTCAAGTGCTTCAAAGTCTCGAGATCATTTTGGATGACACATTCATTCGCCAAGAGATAATGTTGCCAAGTCTCGAAGGCTCTCATTAGCACATACAACTCTTTATGGTAACTAGACTAGTTACGCGATGATCGAACTAAGTCTTCATGTTCTTGCCAATTGTGGCTTTAAGGTCAGTACCGAGATACCTATTAATGACTTATGTTTGGCTGTCGGTTTGGGGATGGAACGTTGTAGAAAACACAAGCTTTGTCCCTAGCTTTCTCCAAAGTGTCCTCCAAAAATGGCTTAGGAACTTCGTGTCTCGATCCGACACAATAGTCCTTCGGATACCCTAAAATTTAACGACTTCCTTGAAAAAAAAGTTTGCAGTTTGTGTAGCACCATTTGTCTTTGAGCATGGGATGAAATGCGTCGTCTTGGAGACGCAATCGATTAGAACAAATGTAGAATTCTTTTGTTAAACTCTTGGTAGCCCGAAAACAAATTCAATTGAAAGATCAACCCATGGGGAAGTGGGATTGGCAATGGGTGATATAAACCATATGGATATACACTTGACATTGCCTTCTTACAAACCAAACACTTCTCAGAAAAGTTGTCAACCTCACACTGCATCTTTAGGCAATAGAAGTGTTCCCTAAGAATGTCAAAAGTCTTCTTGTTTCTAAAGTGACACATCAATCCTTATCCATGAGCTTCTTGCATAAGTAACTCCCTAATCGATCCCTTTGGAATGCAAAGCTGCTTGTTCTTAAAGAGAAAACCATCATGCATATAAAACTTGTGATACAATTCTTTCCCTCTTCCTTGATAACATTCCCCTAACTCTGGATCAATTTCATAGCATCCCTTAGTACTCTCGAACCCTATAATATTTGCCTCCTTGGTAAATATCAAAATATATTGCCTAGACAAAACATCCTCCACAAAATTGTCTTTCCATTTCTTATACTTTATCATGGTAATGCTTAGAGGAATTCCAACCATTTGGAGTGTCTCTTCTTGAGATTTGTAATCCATCTCAAGTGCTTCAAAGTCTAGTGATCAGTGTGGATGACACATTCCTTTGCCAAGAGGTAACTTTGCCAAGTCTCCATGGCTCTCAACAACGGATACAACTCTTTATCGTAAGTAGGATAGCTAAGTGTTGATCGACCCAAGTCTTCCTTTTCTTGCCTATTATGGCTCTAAGGAGAGTACCGAGAGTCCTGTTAATGACATCTATTTAGTAGTCGATTTGGGGATGGCACATTGTAGAAAAAACGAGTTTGGTCTCTAGCCTTCGCCACAGTGTCCTCTGAAAGTGGCTTAGAAATTTTTTGTCTCGATCTGACACAATAGTCCTTGGGATACCATGTAATTTGCCGACTTCCTTGAAAAACTATTTAGTAGGTTGTGTAACATTATTTGGCTTGGAGCATGGGATGAAATGCGCAACCTTGGCGAAACAATCGAATACGACAAATATTGAATCCTTTTGTTGCACTCTTGGCAGCCCTACAACGAAGTCCATTGAAAGATGAACCCATGGTTAAGTAAGGATTGGCATTGGGAGATATAAACCATACGGAAGTACTCTTGACTTTGCGTTCTTACAAACCAAACATACGGATGTACTCTTGACTTTGCCTTCTTACAAACTAAACACTTCTCAGAAAATTTGTTAACCACACATTACATCTTTGGCCATTAGAAGTGTTCCTTAAGCATTTCAAAATCTTCTTGTTCCAAAGAGACCCATCAATCGCCATCCATACGCTTCATGCATAAGTAACTCCCTAATAGATCCCTTGGGAATGCAAAGTTGTTTGTGCTCAAAGAGAAAACCATCATCCGTATAGAACTTGTGATACAATCATTTCCCTCTTACTTAATAACATTCCCCTAACCCCGGATCACTTTAATAGATTCCCTCCATACACTCTAACTCTAGTATCTTTGCCTCCACCGTTGATATCAAAACATACCGCCTAGGAATAGCTTCCGCCATAACATTGTCTTTTCGTCTCTTATAATTTATTATGAAAATGCTTAGATGAATTATAACCATTTAGCCTCTCTCTTCTTGATATTTGTCTGCCATCTCAAGTGCTTCAATGTCTCGAGATCAGTTTGGATGACACATTCATTCGCCAAGAGATAATGTTGCCAAGTCTCAAAGGCTCTCATTAGCACATACAACTCTTTATGGTAACTAGGCTAGTTACGCGATGATCGAACTAAGTCTTCATGTTCTTGCCAATTGTGGCTCTAAGGTCAGTACCGAGATACCTATTAATGACTTATGTTTGGCTGTCGGTTTGGGGATGGAACGTTGTAGAAAGCACTAGCTTTGTCCCTAGCTTTCTCCAAAGCGTCCTCCAAAAATGGCTTAGGAACTTGTGTCTCGATCCGACACAATAGTCCTTCGGATACCCTAAAATTTAACGACTTCCTTGAAAAAAAAGTTTGCAGTTTGTGTAGCACCATTTGTCTTTGAGCATAGGATGAAATGCACCATCTTGGAGAAGCAATCGATTAGAACAAATATAGAATTCTTTTGTTAAACTCTTGGTAGCCCGAAAACAAATTCAATTGAAAGATCAACCCATGGGGAAGTGGGATTGGCAATGGGTGATATAAACCATATGGATATACACTTGACATTGCCTTCTTACAAACCAAACACTTCTCAGAAAAGTTGTCAACCTCACACTGCATCTTTAGGCAATAGAAGTGTTCCCTAAGAATGTCAAAAGTCTTCTTGTTTCTAAAGTGACACATCAATCCTTATCCATGAGCTTCTTGCATAAGTAACTCCCTAATCGATCCCTTTGGAATGCAAAGCTGCTTGTTCTTAAAGAGAAAACCATCATGCATATAAAACTTGTGATACAATTCTTTCCCTCTTCCTTGATAACATTCCCCTAACTCTAGATCACTTTCATAGCTTCCCTTAATACTCTCGAACCCTATAATATTTGCCTCCTTGGTAAATATCAAAATATATTGCCTAGACAAAGCATCCTCCACAAAATTGTCTTTCCATTTCTTATACTTTATCATGGTAATGCTTAGAGGAATTCCAACCATTTGGAGTGTCTCTTCTTGAGATTTGTAATCCATCTCAAGTGCTTCAAAGTCACGTGATCAGTGTGGATGACACATTCCTTCACCAAGAGGTAACTTTGCCAAGTCTCCATGGCTCTCAATAACAGATACAACTCTTTATCGTAAGTAGGATAGCTAAGTGTTGATCGACCCAAGTCTTCCTTTTCTTGCCTATTATGGCTCTAAGGAGAGTACCGAGAGTCCTGTTAATGACATCCATTTAGTAGTTGATTTGGGGATGGCACATTGTAGAAAAAACGAGTTTGGTCCCTAGCCTTCGCCATAGTGTCCTCTGAAAGTGGCTTAGAAATTTTTTGTCTCGATCTGACACAATAGTCCTTGGGATACCATGTAATTTGCCGACTTCCTTGAAAAACTATTTAGTAGGTTGTGTAACATTATTTGGCTTGGAGCATGGGATGAAATGCGCAACCTTGGCGAAACAATCTAATACGACAAACATTAAATCCTTTTGTTGCACTCTTGGCAGCCCTACAACGAAGTCCATTGAAAGATGAACCCATGGTTAAGTAAGGATTGGCATTGGGAGATATAAACCATACGGAAGTACTCTTGACTTTGCGTTCTTACAAACCAAACATACAGATGTACTCCTGACTTTGCCTTCGTACAAACTAAACACTTCTCAGAAAATTTGTTAACCACACATTACATCTTTGGCCAATAGAAGTGTTCCTTAAGCATTTCAAAATCTTCTTGTTCCAAAGAGACCCATCAATCGCCATCCATACGCTTCATGCATAAGTAACTCCCTAATCGATCCCTTGGGAATGCAAAGTTGTTTGTGCTCAAAGAGAAAACCATCATGCGTATAGAACTTGTGATACAATCATTTCCCTCTTCCTTAATAACATTCCCCTAACCCCGAATCACTTTAATAGATTCCCTCCATACACTCTAACTCTTGTATCTTTGCCTCCACCGTTGATATCAAAACATACCGCCTAGGAATAGCTTCCGCCATAACATTGTCTTTTCGTCTCTTATAATTTATTATGAAAATGCTTAGATGAATTACAACCATTTAGCCTGTCTCTTCTTGATATTTGTATGCCATCTCAAGTGCTTCAATGTCTCGAGATCAGTTTGGATGACACATTCATTCGCCAAGAGATAATGTTGCCAAGTCTCAAAGGCTCTCATTAGCACATACAACTCTTTATGGTAACTAGGCTAGTTACGCGATGATCGAACTAAGTCTTCATGTTCTTGCCAATTGTGGTTCTAAGGTCAGTACCGAGATACCTATTAATGACTTATTTTTGGCTGTCGGTTTGGGGATGGAACGTTGTAGAAAACTATAGCTTTGTCCCTAGTTTTCTCCAAAGCGTCCTCCAAAAATGGCTTAGGAACTTCGTGTCTCGATCCGACACAATAGTCCTTCGGATACCCTAAAATTTAACGACTTCCTTGAAAAAAAAGTTTGCAGTTTGTGTAGCACCATTTGTCTTTGAGCATGGGATGAAATGCGCCATCTTGGAGAAGCAATCGATTAGCACAAATATAGAATTCTTTTGTTAAACTCTTGGTAGCCCGAAAACAAATTCAATTGAAAGATCAACCCATGGGGAAGTGGGATTGGCAATGGGTGATATAAACCATATGGATATACACTTGACATTGCCTTCTTACAAACCAAACACATCTCAGAAAAGTTGTCAACCTCACACTGCATCTTTAGGCAATAGATGTGTTTCCTAAGAATGTCAAAAGTGTTCTGGTTTCTTAAGTGACACATCAATCCTTATCCATGAGCTTCTTGCATAAGTAACTCCCTAATCGATCCCTTTGGAATGCAAAGCTGCTTGTTCTTAAAGAGAAAACCATCATGCATATAAAACTTGTGATACAATTCTTTCCCTCTTCCTTGATAACATTCCCCTAACTCTGGATCACTTTCATAGCATCCCTTAATACTCTCGAACCCTATAATATTTGCCTCCTTGGTAAATATCAAAATATATTGCCTAGACAAAGCATCCTCCACAAAATTGTCTTTCCATTTCTTATACTTTACCATGGTAATGCTTAGATGAATTCCAACCATTTGGAGTGTCTCTTCTTGAGATTTGTAATCCATCTCACGTGCTTTAAAGTCTCGTGATCAGTGTGGATGACACATTCCTTCGCCAAGAGGTAACTTTGCCAAGTCTCCATGGCTCTCAATAACGGATACAACTCTTTATCGTAAGTAGGATGACATCAATTTAGTAGTCGATTTGGGGATGGCACATTGTAGAAAAAAAGAGTTTGGTCCCTAGCCTTCGCCACAGTGTCCTCTGAAAGTGGCTTAGAAATTTTTTGTCTCGATCTGACACAATAGTCCTTGGGATACCATGTAATTTGCCGACTTCCTTGAAAAACTATTTAGTAGGTTGTGTAACATTATTTGGCTTGGAGCATGGGATGAAATGCGCAACCTTGGCGAAACAATCGAATACGACAAATATTGAATCCTTTTGTTGCACTCTTGGCAACCCTACAACGAAGTCCATTGAAAGATGAACCCATGGTTAAGTAGGGATTGGCATCGGGAGATATAAACCATACGGAAGTACTCTTGACTTTGCCTTCTTACAAACCAAACATACTGATGTACTCTTGACTTTGCCTTCTTACAAACTAAACACTTCTCAGAAAATTTGTTAACCACACATTACATCTTTGGCCAATAGAAGTGTTCCTTAAGCATTTCAAAATCTTCTTGTTCCAAAGAGACCCATCAATCGCCATCCATACGCTTCATGCATAAGTAACTCCCTAATCGATCCCTTGGGAATGCAAAGTTGTTTGTGCTCAAAGAGAAAACCATCATGCGTATAGAACTTGTGATACAATCATTTCCCTCTTCCTTAATGACATTCCCCTAACCCCGGATCACTTTAATAGATTCCCTCCATACGCTCAAACTCTAGTATCTTTGCCTCCACCGTTGATATCAAAACATACCGCCTAGGAATAACTTCCGCCATAACATTGTCTTTTCGTTTCTTATAATTTATTATGAAAATATACTCTTGACTTTGCCTTCTTACAAACTAAACACTTCTCAAAAAATTTGTTAACCTCACATTACATCTTTGGCCAATAGAAGTTTTCCCTAAGCATTTCCAAATCTTCTTGTTCCAAAGAGACCCATCAATCGTCGTCCATACGCTTCTTGCATAAATAACTCCCTAATCGATCCCTTGGGAATGCAAAGTTGTTTGTGCTCAAAGAGAAAACCATTATGCGTATAGAACTTGTGATGCAATCATTTCCCTCTTCCTTAAGAACATTCCCCTAACCCCGGATCACTTTAATAGATTCCCTCCATACTCTCAAACTCTAGTATCTTTGCCTCCACCATTGATATCAAAACATACCGCCTAGGCAAAGCTTCCGCCATAACATTGTCTTTTCGTTTCTTATAATTTATTATGAAAATGCTTAGATGCATTACAACCATTTAGCCTGTCTCTTCTTGATATTTGTATGCCATCTCAAGTGCTTCAAAGTCTCGAGTTCAGTTTGGATGACACATTCATTCGCCAAGAGGTAATGTTGCCAAGTCACAAAGGCTCTCATTAGCACATACAACTCTTTATGGTAACTAGGCTAGTTACGCGATGATCGAACCTCACACTGCATCTTTAGGCAATAGAAGTGTTTCCTAAGAATGTCAAAAGTGTTCTGGTTTCTTAAGTGACACATCAATCCTTCTCCATAAGCTTCTTGCATAAGTAACTCCCTAATCGATCCCTTTGGAATGCAAAGCTGCTTGTTCTTAAAGAGAAAACCATCATGCATATAATACTTGTGATACAATTCTTTCCCTCTTCCTTGATAACATTCCCCTAACTCTGGATCACTATCATAGTTTCCCTTAATACTCTAGAACCCTATAATCTTTGCCTCCATGGTAAATATCAAAATATACCACCTAGACAAATCATCCTCCACAAAATTGTCTTTCCATTTCTTATACTTTATCATGGTAATGCTTAGATGAATTCCAACCATTTGGAGTGTCTCTTCTTGAGATTTGTAATCCATCTCAAGTGCTTCAAAGTCACGTGATCAGTGTGGATGACACATTCCTTCACCAAGAGGTAACTTTGCCAAGTCTCCATGGCTCTCAATAACAGATACAACTCTTTATCGTAAGTAGGATAGCTAAGTGTTGATCGACCCAAGTCTTCCTTTTCTTGCCTATTATGGCTCTAAGGAGAGTACCGAGAGTCCTGTTAATGACATCCATTTAGTAGTTGATTTGGGGATGGCACATTGTAGAAAAAACGAGTTTGGTCTCTAGCCTTCGCCACAGTGTCCTCTGAAAGTGGCTTAGAAATTTTTTGTCTCGATCTTACACAATAGTCCTTGGGATACCATGTAATTTGCGGAATTCCTTGAAAAACTATTTAGCAGGTTGTGTAACATTATTTGGCTTGGAGCATGGGATGAAATGCGCAACCTTGGCAAACAATCGAATACGACAAATATTGGATCCTTTTGTTGCATTCTTGGCAGCCCTACAACGAAGTCCATTGAAAGATGAACCCATGGTTAAGTAGGGATTGGCATTGGGAGATATAAACCATACGGAAGTACTCTTGACTTTGCTTTCTTACAAACCAAACATACGGATGTACTCTTGACTTTGCCTTCTTACAAACTAAACACTTCTCAAAAAATTTGTTAACCACACATTACATCTTTGGCCAATAGAAGTGTTCCTTAAGCATTTCAAAATCTTCTTGTTCCAAAGTGACCCATCAATCGCCGTCCATACGCTTCTTGAATAAGTAACTCCCTAATCGATCCCTTGGTAATGCAAAGTTGTTTGTGCTCAAAGAGAAAACCATCATGCGTATAGAACTTGTGATACAATCCTTTCCCTCTTCCTTAATAACATTTCCCTAACCCCGGATCACTTTAATAGATTCCCTCCATACTCTCAAACTCTAGTATCTTTGCCTCCACCGTTGATATCAAAACATACCACCTAGGAAAAGCTTCCGCCATAACATTGTTTTTTCATTTCTTATAATTTATTATGAAAATGCTTAGATGAATTACAACAATTTAGCCTGTCTCTTTTTGATATTTGTCTACCATCTCAAGTGATTCAAAGTCTCGAGATCAGTTTGGATGACACATTCATTCGCCAAGAGATAATGTGGCCAAGTCTCAAAGGCTCTCATTAGCACATACAACTCTTTATGGTAACTAGGCTAGTTACGCGATGATCGAACTAAGTCTTCATGTTCTTGCCAATTGTGGCTCTAAGGTCAGTACCGAGATACCTATTAATGACTTATGTTTGGCTGTCGGTTTGGGGATGGAACGTTGTAGAAAACACTAGCTTTGTCCCTAGTTTTCTCCAAAGCGTCCTCCAAAAATGGCTTAGGAACTTCGTGTCTCGATCCGACACAATAGTCCTTCGGATACCCTAAAATTTAACGACTTCCTTGAAAAAAAAGTTTGCAGTTTGTGTAGCACCATTTGTCTTTGAGCATGGGATGAAATGCGCCATCTTGGAGAAGCAATCGATTAGCACAAATATAGAATTCTTTTGTTAAACTCTTGGTAGCCCGAAAACAAATTCAATTGAAAGATCAACCCATGGGGAAGTGGGATTGGCAATGGGTGATATAAACCATATGGATATACACTTGACATTGCCTTCTTACAAACCAAACACATCTCAGAAAAGTTGTCAACCTCACACTGCATCTTTAGGCAATAGATGTGTTTCCTAAGAATGTCAAAAGTGTTCTGGTTTCTTAAGTGACACATCAATCCTTCTCCATAAGCTTCTTGCATAAGTAACTCTCTAATCGATCCCTTTGGAATGCAAAGCTGCTTGTTCTTAAAGAGAAAACCATCATGCATATAATACTTGTGATACAATTCTTTCCCTCTTCCTTGATAACATTCCCCTAACTCTGGATCACTATCATAGTTTCCCTTAATACTCTAGAACCCTATAATCTTTGCCTCCATGGTAAATATCAAAATATACCACCTAGACAAATCATCCTCCACAAAATTGTCTTTCCAGTTCTTATACTTTATCATGGTAATGCTTAGATGAATTCCAACCATTTGGAGTGTCTCTTCTTGAGATTTGTAATCCATCTCAAGTGCTTCAAAGTCACGTGATCAGTGTGGATGACACATTCCTTCACCAAGAGGTAACTTTGCCAAGTCTCCATGGCTCTCAATAACGGATACAACTCTTTATCGTAAGTAGGATAACTAAGTGTTGATCGACCCAAGTCTTCCTTTTCTTGCCTATTATGGCTCTAAGGAGAGTACCGAGAGTCCTGTTAATGACATCCATTTAGTAGTTGATTTGGGGATGGCACATTGTAGAAAAAACGAGTTTGGTCTCTAGCCTTCGCCACAGTGTCCTCTGAAAGTGGCTTAGAAATTTTTTGTCTCGATCTTACACAATAGTCCTTGGGATACCATGTAATTTGCGGAATTCCTTGAAAAACTATTTAGCAGGTTGTGTAACATTATTTGGCTTGGAGCATGGGATGAAATGTGCAACCTTGGCAAACAATCGAATACGACAAATATTGGATCCTTTTGTTGCATTCTTGGCAGCCCTACAACGAAGTCCATTGAAAGATGAACCCATGGTTAAGTAGGGATTGGCATTGGGAGATATAAACCATACGGAAGTACTCTTGACTTTGCTTTCTTACAAACCAAACATACGGATGTACTCTTGACTTTGCCTTCTTACAAACTAAACACTTCTCAAAAAATTTGTTAACCACACATTACATCTTTGGCCAATAGAAGTGTTCCTTAAGCATTTCAAAATCTTCTTGTTCCAAAGTGACCCATCAATCGCCGTCCATACGCTTCTTGAACAAGTAACTCCCTAATCGATCCCTTGGTAATGCAAAGTTGTTTGTGCTCAAAGAGAAAACCATCATGCGTATAGAACTTGTGATACAATCCTTTCCCTCTTCCTTAATAACATTTCCCTAACCCCGGATCACTTTAATAGATTCCCTCCATACTCTCAAACTCTAGTATCTTTGCCTCCACCGTTGATATCAAAACATACCACCTAGGAAAAGCTTCCGCCATAACATTGTTTTTTAATTTCTTATAATTTATTATGAAAATGCTTAGATGAATTACAACCATTTAGCCTGTCTCTTCTTGATATTTGTCTACCATCTCAAGTGATTCAAAGTCTCGAGATCAGTTTGGATGACACATTCATTCGCCAAGAGATAATGTGGCCAAGTCTCAAAGGCTCTCATTAGCACATACAACTCTTTATGGTAACTAGGCTAGTTACGCGATGATCGAACTAAGTCTTCATGTTCTTGCCAATTGTGGCTCTAAGGTCAGTACCGAGATACCTATTAATGACTTATGTTTGGCTGTCGGTTTGGGGATGGAACGTTATAGAAAACACTAGCTTTGTCCCTAGTTTTCTCCAAAGCGTCCTCCAAAAATGGCTTAGGAACTTCGTGTCTCGATCCGACACAATAGTCCTTCGGATACCCTAAAATTTAACGACTTCCTTGAAAAAAAAGTTTGCAGTTTGTGTAGCACCATTTGTCTTTGAGCATGGGATGAAATGCGTCATCTTGGAGACGCAATCGATTAGAACAAATATAGAATTCTTTTGTTAAACTCTTGGTAGCCCGAAAACAAATTCAATTGAAAGATCAACCCGTGGGGAAGTGGGATTGGCAATGGGTGATATAAACCATATGGATATACACTTGACATTGCCTTCTTACAAACCAAACACTTCTCAGAAAAGTTGTCAACCTCACACTACATCTTTAGGCAATAGAAGTGTTCCCTAAGAATATCAAAAGTTTTCTTGTTTCTAAAGTGACACATCAATCCTTCTCCATGAGCTTCTTGGATAAGTAACTCCCTAATCGATCCCTTTGGAATGCAAAGCTGCTTGTTCTTAAAGAGAAAACCATCATGTATATAAAACTTGTGATACAATTCTTTCTCTCTTCCTTGATAACATTCCCCTAACTCTGGATCACTTTCATAGCATCCCTTAATACTCTCGAACCCTATAATATTCGCCTCCTTGGTAAATATCAAAATATATTGCCTAGACAAAGCATCCTCCACAAAATTGTCTTTCCATTTCTTATACTTTATCATGGTAATGCTTAGATGAATTCCAACCATTTGGAGTGTCTCTTCTTGAGATTTGTACTCCATCTCAAGTGCTTCAAAGTCTTGTGATCAGTGTGGATGACACATTCCATGGCCAAGAGGTAATTTTTCCAAGTCTCCATGGGTCTCAATAGCGGATACAACTCTTTACCGTAAGTAGGGTTGCTAAGCGTTGATCGACCCAAGTCTTCATTTTCTTGCCTAGTATGGCTCTAAGGAGAGTACTGAGAGTCCTGTTAATGACATCCGTTCGGCCGTCGATTTGGGGATGGCACATTGTAGAAAAAAATTTCTTGGTCCCTAGCCTTCTCCAAAATGTCCTCCAAAAGTTGCTTAGAAAGTTCGTGTCTCGATTCGATACAATAGTCCTTGAGATACCTTATAATATGATGACTTCTTGAAATAAAATTTAGCGGTTTATGTATCATCATTTGTGTCGGAGAATGGGATGAAATGCGCCACCTTGGAAAAGCGGTCGAGTACCAAAAATATAGAATCCATTTGTTGAACTCTTGGAAGCCCTACAACGAAGTCCATTGAAAGATGAACCCATGGTTAAGTAGGGAATGGCATTGGGAGATATAAACCATACGGAAGTACTCTTGACTTTGCCTTCTTACAAACCAAACATACGGATGTACTCTTGACTTTGCCTTCTTACAAACTAAACACTTCTCAAAAAATTTGTTAAGCTCACATTACATCTTTGGCCAATAGAAGTGTTCCGTAAGCATTTCCAAATCTTCTTGTTCCAAAGAGACCCATCAATCGCCATCCATACGCTTCATGCATAAGTAACTCCCTAATCGATCCCTTGGGAATGCAAAGTTGTTTGTGCTCAAAGAGAAAACCATCATGCGTATAGAACTTGTGATACAATCATTTCCCTCTTCCTTAATAACATTCCCCTAACCCCGGATCACTTTAATAGATTCCCCCCGGATCACCGTTGATATCAAAACATACCGCCTAGGCAAAGCTTCCGCCATAACATTGTCTTTTCGTTTCTTATAATTTATTATGAAAATGTTTAGATGAATTACAACCATTTAGCCTGTCTCTTCTTGATATTTGTATGCCATCTCAAGTGCTTCAAAGTCTCGAGATCATTTTGGATGACACATTCATTCGCCAAGAGGTAATGTTGCCAAGTCTCAAAGGCTCTCATTAGCACATACAACTCTTTATGGTAACTAGACTAGTTACGTGATGATCGAACTAAGTCTTCATGTTCTTGCCAATTGTGGCTTTAAGGTCAGTATCGAGATACCTATTAATGACTTATGTTTGGCTGTCGGTTTGGGGATGGAACGTTGTAGAAAACACTAGCTTTGTCCCCAGTTTTCTCCAAAGCGTCCTCCAAAAATGGCTTAGGAACTTCGTGTCTCGATCCGACACAATAGTCCTTCGGATACCCTAAAATTTAACGACTTCCTTGAAAAAAAAGTTTGTAGTTTGTGTAGCACCATTTGTCTTTGAGCATGGGATGAAATGCGTCGTCTTGGAGACGCAATCGATTAGAACAAATGTAGAATTCTTTTGTTAAACTCTTGGTAGCCCGAAAACAAATTCAATTGAAAGATCAACCCATGGGGAAGTGGGATTGGCAATGGGTGATATAAACCATATGGATATACACTTGACATTGCCTTCTTACAAACCAAACACTTCTTAGAAAAGTTGTCAACCTCACACTGCATCTTTAGGCAATAGAAGTGTTCCCTAAGAATGTCAAAAGTTTTCTTGTCTCTAAAGTGACACATCAATCCTTCTCCATGAGATTCTTGGATAAGTAACTCCCTAATCGATCCCTTTGGAATGCAAAGCTGCTTGTTCTTAAAGAGAAAACCATCATGCATATAAAACTTATGATACAATTCTTTCCCTCTTCCTTGATAACATTCTCCTAACTCTGGAGCACTTTCATAGCATCCCTTAATACTCTCGAACCCTATAAGCTTTGCCTCCTTGGTAATAATCAAAATATATTGCCTAGACAAAGCATCCTCCACAAAATTGTCTTTCCATTTCTTATACTTTATCATGGTAATGCTTAGATGAATTCCAACCATTTGGATTGTCTCTTCTTGAGATTTGTACTCCATCTCAAGTGCTTCAAAGTCTTGTGATCAGTGTGGATGACACATTCCATGGCCAAGAGGTAATTTTTCCAAGTCTCCATGGGTCTCAATAGCGGATACAACTCTTTACCGTAAGTAGGGTAGCTAAGCGTTGATCTACCCAAGTCTTCATTTTCTTGCCTATTATGGCTCTAAGGAGAGTACCGAGAGTCCTGTTAATGACATCCGTTCGGCCGTCGATTTGGGGATGGCACATTGTAGAAAAAATTTGCTTGGTCCCTAGCTTTCTCCAAAATGTCCTCCAAAAGTTGCTTAGAAAGTTCGTGTCTCGATTCGATACAATAGTCCTTGAGATACTTTATAATTTGATAACTTCTTGAAATAAAATTTAGCGGTTTATGTAGCATCATTTGTGTCGGAGAATGGGACGAAATGCGCCACCTTGGACAAGCAGTCGAGTACCAAAAATATAGAATCCTTTTGTTGAACTCTTGGAAGCCCTACAACGAAGTCCATTGAAAGATGAACCCATGGTTAAGTAGGGATTGGCATTGGGAGATATAAACCATACGGAAGTACTCTTGACTATGCCTTCTTACAAACCAAACATACGGATGTACTCTTGACTTTGCCTTCTTACAAACTAAACACTTCTTAAAAAATTTGTTAACCTCACATTACATCTTTGGCCAATAGAAGTGTTCCCTAAGCATTTCCAAATCTTCTTGTTCCAAAGTGACCCATCTATCACCGTCCATACGCTTCTTGCATAAGTAACTCCCTAATCGATCCCTTGGGAATGCAAAGTTGTTTGTGCTCAAAGAGAAAACCATCATGCGTATAGAACTTGTGATACAATCATTTCCCTCTTCCTTAATAACATTCCCCTAACCCCGGATCACTTTAATAGATTCCCCCCGGATCACCGTTGATATCAAAACATACCACCTAGGAAAAGCTTCCGCCATAACATTGTTTTTTCATTTCTTATAATTTATTATGAAAATGTTTAGATGAATTACAACCATTTAGCCTGTCTCTTCTTGATATTTGTCTACCATCTCAAGTGATTCAAAGTCTCGAGATCAGTTTGGATGACACATTCATTCGCCAAGAGGTAATGTTGCCAAGTCTCAAAGGCTCTCATTAGCACATACAACTCTTTATGGTAACTAGACTAGTTACGTGATGATCGAACTAAGTCTTCATTTCTTGCCAATTGTGGCTTTAAGGTCAGTACCGAGATACCTATTAATGACTTATGTTTGGATGTCAGTTTGGGGATGGAACGTTGTAGAAAACACTAGCTTTGTCCCTAGCTTTCTCCAAAGCGTCCTCCAAAAATGGCTTAGGAACTTCGTGTCTCGATCTGACACAATAGTCCTTCGGATACCCTATAATTTAACGACTTCCTTGAAAAAAAAGTTTGCAGTTTGTGTAGCACCATTTGTCTTTGAGCATGGGATGAAATGCGCCATCTTGGAGAAGCAGTCGATTAGAACAAATATAGAATTCTTTTGTTAAACTCTTGGTAGCCCGAAAACAAATTCAATTGAAAGATCAACCCATGGGGAAGTGGGATTGGCAATGGGTGATATAAACCATATGGATATACACTTGACATTGCCTTCTTACAAACCAAACACTTCTCAGAAAAGTTGTCAACCTCACACTGCATCTTTAGGCAATAGAAGTGTTCCCTAAGAATGTCAAAAGTTTTCTTGTCTCTAAAGTGACACATCAATCCTTCTCCATGAGATTCTTGGATAAGTAACTCCCTAATCGATCCCTTTGGAATACAAAGCTGCTTGTTCTTAAAGAGAAAACCATCATGCATATAAAACTTATGATACAATTCTTTCCCTCTTCCTTGATAACATTCTCCTAACTCTGGAGCACTTTCATAGCATCCCTTAATACTCTCGAACCCTATAAGCTTTGCCTCCTTGGTAATAATCAAAATATATTGCCTAGACAAAGCATCCTCCACAAAATTGTCTTTCCATTTCTTATACTTTATCATGGTAATGCTTAGATGAATTCCAACCATTTGGATTGTCTCTTCTTGAGATTTGTACTCCATCTCAAGTGCTTCAAAGTCTTGTGATCAGTGTGGATGACACATTCCATGGCCAAGAGGTAATTTTTCCAAGTCTCCATGGGTCTCAATAGCGGATACAACTCTTTACCGTAAGTAGGGTTGCTAAGCGTTGATCGACCCAAGTCTTCATTTTCTTGCCTAGTATGGCTCTAAGGAGAGTACTGAGAGTCCTGTTAATGACATCCGTTCGGCCGTCGATTTGGGGATGGCACATTGTAGAAAAAATTTTCTTGGTCCCTAGCCTTCTCCAAAATGTCCTCCAAAAGTTGCTTAGAAAGTTCGTGTCTCGATTCGATACAATAGTCCTTGAGATACCTTATAATATGATGACTTCTTGAAATAAAATTTAGCGGTTTATGTATCATCATTTGTGTCGGAGAATGGGATGAAATGCGCCACCTTGGACAAGCGGTCGAGTACCAAAAATATAGAATCCATTTGTTGAACTCTTGGAAGCCCTACAACGAAGTCCATTGAAAGATGAACCCATGGTTAAGTAGGGAATGGCATTGGGAGATATAAACCATACGGAAGTACTCTTGACTTTGCCTTCTTACAAACCAAACATACGGATGTACTCTTGACTTTGCCTTCTTACAAACTAAACACTTCTCAAAAAATTTGTTAACCTCACATTACATCTTTGGCCAATAGAAGTGTTCCGTAAGCATTTCCAAATCTTCTTGTTCCAAAGAGACCCATCAATCGCCATCCATTCGCTTCATGCATAAGTAACTCCCTAATCGATCCCTTGGGAATGCAAAGTTGTTTGTGCTCAAAGAGAAAACCATCATGCGTATAGAACTTGTGATACAATCATTTCCCTCTTCCTTAATAACATTCCCCTAACCCCGGATCACTTTAATAGATTCCCCCCGGATCACCGTTGATATCAAAACATACCGCCTAGGCAAAGCTTCTGCCATAACATTGTCTTTTCGTTTCTTATAATTTATTATGAAAATGTTTAGATGAATTACAACCATTTAGCCTGTCTCTTCTTGATATTTGTATGCCATCTCAAGTGCTTCAAAGTCTCGAGATCATTTTGGATGACACATTCATTCGCCAAGAGGTAATGTTGCCAAGTCTCAAAGGCTCTCATTAGCACATACAACTCTTCATGGTAACTAGACTAGTTACGTGATGATCGAACTAAGTCTTCATGTTCTTGCCAATTGTGGCTTTAAGGTCAGTACCGAGATACCTAATAATGACTTATGTTTGGCTGTCGGTTTGGGGATGGAACGTTGTAGAAAACACTAGCTTTGTCTCCAGTTTTCTCCAAAGCGTCCTCCAAAAATGGCTTAGGAACTTCGTGTCTCGATCCGACACAATAGTCCTTCGGATACCCTAAAATTTAACGACTTCCTTGAAAAAAAAGTTTGCAGTTTGTGTAGCACCATTTGTCTTTGAGCATGGGATGAAATGCGTCGTCTTGGAGACGCAATCGATTAGAACAAATGTAGAATTCTTTTGTTAAACTCTTGGTAGCCCGAAAACAAATTCAATTGAAAGATCAACCCATGGGGAAGTGGGATTGGCAATGGGTGATATAAACCATATGGATATACACTTGACATTGCCTTCTTACAAACCAAACACTTCTCAGAAAAGTTGTCAACCTCACACTGCATCTTTAGGCAATAGAAGTGTTCCCTAAGAATGTCAAAAGTTTTCTTGTCTCTAAAGTGACACATCAATCCTTCTCCATGAGATTCTTGGATAAGTAACTCCCTAATCGATCCCTTTGGAATGCAAAGCTGCTTGTTCTTAAAGAGAAAACCATCATGCATATAAAACTTATGATACAATTCTTTCCCTCTTCCTTGATAACATTCTCCTAACTCTGGAGCACTTTCATAGCATCCCTTAATACTCTCGAACCCTATAAGCTTTGCCTCCTTGGTAATAATCAAAATATATTGCCTAGACAAAGCATCCTCCACAAAATTGTCTTTCCATTTCTTATACTTTATCATGGTAATGCTTAGATGAATTCCAACCATTTGGATTGTCTCTTCTTGAGATTTGTACTCCATCTCAAGTGCTTCAAAGTCTTGTGATCAGTGTGGATGACACATTCCATGGCCAAGAGGTAATTTTTCCAAGTCTCCATGGGTCTCAATAGCGGATACAACTCTTTACCGTAAGTAGGGTAGCTAAGCGTTGATCTACCCAAGTCTTCATTTTCTTGCCTATTATGGCTCTAAGGAGAGTACCGAGAGTCCTGTTAATGACATCCGTTCGGCCGTCGATTTGGGGATGGCACATTGTAGAAAAAATTTGCTTGGTCCCTAGCTTTCTCCAAAATGTCCTCCAAAAGTTGCTTAGAAAGTTCGTGTCTCGATTCGATACAATAGTCCTTGAGATACTTTATAATTTGATAACTTCTTGAAATAAAATTTAGCGGTTTATGTAGCATCATTTGTGTCGGAGAATGGGACGAAATGCGCCACCTTGGACAAGCAGTCGAGTACCAAAAATATAGAATCCTTTTGTTGAACTCTTGGAAGCCCTACAACGAAGTCCATTGAAAGATGAACCCATGGTTAAGTAGGGATTGGCATTGGGAGATATAAACCATACGGAAGTACTCTTGACTATGCCTTCTTACAAACCAAACATACGGATGTACTCTTGACTTTGCCTTCTTACAAACTAAACACTTCTTAAAAAATTTGTTAACCTCACATTACATCTTTGGCCAATAGAAGTGTTCCCTAAGCATTTCCAAATCTTCTTGTTCCAAAGTGACCCATCTATCACCGTCCATACGCTTCTTGCATAAGTAACTCCCTAATCGATCCCTTGGGAATGCAAAGTTGTTTGTGCTCAAAGAGAAAACCATCATGCGTATAGAACTTGTGATACAATCATTTCCCTCTTCCTTAATAACATTCCCCTAACCCCGGATCACTTTAATAGATTCCCCCCGGATCACCGTTGATATCAAAACATACCGCCTAGGCAAAGCTTCCGCCATAACATTGTCTTTTCGTTTCTTATAATTTATTATGAAAATGTTTAGATGAATTACAACCATTTAGCCTGTCTCTTCTTGATATTTGTATGCCATCTCAAGTGCTTCAAAATCTCGAGATCAGTTTGGATGACACATTCATTCGCCAAGAGGTAATGTTGCCAAGTCTCAAAGGCTCTCATTAGCACATACAACTCTTTATGGTAACTAGACTAGTTACGTGATGATCGAACTAAGTCTTCATGTTCTTGCCAATTGTGGCTTTAAGGTCAGTACCGAGATACCTATTAATGACTTATGTTTGGATGTCAGTTTGGGGATGGAACGTTGTAGAAAACACTAGCTTTGTCCCTAGCTTTCTCCAAAGCGACCTCCAAAAATGGCTTAGGAACTTCGTGTCTCGATCTGACACAATAGTCCTTCGGATACCCTATAATTTAACGACTTTCTTGAAAAAAAAGTTTGCAGTTTGTGTAGCACCATTTGTCTTTGAGCATGGGATGAAATGCGCCATCTTGGAGAAGCAGTCGATTAGAACAAATATAGAATTCTTTTGTTAAACTCTTGGTAGCCCGAAAACAAATTCAATTGAAAGATCAACCCATGGGGAAGTGGGATTGGCAATGGGTGATATAAACCATATGGATATGTATTTGACATTGCCTTCTTACAAACCAAACACTTCTCAGAAAAGTTGTCAACCTCACACTGCATCTTTAGGCAATAGAAGTGTTCCCTAAGAATGTCAAAAGTCTTCTTGTTTCTAAAGTGACACATCAATCCTTCTCTATGAGCTTCTTGCATAAGTAACTCCCTAATCGATCCCTTTGGAATGCAAAGCTGCTTGTTCTTAAAGAGAAAACCATCATGCATATAAAACTTATGATACAATTCTTTCCCTCTTCCTTGATAACATTCCCCTAACTCTGGATCACTTTCATAGCATCCCTTAATACTCTCGAACCCTATAAGCTTTGCCTCCTTGGTAAATATCAAAATATATTGCCTGGACAAAGCATCCTCCACAAAATTGTCTTTCCATTTCTTATACTTTATCATGGTAATGCTTAGATGAATTCCAACCATTTGGAGTGTCTCTTCTTGAGATTTGTACTCCATCTCAAGTGCTTCAAAGTCTTGTGATCAGTGTGGATGACACATTCCATGGCCAAGAGGTAATTTTGCCAAGTCTCCATGGGTCTCAATAGCGAATACAACTCTTTACCGTAAGTAGGGTAGCTAAGCGTTGATCGACCCAAGTCTTCATTTTCTTGCCTATTATGGCTCTAAGGAGAGTACCGAGAGTCCTGTTAATGACATCCGTTTGGCCGTCGATTTGGGGATGGCACATTGTAGAAAAAATTTGCTTGGTCCCTAGCCTTCTCCAAAATGTCCTCCAAAAGTTGCTTAGAAAGTTCGTGTCTCGATTCGATACAATAGTCCTTGAGATACCTTATAATTTGATGACTTCTTGAAATAAAATTTAGTGGTTTATGTAACATCATTTGTGTCGGAGAATGGGATGAAATGCGCCACCTTGGACAAGCGGTCGAGTACCAAAAATATAGAATCCTTTTGTTGAACCCTTGGAAGCCCTACAACGAAGTCCATTGAAAGATGAACCCATGGTTAAGTAGGGATTGGCAATGGGAGATATAAACCATACGGAAGTACTATTGACTTTGCCTTCTTACAAACCAAACATACGGATGTACTCTTGACTTTGCCTTCTTACAAACTAAACACTTCTCAAAAAATTTGTTAACCTCACATTACATCTTTGGCCAATAGAAGTGTTCCCTAAGCATTTCCAAATCTTCTTGTTCCAAAGAGACCCATCAATCGCCATCCATACGCTTCATGCATAAGTAACTCCTTAATCGCTCCCTTGGGAATGCAAAGTTGTTTGTGCTCAAAGAGAAAACCATCATGCGTATAGAACTTGTGATACAATCATTTCCCTCTTCCTTAATAACATTCCCCTAACCCCGGATCACTTTAATAGATTCCCCCCGGATCACCATTGATATCAAAACATACCGCCTAGGCAAAGCTTCCGCCATAACATTGTCTTTTCGTTTCTTATAATTTATTATGAAAATGTTTAGATGAATTACAACCATTTAGCCTGTCTCTTCTTGATATTTGTATGCCATCTCAAGTGCTTCAAAGTCTCGAGATCAGTTTGGATGACACATTCATTCGCCAAGAGGTAATGTTGCCAAGTCTCAAAGGCTCTCATTAGCACATACAACTCTTTATGGTAACTAGACTAGTTACGCGATGATCGAACTAAGTCTTCATGTTCTTGCCAATTGTGGCTTTAAGGTCAGTACCGAGATACCTATTAATGACTTATGTTTGGCTGTCGGTTTGGGGATGGAACGTTGTAGAAAACACTAGCTTTGTCCCTAGCTTTCTCCAAAGCGTCCTCCAAAAATGGCTTAGGAACTTCGTGTCTCGATCTGACACAATAGTCCTTCGGATACCCTATAATTTAACGACTTCCTTGAAAAAAAAGTTTGCAGTTTATGTAGCACCATTTGTCTTTGAGCATGGGATGAAATGCGCCATCTTGGAGAAGCAGTCGATTAGAACAAATATAGAATTCTTTTGTTAAACTCTTGGTAGCCCGAAAACAAATTCAATTGAAAGATCAACCCATGGGGAAGTGGGATTGGCAATGGGTGATATAAACCATATGGATATGTATTTGACATTGCCTTCTTACAAACCAAACACTTCTCAGAAAAGTTGTCAACCTCACACTGCATCTTTAGGCAATAGAAGTGTTCCCTAAGAATGTCAAAAGTCTTCTTGTTTCTAAAGTGACACATCAATCCTTCTCTATGAGCTTCTTGCATAAGTAACTCCCTAATCGATCCCTTTGGAATACAAAGCTGCTTGTTCTTAAAGAGAAAACCATCATGCATATAAAACTTATGATACAATTCTTTCCCTCTTCCTTGATAACATTCCCCTAACTCTGGATCACTTTCATAGCATCCCTTAATACTCTCGAACCCTATAAGCTTTGTCTCCTTGGTAAATATCAAAATATATTGCCTAGACAAAGCATCCTCCACAAAATTGTCTTTCCATTTCTTATACTTTATCATGGTAATGCTTAGATGAATTCCAACCATTTGGAGTGTCTCTTCTTGAGATTTGTACTCCATCTCAAGTGCTTCAAAGTCTTGTGTTCAGTGTGGATGACACATTCCATGGCCAAGAGGTAATTTTGCCAAGTCTCCATGGGTCTCAATAGCGAATACAACTCTTTACCGTAAGTAGGGTAGCTAAGCGTTGATCGACCCAAGTCTTCATTTTCTTGCCTATTATGGCTCTAAGGAGAGTACCGAGAGTCCTGTTAATGACATCCGTTTGGCCGTCGATTTGGGGATGGCACATTGTAGAAAAAATTTGCTTGGTCCCTAGCCTTCTCCAAAATGTCCTCCAAAAGTTGCTTAGAAAGTTCGTGTCTCGATTCGATACAATAGTCCTTGAGATACCTTATAATTTGATGACTTCTTGAAATAAAATTTAGTGGTTTATGTAGCATCATTTTTGTCGGAGAATGGGATGAAATGCGCCACCTTGGACAAGCGGTCGAGTACCAAAAATATAGAATCCTTTTGTTGAACCCTTGGAAGCCCTACAACGAAGTCCATTGAAAGATGAACCCATGGTTAAGTAGGGATTGGCAATGGGAGATATAAACCATACGGAAGTACTCTTGACTTTGCCTTCTTACAAACCAAACATACGGATGTACTCTTGACTTTGCCTTCTTACAAACTAAACACTTCTCAAAAAATTTGTTAACCTCACATTACATCTTTGGCCAATAGAAGTGTTCCCTAAGCATTTCCAAATCTTCTTGTTCCAAAGAGACCCATCTATCGCCGTCCATATACTTCTTGCATAAGTAACTCCCTAATCGATCCCTTCGGAATGCAAAGCTGTTTGTGCTCAAAGAGAAAACCATCATGCGTATAGAAATTGTAATACAATCCTTTCCCTCTTCCTTGATAACATTCATCTAACTCCATATCACTTTCATAGCTTCCCTCAACTCTCTCAAATTCTAGTATTTTTGCCTCAATGGTTGATATCAAAACATAACGCCTAGACAAAGCACCCGCTATAACATTATCTTTCCCTTTCTTATACTTTATTATCAAAATGCTTTGATGAACTCCAACTATTTGGCGTGTCTCTTCTTGAGATTTGTCTGCCCTCTCATGTGCTTCAAATTCTCGTGATAGGTGTGGATGACACATTCATTCGCCAAAAGGTAATGTTGCCAAGTCTCCAAGGCTCTCACTAGCGCATACAACTCTTTATTGTAACTAGTTAAGCATTGATCGACCCAAGTCTTCATGTTCTTGCCTATTGTTGCTCTAAGGAAAGTATCGAGACTCCTATTAATGACATCCGTTTGGCCGTCTGTTTAGGGATGGCACATTGTAGAAAAAATGAGCTTGGTCCCTAGCCTTCTCCATAGTGTCCTCGAAAAGTGGCTTAGAAACTTTTTGTCTCGATTGGACACAATAGTCTTTGGGATACGATGTAATTTGATGACTTCCTTGAAAATAATTTAGTGGTTTGTGTAGCATCATTTGTCTCGGAGCATAGGATGAAATGTGCTAACTTGGAGAAGCTGTTGACTACCACATATATAGAATCCTTTTGTTGAACTTTTGGTAGCCCTAAAACGAAGTCCGTTAAAAGATCTGCCCATGGTGAAGTAGGGAATGGAATTGGGAGATGTAAACCATACGGATGTACACTTGACATTGCCTTCTTACAAACCAAACACTTATTACATACCAAAATTTGTCAACCTCAAAAAGCATCTTTGGGCTATAGAAGTGTTCCCTAAGAATTTCCAAAGTCTTCTTGTTTGCAAAGTGACACATCAATCCCCCTCCATGAACTTCTTGCATAAGAAACTCCCTAATCGATCCTTGGGAATGCAAAGCTGCTTGTCCTTAAAGAGAAAACCATCATGCATATAGAACTTGTGATACAATTCTTTCCCTTTTCCTTGATAACATTCCCCTAAACCATATGGATATACACTTGACATTGCCTTCTTACAAACCAAACACTTCTCAGAAAAGTTGTCAACCTCACACTGCATCTTTAGGCAATAGAAGTGTTCCCTAAGAATGTCAAAAGTCTTCTTGTTTCTAAAGTGACACATCAATCCTTCTCCATGAGCTTCTTGCATAAGTAACTCCCTAATCGATCCCTTTGGAATGCAAAGGTACTTGTTCTTAAAGAGAAAACTATCATGCATATAAAACTTATGATACAATGCTTTCCCTCTTCCTTGATAACATTCTCCTAAATCTGGATCACTTTCATAGCATCCCTTAATACTCTCGAACCCTATAAGCTTTGCCTCCTTGGTAAATATCAAAATATATTGCCTAGACAAAGCATCCTCCACAAAATTGTCTTTCCATTTCTTATACTTTATCATGGTAATGCTTAGATGAATTCCAACCATTTGGAGTGTCTCTTCTTGAGATTTGTACTCCATTTCAAGTGCTTCAAAGTCTTCTGATCAGTGTGGATGACACATTCCTTGGCCAAGAGGTAATTTTGCCAAGTCTCCATGGCTCTCAATAGTGGATACAACTCTTTATCATAAGTAGGGTAGCTAAGCGTTGATCAACCCAAGTCTTCATTTTCTTGCCTATTTTGGCTCTAAATAGAGTACCGAGAGTCATGTTTATGACATCCGTTTGGCCGTCGATTTGAGGATGGCACATTGTAGAAAAAATTTGCTTGGTCCCTAGCCTTCTCCAAAATGTCCTCCAAAAGTTGCTTAGAAAGTTCGTGTCTCGATTCGATACAATTGTCCATGAGATACCTTATAATTTGATGACTTCTTGAAATAAAATTTAGCGGTTTGTGTAGCATCATTTGTGTCGAAGAATGGGATGAAATGCGCCACCTTGGACAAGCGGTCGAGTACCAAAAATATAGAATCCTTTTGTTGAACTCTTGGAAGCCCTATAACGAAGTCCATTGAAAGATGAACCCATGGTTAGGTAGGGATTGGCATTGGGAGATATAAACCATACGGAAGTACTCTTGACTATGCCTTCTTACAAACCAAACATACGGATGTACTCTTGACTTTGCCTTCTTACAAACTAAACACTTCTCAAAAAATTTGTTAACCTCACATTACATCTTTGGCCAGTAGAAGTGTTCCCTAAGCATTTCCAAATCTTCTTGTTCCAAAGTGACCCATCTATCGCCGTCCATACGCTTCTTGCATAAGTAACTCCCTAATCGATCCCTTGGGAATGCAAAGTTGTTTGTGCTCAAAGAGAAAACCATCATGCGTATAGAACTTGTGATACAATCATTTCCCTCTTCCTTAATAACATTCCCCTAACCCCGGATCACTTTAATAGATTCCCTCCATACTCTCAAACTCTAGTATCTTTGCCTCCACCGTTGATATCAAAACATACCGCCTAGGCAAAGCTTCCGCCATGACATTGTCTTTTCGTTTCTTATAATTTATTATGAAAATGCTTAGATGAATTACAACCATTTAGCCTGTCTCTTCTTGATATTTGTCTACCATCTCAAGTGATTCAAAGTCTCGAGATCAGTTTGGATGACACATTCATTCGCCAAGAGATAATGTGGCCAAGTCTCAAAGGCTCTCATTAGCACATACAACTCTTTATGGTAACTAGACTAGTTACGCGATGATCGAACTAAGTCTTCATGTTCTTGCCAATTGTGGCTTTAAGGTCAGTACCGAGATACCTATTAATGACTTATGTTTGGCTGTCGGTTTGGGGATGGAACGTTGTAGAAAACACTAGCTTTGTCCCTAGCTTTCTCCAAAGCGTCCTCCAAAAATGGCTTAGGAACTTCGTGTCTCGATCCGACACAATAGTCCTTCGGATACCCAATTATTTAACGACTTCCTTGAAAAAAAAGTTTGCAGTTTGTGTAGCACCATTTGTCTTTGAGCATGGGATGAAATGCGCCATCTTGGAGAAGCAATCGATTAGCACAAATATAGAATTCTTTTGTCAAACTCTTGGTATCCCGAAAACAAATTCAATTGAAAGATCAACCCATGGGGAAGTGGGATTGGCAATGGGTGATATAAACCATATGGATATACACTTGACATTGCCTTCTTACAAACCAAACACTTCTCAGAAAAGTTGTCAACCTCACACTGCATCTTTAGGCAATAGAAGTGTTCCCTAAGAATGTCAAAAGTCTTCTTGTTTCTAAAGTGACACATCAATCCTTATCCATGAGCTTCTTGCATAAGTAACTCCCTAATCGATCCCTTTGGAATGCAAAACTGCTTTTTCTTAAGGAGAAAACCATCATGCATATAAAACTCTTGATACAATGCTTTCCCTCTTCCTTGATAGCATTCTCCTAACTCTGGATCACTTTCATAGCATCCCTTAATACTCTCGAACCCTATAAGCTTTGCCTCCTTGGTAAATATCAAAATATATTGCCTAGACAAAGCATCCTCCACAAAATTATCTTTCCATTTCTTATACTTTATCATGGTAATGCTTAGATGAATTCCAACCATTTGGAGTGTCTCTTCTTGAGATTTGTACTCCATCTCAAGTGCTTCAAAGTCTTGTGATCAGTGTGGATGACACATTCCTTGGCCAAGAGGTAATTTTGCCAAGTCTCCATGGCTCTCAATAGTGGATACAACTCTTTATCATAAGTAGGGTAGCTAAGCGTTGATCAACCCAAGTCTTCATTTTCTTGCCTATTTTGGCTCTAAATAGAGTACCGAGAGTCCTGTTAATGACATCCGTTTGGCCGTCGATTTGAGGATGGCACATTGTAGAAAAAATGTGCTTGGTCCCTAGCCTTGTCCAAATTGTCCTCCAAAAGTTGCTTAAAAATTTCGTGTCTCGATTCAATATAATAGTCCTTTGGATACATTATAATTTGATGACTTCCTTGAAAAAAAATTTAGCGGTTTGTGTAGCATCATTTTTCTCGGAGCATGGGATGAAATGCGCCACCTTGGAGAAGCGGTCGAGTACCACAAATAAAGAATCCTTTGGTTGAACTCTTGGCAGCCCTAAAACAAAGTCCATTGAAATATCAACCCATGGTTAAGTAGAGATTGACATTGGGAGATATAAACCATACAGAAGTACTCTTGACTTTGCGTTCTTACAAACCAAACATACGAATGTCCTCTTGACTTTACCTTCTTACAAACTAAACACTTCTCAGAAAATTTGTTAACCTCACATCACATCTTTGGCCAATAGAAGTGTTCCCTAAGCATTTCCAAATCTTGTTGTTCCAAAGTGACCCATCAATCGCCGTCCATATACTTCTTGCATAAGTAACTCCCTAATCGATCCCTTCGGAATGCAAAGCTGTTTGTGCTCAAAGAGAAAACCATCATGCGTATAGAAATTGTAATACAATCCTTTCCCTCTTCCTTGATAACATTCATCTAACTCCATATCACTTTCATAGCTTCCCTCAACTCTCTCAAATTCTAGTATTTTTGCCTCAATGGTTGATATCAAAACATAACGCCTAGACAAAGCACCCGCTATAACATTATCTTTCCCTTTCTTATACTTTATTATCAAAATGCTTTGATGAACTCCAACTATTTGGCGTGTCTCTTCTTGAGATTTGTCTGCCCTCTCATGTGCTTCAAATTCTCGTGATAGGTGTGGATGACACATTCATTCGCCAAAAGGTAATGTTGCCAAGTCTCCAAGGCTCTCACTAGCGCATACAACTCTTTATTGTAACTAGTTAAGCATTGATCGACCCAAGTCTTCATGTTCTTGCCTATTGTTGCTCTAAGGAAAGTATCGAGACTCCTATTAATGACATCCGTTTGGCCGTCTGTTTAGGGATGGCACATTGTAGAAAAAATGAGCTTGGTCCCTAGCCTTCTCCATAGTGTCCTCGAAAAGTGGCTTAGAAACTTTTTGTCTCGATTGGACACAATAGTCTTTGGGATACGATGTAATTTGATGACTTCCTTGAAAATAATTTAGTGGTTTGTGTAGCATCATTTGTCTCGGAGCATAGGATGAAATGTGCTAACTTGGAGAAGCTGTTGACTACCACATATATAGAATCCTTTTGTTGAACTTTTGGTAGCCCTAAAACGAAGTCCGTTAAAAGATCTGCCCATGGTGAAGTAGGGAATGGAATTGGGAGATGTAAACCATACGGATGTACACTTGACATTGCCTTCTTACAAACCAAACACTTATTACATACCAAAATTTGTCAACCTCAAAAAGCATCTTTGGGCTATAGAAGTGTTCCCTAAGAATTTCCAAAGTCTTCTTGTTTGCAAAGTGACACATCAATCCCCCTCCATGAACTTCTTGCATAAGAAACTCCCTAATCGATCCTTGGGAATGCAAAGCTGCTTGTCCTTAAAGAGAAAACCATCATGCATATAGAACTTGTGATACAATTCTTTCCCTTTTCCTTGATAACATTCCCCTAACTCCGGATCACTTTCATAGCTTCCCTTAATACTCTCGAACCCTATAATCTTTGCCTCCATGGTTGATATTAAAACATACCGCCTAGACAAAGCATCTACCACAAATTGTCTTTCCCTTTCTTATACTTTATCAAGGAAATGCTTAAATGAATTCCAACCATTTGGCGTATCTCTTCTTGAGATTTCTCCCATTGCCAATCCCTACTTCACCATGGGTTGATCTTTTAATGGACTTTATTTTAAGGATTATATATTTGGGGTAGTCAACCGCTTCTCCAAGATGGCGCATTTAATCCCATGATCCAAGACAAATGATGCTATCCAAACCGCTAATTTTTGTTTAAGGAAGTCATTAAATTATGTGGTATTCCAAGGACTATTGTGTAAGATCGAAACATGAAGTTCTTAAGCCACTTTTGGAGGATGCTATGGAGAAGGGTAGAGACTAAGATTGTCTTTTCTAAAATGTGCCATTCTCAAACCAACGGCCAAACATAAGTCATTAATCAAACTCTTGATACTCTCCTTAAAGCCACAATAGGCAAGAACATGAAGACTTGGGTGGATCAACGCTCAACTACCCTACTTTAGATACAAAGATGTATGCGTGTGTGAGAGCCATGGAAGCTTGACAACATTACCTCTATGCCAAGGAATGTGTCATCCACACCAATCACGAGACTTTGAAACACTTGAGAGGGCAGACAAATTTCAAGAAGAGACACGCCAAATGGTTGGAATTCATCTAAACATTTCCATAATAAAGTATAGTAAAAGGAATGACAATGTTTTGGCGGATGCTTTGTCTAGGCGGTATGTTTTGATATTAACCATAGAGGCAAAGATTCAAGTGTTCGAGTGTATTAACGGAAGCTACAAAAGTGATCTGGAGTTAGGGGAATGATTTCAAGGAAGAGGGAAAGGATTGTATCGAAAGTTCTATAGGCATGACATGTTTCTCTTTAAGGACAAGCAGTTTTGCATTCCCAAAGTATCGATGAGGGAGTTACTTATGCAAGAATAGCATGGAGGGGCATTGATGGGTCACTTTGGAGACAAGAAAACTTTGGACATGCTTAGGGAACACTTCTATTGGCAAAAGATGTGATGTGAGGTTGACAGATTTTGTGAGAAGTGTTTGGTTTGTAAGAAGGCAAAGTCAAGAGTACATTCATATGACTTATATCTCCCATTGCAAATCCCTACTTCACCATGGGTTGAACTTTCAATGGACATCGTTTTAGGGGTGCCAAGAGTTCAACAAAAGGATTCTTTATTTGTGGTAGTCGACCGTTTCTCCAAAAAAAATGATGCTACCCAAACCACTAACTTGTTTTGCAAGGTAGTCGTCAAATTACATGGTATCCCATAGACTATTGTGTCGGATCAAGAAACGAAGTTCCTAAACTACTTTTGGAGGATAAGCAACTTTGCATTTTTGAGGGATCAACTAGGGAGTTACTTATGCAAGAAGCGCATGGACGGGGATTGATGGGTCACTTTGGAAACAAGAATACTTTGGACATGCTTAGGGAACAAGTATATTGGCCAAAGGTGGGATGTGAGGTTGACAAATCTTGTGAGAGGTGTTTGGTTTGTAAAAAGGCAAAGTCAAGAGTACATTCCTATCGTTTATATCTCCCCTTACCAATCCCTATTTCACCATGGGTTGAAATTTCAATGGACTTTGTTTTAGGGGTGCCAAGAGTTCAACAAAAGGATTTTATATTTATGGTAATTGACCGCTTCTCTGAGATGGTGCATATCATCCCATGCTCGAAGACAAATGATGCTACCCAAACCGCTAACTTTTTTTTCAAAGAAGTCGTCAAATTACATGGTATCCCAAGGACTATTGTGTCGGATAGAGGAACGAAGTTCCTAAACCACTTCTCGAGGATGCTATGGAGAAGGGTAGGGACCAAAATTTTCTTTTTTACAGCGTGCCGTCCCCAAACCGACAGCCAAATGAAAATCATTCATAGGACTCTTGGTACTCTCCTTAGAGCCAAAATAGGCAAGAACATGAAGAATCGGGTGGATCAACGCTTAACTATGCTACTTTCAAAACAAATCTGTATGCGCGTGTGAGAACCGTGGTGGTTTTGCAACAGTACCTCTTTGCCAAAGGAATATGTCTTCCACACCGATCACGAGACTTTGAAGCACTTGAGAGAGAAGACAAATCTAAAGAAGAGAAATGCCAAATGGTTGGAATTCATCTAAGTATTTCCATAACAAAATATAGTAAAGGGCAAGACAATGTTTTGGCAGATGCTTTCTCTAGGCTGTATTTTTTGATATCAACGACGGAGACAAATATTCTAGGGTTCAAGAGTATTAAGGAAAGCTATGAAAGTTATCCAGAGTTAGTGGAATGTAATCAAGGAAGAGGGAAAGGATTGAATCACAAGTTTTATATGCATGATGGTTTTCACTTTAAGGATATGCAGCTTTGCATTCCCAAGGGATCGACTAGCGAGTTACTTATGCAAGAAGAGCAAGGACGGTATTGATGAGTCTCTTTGGAAACAAGAAGACTTTGGACATGCTTAGGGAACACTTCAATTAGCCAAAGATGCGATGTGAGGTTGACAAATTTTGTCAGAAGTGTTTGGTTTGTAAGAAGGCAAAGTCAAGAGTACATTCCTATTGTTTGTATCTCACATTGCCAATCCCTACTTCACCATGGGCTGAACTTTCAATGCACTTCATTTTAGGGGTGCCAAAAGTTCAACAAAAGGATTCCATATTTGTGGTAGTCGACCGCTTCTCCAAGATGGCGCATATCATCCCATGCTCTAAGACAAATGATGCTACCCAAACCGCTAATTGGTTTTTCAAAGAAGTCATCAAATTACGTGGTATCCCAAGGACTATTGTGTCGGATCGAGAAACAAAGTTCTTAAACCACTTCTGGAGAACGCTTTGGAGAAGGGTACAGACCAAGCTTGTCTTTTTTACAGCGTGCCATCCCCAAACCGACAGCCAAACGGAAGTCATTCATAGGACTCTTGGTACTCTCCTTAGAGCCAAAATAGGCAAGAACATGAAGAATTAGGTGGATCAAAGCTTAACTACCCTACTTTCGATACAGAGCTGTATGCGTGTGTGAGAGCCATGGAGGCTTGGCAACATTACCTTTTTTCCAAAGGAATATGTCTTCGACACCAAACACGAGACTTTGAAGCACTTGAGAGGGAAGACAAATCTAAAGAAGAGAAATGCCTAATGGTTGGAATTCATCTAAACACTTCCATAACAAAGTATAGTAAAGGGAAAGACGATGTTGTGGCAGAAGCTTTGTCTAGGTTGTATGTTTTCATATCAACCATGGAGAAAAAATATTCTAGGGTTCAAGAGTATTAAGGAAAGCTATGAAAGTTATCCAGAGTTAGGGGAATGTTATCTAGGAAGAGGGAAAAGATTGTATCACAAGTTCTATATGCAGGATGGTTTTCTCTTTAAGGATAAGCAGTTTTGCATTCCCAAGGGATCGACTAGGGATTTACTTATGCAAGAAGCGCAAGGACGGGGATTTATTGGTCACTTTGGAAACAAGAAGTCTTTGGACATGCTTAGGGAACACTTCTATTGGCCAAAGATGCGATGTGAGATTGACAAATTTTGTGAGAAATGTTTGGTTTGTAAAAAGTCAAAGTCAAGAGTACATTCCTATGGTTTATATCTCCTATTCTCAATCAAGACTTTACCATGGGTTGAACTTTCAATGGACTTTGTTTTAAGGGTGCCAAGAGTTCAACAAAAGGATTCTATATTTGTGGTAGTCGACCATTTCTCCAAGATGGCGCATTTCATTCCATGCTCCAAGATAAATGATGCTACCCAAAACACTAACTTGTTTTTCAAGGAAGTCATCAAATTACATGGTATCCGAAGGACTATTGTGTCGGATCGAGAAATGAAGATCCTAAGTCACTTTTGGAGGACGCTTTGGAGAAGGCTAGGGACAAAGCTCAAATTTTCTACATAGTGTCATCCCCAAACCGATGGCCAAATGCAAATCATTAATAGGGCTCTCAGTAATCTCCTTAGAGCCACAATAGGCAAGATCATGAAGACTTGGGTCGTTTAACCCTTAACTACCCTACTTACGATAAAGAGTTTTATGCACTACTGAGATCCATGGAGACTTTGCAACATTACCTCTTGGCCAAGGAATGCGTCATCCACATCGATTTAGAATTCATCTAAGCATTTATATAATAAAGTATAAGAAAGGGAATGACAATGTTGTGGCAGACGCTATGTCTAGGCGGTATGTTTTGATATCAACCATGTAGGCAAAGATTCTAGGGTTCGAGGGTATTAAGTGAAGCTATGAAAGTGATTTGGAGTTAGGAGAATGTTGTCAAGGAAGAAGGAAAGGATTGTATCACAAGTTCTATAGGCATGATGGGTTTCTTTTTAAGGACAAGCAGCTTTGCATTCCGAAATGATCGATTTGGGAGTTACGTATGCAAGAAGCCCATGGAGAGGGATTTATGAGTCACTATGGAAACAAGAAGACTTTGGACATGCTTAGGGAGCACTTCTATTGGCCAAAGATGCGTTGTGAGGTTGACAAATTTTGTGAGATGTATTTTTTTGTAAGAAGGCAAAATCAAGAGTACATCGGTATGGTTTATATCTCCCATTGCCAATCCGTACTTTACCATGGGTTGATCTTTCAATGGACTTTATTTTAAGGCTACCAAGAGTTTAGAAAAATAATTATATATTTGGCGTAGTCAACCGCTTCTCTAAGATGGCGTAAATTTGTTTTTTAAGGAAGTCGTCAAATTACGTGGTATTCTAAGGACTATTTTGTCAGATCGAAACACGAAGTTCCTAGGCCACTTTTGGAAGACGCTTTGGAGAAGGGTAGAGACTAAGCTCGTCTTTTCTACAATGTGTCATTCTTAAACCGACGGCCAAACATAAGTCATTAATTGAACATGAAGACTTGGGTGGATTAACATTTAACTACTTGTTTCTCTTTTAGGACAAGCAGCTTTGCATTCCCAAGGGATCGACTAGGGAGTTACTTATCCAAGAAGTGCATGGAGAGGGATTGATGGGTCACTATGGAAACAAGAAGACTTTGGACATGCTTAGGGAACACTTCTATTGGGTAAAGATGCGATGTGAGGTTGACAAATTTTGTCAAAAGTTTTTGGTTTGTAAGAAGGCAAAGTCAAGAGTGCATTCATATGGTTTATATCTCCCATTGTAAATCCCTACTTCAGCATGGGTTAAACTTTCAATGGACTTCATTTTAGGGGTGCCAAGAGTTCAACAAAAGGATTATATATTTGAGGTTGTCTATCGCTTCTCCAAGATGGCGCATTTCATCCCATTCTCTAAGACAAATAATGCTTCCCAAACCGCTAACTTTTTTTCAAGTAAGTCGTCAAATTATGTGGTATCCCAAAGATTATTGTGCCGGATAAAGAAACAAAGTTCCTAAACCACTTTTGGAGGACGCTTTGTAGAAAGGTAGGGACGAAGCTCATCTTTTTTACATCGTGCCATCCCAAATCAACAATCAAACAGAAGTCATTCATTGGACTCCCGGTACTCTCCTTAAAGCAAAAATAGGCAAGAACATGAAAAATTGGGTGCATCAACGCTTAACTACCCTACTTCCGACACAGAGCTGTATACGCGTGTGAGATCTATGGAGACTGGGCAACATTACCTCTTTGCCAAAGCAATATGTCATCCACGCCGATCATGAGACTTTGAAGCTCTTGAGAGGGAAGACAAATATAAAGAAGCGACATGCCAAATGGTTGGAATTCATCTAAGCATTTCCATAACAAAGTATAGTAAAGGGAAACACAGTGTTGTGGCGGATGCTTTGTCTAGGTTGTATGTTTTAATACCAACCACGGAGACAAATATTCTAGGGTTCAAGAGTATAAAGGAAAGCTATGAAAGTTATCCGGAGTTAAGGGAATGTTATCAAGGAAGAGCGAAAGGATTGTATTACAAGTTCTATATGCATTATGATTTTCTCTTTAAGGATAAGCAGCTTTGTATTCCCAAGGGATCGACTTATGCAAGAAGCACATGGACGGGGATTGATGGGTCACTTTAGAAACAAGAAGACTTTGGACATACTTAGGGAACACTTCCATTGCCCAAAGATGCGATGTGAGGTTGACAAATTTTGTGAGATGTGTTTTTTTGTAACAAGGCAAAATCAAGAGTACATTGGTATGGTTTATATTTCCCATTGCCAATCCCTACTTCACCATGGGTTGATCTTTCAATGGACTTTATTTTAAAGCTACCAAGAATTTACCAAAAGAATTATATATTTGGGGTAGTCAACCGCTTCTCTAAGATGGTGCATTTCATCCCATGCTACAAGACAAATGATGCTACCCAAACCACAAACTCGTTTTTCAAGGAAATCGTCAAATTACGTGGTATTCCAAAGACTATTTTGTCAGATCGAAACACGAAGTTCCTAAGCCACTTTTGGAGGACGCTTTGGAGAAGGTTAGAGACTAAGCTCGTCTTTTCTACAACGTGCCATTCTTAAACCGACGGCCAAACATAAGTTATTAATCGAACATGAAGAATTGGGTGGATCAACGCTTAACTACTTGTTTCTCTTTTAGGACAAGCAGCTTTGCATTCCCAAGGGATCGACTAAGGAGTTACTTATCCAAGAAGTGCATGGAGAGGGATTGATGGGTCACTATGGAAACAAGAAGACTTTGGACATGCTTAGGGAACACTTCTATTGGGTAAAGATGCGATGTGAGGTTGACAAATTTTGTCAAAAGTGTTTGGTTTGTAAGAAGGCAAAGTCAAGAGTCATTCATATGGTTTATATCTCCCATTGTAAATCCCTACTTCAGCATGGGTTAAACTTTCAATGGACTTCGTTTTAGGGGTGCAAAGAGTTCAACAAAAGGATTATATATTTGAGGTAGTCTATCGTTTCTCCAAGATGGTGCATTTCATCCCATTCTCTAAGACAAATAATGCTTCGCAAACCGCTAACTTTTTTATCAAGGAAGTCGTCAAATTACGTAGTATCCCAAAGACTATTGTTTCTGATAAAAGAAACAAAGATCCTAAACAACTTTTGGAGGACGCTTTGGAGAAGGGTAGGGACCAAGCTCGTCTTTTTGACATAGTGCCATCCCAAACCGGCACTCAAACAAAAATCATTCATTGGACTCTCGGTACTCTCCTTAGACCCAAAATAGGCAAGAACATGAAAAATTGGGTGGATTAACGCTTAACTACCCTACTTTCGATACAAAGCTGTATGCGCGTGTGAGAGCCATGGAGACTTGGCAACATTACCTCTTTGCCAAAGAAATATGTTATCCATGCCAATCACGAGACTTTGAAGCACTTGAGAGGGAAGACAAATATAAAGAAGACACATGCCAAATGGTTGGAATTCATCTAAGCATTTCCATAACAAAGTATAGTAAAGGGAAAGACAATGTTGTGGCAGATGCTTTGTCTAGGTTATATGTTTTGATATCAACCACGGAGACAAAAATTCTACGGTTCAAGAGTATTAAGGAAAGCAATGAAAGTTATCCGAAGTTAGGGGAATGTTATCAAGCAAGAGGGAAAGGATTGTATCACAAGTTCTATATGCTTGATGATTTTCTCTTTAAGGAAAAGCAGCTTTTCATTCCCAAGCGATCGACTTATGCAAGAAGTGCATGGACGGGGATTGATGGGTCACTTTAGAAATAAGAAGACTTTGGACATGCTTAGGGAACACTTCTATTGGCGAAAGATGCGATATGACACTAACAAATTTTGTTAGTAGTGTTTGGTTTGTAAGAAGGAAAAGTCAAGAGTACATTCGTATGGTTTAAATTTCCCATTACCAATCCCTACTTTACCTTGGGTTGATCGCTCAACGGACTTCGTTTTAGGGGTGCCAAGAGTTCAACAAAAGGATTCTATATTTGTGGTAGTGGACCACTTCTCCAAGAAGGCGCATTTCATCCAATGCTCCAAATCAAATGATGCTACCCAAACCACGAACTTGTTTCTCCGAGAAGGCGTCAAATTACATTTCATCCCAAGGACTATTGTGTCGGATCGAGAATGAAGTTTCTAAGCCACTTTTGGAGGACGCTATGGAGAAGCCTAGGGACAAAGCTCGTATTTTCTACAATGTGTCATCCCCAAACCGACAGCCAAGCAGAAGTCATTTATAGGACTCTCACTACTCTCCTTAGAGCCACAATAGGGAAGATCATGAAGACTTGGGTCGATCAACCCTTAACTATCATCCTTAGGATAAAGAGTTGTATTAGCTAGTGAGAGCCATGGAGACTTGCAACATTACTTCTTGGCCAAGGAATGTGTCATCCACACCGATCACGAGACTTTAAAGCACTTGAGAGGGCAAAAAAGCTCAAGAAGAGACATGCCAAATGGTTGGAATTAATCTCAGCATTTCCATAACAAAGTGTAGTAAAGGGAAAGACAATGTTGTGGCAGATGCTTTGTCTAGGTTGAATGTTTTGATATCAACCATGGATGAAAAGATTCTAGGGTTCGAGCATATTAAGGGAAGCTATAAAAGTTATTCGGAATTAGGAGAATGTTATCAAGGAAGAGGGTAAGGATTGTATCACAAGTTCTATAGGCATCTTGGGTTTCTCGACTAGGGAGTTACTTATCCAAGAAGTGCAAGGAGAGGCATTCATGGGTAACTATGGAAACAAGATGACTTTCGACATGCTTATGGAAAAGTTCTATTGGGCAAAGATGTGATGTGAGGTTGACAAATTTTGTGAGAAGTGTTTGGTTTGTAAGAAGGCAAAGTCAAGAGTGCATTCATATGGTTTATATCTCCCATTGTAAATCCCTAATTCACCATGAGTTGAACTTTCAATGGACTTCGTTTTAAGGGTACCAAGAGTTCAACAAAAAGATTATATATTAGTGTTAGTCGATCGTTTCTGCAAGATGCTGCATTTCATCCCATTCTCTAAGACAAATGATGCTACCCAAACTGCTAACTTTTTTTTAAAGGAAGTCTTTAAATTACGTGGTATCCCAACGACTATTGTGTTGGATAAAGAAACAAAGTTCCTAAACAAGTTTTGGACGACGCTTTGGAGAAGGGTAGGGACCAACCTTGTCTTTTTTACATCGTGCCATCCAAACCGACACTCAAACACAAGTCATTCATTGGACTCTCGGTACTCTCCTTAGAACCAAAATAGGCATGAACATGAAGAATTGGGTGGATAAACGCTTAGCTGCCCTACTTTCGATAGAGATCTGTATGCGCATGTAAGAGCCATGGAGACTTGGCAACATTACCTCTTTGCCAAAGGAATATGTCATCCACGCCAATCACGAGACTTTGAAGCACTTGAGAGGGAAGACAAATATAAAGAAGAGACATGCCAAATGGTTGGAATTCATCTAAGCATTTCCATAACAAAGTGTAGTAAGGGGAAAGACAATGCTGTGGCAGATGCTTTGTCTAGGTTGAATGTTTTGATATCAACCATGGATGCAAAGATTCTAGGGTTCGAGCGTATTAAGGGAAGCTATAAAAGTTATTCGGAGTTAGGAGAATGTTATCAAGGAAGAGGGTAAGGATTGTATCACAAGTTCTATAGGCATGTTGGGTTTCTCTTTCAGGACAAGCAGCTTTGCCTTCCCAAAGGATCGATTACGGAGTTACTTATGCAAGAAGCGCATGGAGAAGGATTGATGTGTCACTATGGAAACAAGAAGACTTTGGACATGCTTAGGGAACACTTCTATTGGCCAAAGATACGTTGTGAGGTTGACAAATTTTGTGAGATGTGTTTTTTTTGTAAGAAGGCAAAATCAAGAGTGCATTCATATGGTTTATATCTCCCATTGTAAATCCCTAATTCACCATGAGTTGAACTTTCAATGGACTTCGTTTTAGGGGTACCAAGAGTTCAACAAAAAGATTATATTTTAGTGTTAGTCGATGATTCTGCAAGATGCTGCATTTCATCCCATTCTCTAAGACAAGTGATGCTACCCAAACTGCTAACTTTTTTTTTAAAGGAAGTCTTTAAATTACGTGGTATCCCAACGACTATTGTGTTGGATAAAGAAACAAAGTTCCTAAACCAGTTTTGGACGATGCTTTGGAGAAGGGTAGGGACCAAGCTTGTCTTTTTTACATCGTACCATTCAAACCAACACTCAAACACAAGTCATTCATTGGACTCTCGGTACTCTCCTTAGAGCCAAAATAGGCATGAACATGAAGAATTGGGTGGATAAACGCTTAGCTGCCCTACTTTCGATAGAGATCTCTATACGCATGTAAGAGCCATGGAAACTTCGCAACATTACCTCTTTGCTAAAGGAATATGTCATCCATGCCAATCACGAGACTTTGCCTTCCCAAAGGATCGATTACGGAGTTACTTATGCAAGAAGCGCATGGAGAAGGATTGATGGGTCACTATGGAAACAAGAAGAGTTTGGACATGCTTAGGGAACACTTCTATTGGCCAAAGATGCGTTGTGAGGTTGACAAATTTTGTGAGATGTGTTTTTTTTGTAAGAAGGCAAAATCAAGAGTACATCGGTATGCTTTATATCTCCCATTGCCAATCCCTACTTCACCATGGGTTGATCTTTCAATGGACTTTATTTTAAGGCTACCAAGAGTTTACCTAAAGAATTATATATTTGGGGTAGTCAACCGCTTCTCGAAGATCGAACATTTCATCCCATGCTCCAAGAGAAATGATGCTACCCCAACAGCTAATGTTTTTTTCAAGGAAGTCGTCAAATTACGTGGTATTCCAAGGACTATTGTGTCAAATCAAAACACAAAGTTCTGAAGCCACTTTTGGAGGACACTTTTGAGAAGAGTAGAGACTCGTCTTTCCAACAACGTGTCATTCTCAAACCGATGGCCAAAAATAAGTCAGTAATCAAACATGAAGACTTGGGTGGATCAACGCTTAACTACCCTACTTTCGATACAGAGCTGTACGCGCGTGTGAGAGCCATGGATGCTTGGCAACATTACCATTTGGAATGTCTCTTCTTTAGATTTGTCTGCCCTCTCAAGTACTTCAAAGTCTCGTTATCGGTGTTAATGACATCTTGCAATGGACTTTGTTTTAAGGCTGCCAAGAGTTCAACTAAAGGATTATATATTTGGGGTAGTCAACCGCTTCTTTAAGATGGCGCATTTCATCCCTTGCTCTAAGAGAAATGATGCTACCCAAACAGCTAATTTTTATTTCAAGGAAGTCGTCAAATTACGTGGTATTCCAAGGACTATTGTGTCAGATCAAAACATGAAGTTCCTAAGCCTTTTTTGGAGGACGCTTTTGAGAAGAGTAGAGAATAAGCTCGTCTTTTCTACAACGTGCCATTCTCAAACCGACGGCCAAACATGTCATTAATCAAACATGAAGACTTGGGTGGATCAACGCTCAACTAGCCTACTTTCGATACAGAGCTGTATATGCGTGTGAGAGCCATGGAGGCTTGGTAACATTACCTCTTTGCCAATGGAATATGTCATCCACACCGATCACGAGACTTTGAAGCACTTGAGAGGGAAGACAAATATAAAGAAAAGACATGCCAAATGGTTGGAATTCATCTAAGCATTTCCATAACAAAGTGTAGTAAAGGGAAAGACAATGCTGTGGCAGATGCTTTGTCTAGGTTGAATGTTTTGATATCAAACATGGATGCAAAGATTCTAGGGTTCGAGCGTATTAAGGGAAGCTATAAAAGTTATTCGGAGTTAGGAGAATGTTATCAAGGAAGAGGGTAAGGATTGTATCACAAGTTCTATAGGCATGTTGGGTTTCTCTTTCAGGACAAGCAGCTTTGCCTTCCCAAAGGATCGATTACGGAGTTACGTATGCAAGAAGCGCATGGAGAAGGATTGATGGGTCACTATGGAAACAAGAAGACTTTGGACATGCTTAGGGAACACTTCTATTGGCCAAAGATGCGTTGTGAGGTTGACAAATTTTGTGAGATGTGTTTTTTTTGTAAGAAGGCAAAATCAAGAGTACATCGGTATGCTTTATATCTCCCATTGCCAATCCCTACTTCACCATGGGTTGATCTTTCAATGGACTTTATTTTAAGGCTACCAAGAGTTTACCTAAAGAATTATATATTTGGGGTAGTCAACCGCTTCTCGAAGATCGAACATTTCATCCCATGCTCCAAGAGAAATGATGCTACCCCAACAGCTAATGTTTTTTTCAAGGAAGTCGTCAAATTACGTGGTATTCCAAGGACTATTGTGTCAAGTCAAAACATAAAGTTCCGAAGCCACTTTTGGAGGACGCTTTTGAGAAGAGTAGAGACTTTTCTTTCGAACAACGTGTCATTCTTAAACCGATGGCCAAAAAAAAGTCATTAATCAAACATGAAGACTTGGGTGGATCAACGCTTAACTACCCTACTTTCCATACAGATCTGTATACGCGTGTGAGAGCCATGGATGCTTGGCAACATTACCATTTGGAATGTCTCTTCTTTAGATTTGTCTGCCCTCTCAAGTACTTCAAAGTCTCGTTATCGGTGTTAATGACATCTTGCAATGGACTTTGTTTTAAGACTGCCAAGAGTTCAACAAAAGGATTATATATTTAGGGTAGTCAACCGCTTCTTTAAGATGGCGCATTTCATCCCTTGCTCCAAGAGAAATGATGCTACCCAAACAGCTAATTTTTATTTCAAGGAAGTCGTCAAATTACGTGGTATTCCAAGGACTATTGTGTCAGATCAAAACATGAAGTTCCTAAGCCTTTTTTGGAGGACGCTTTTGAGAAGAGTAGAGAATAAGCTCGTCTTTTCTACAACGTGCCATTCTCAAACCGACGGCCAAACATGTCATTAATCAAACATGAAGACTTGGGTGGATCAACGCTCAACTAGCCTACTTTCGATACAGAGCTGTATATGCGTGTGAGAGCCATGGAGGCTTGGTAACATTACCTCTTTGCCAATGGAATATGTCATCCACACCGATCACGAGACTTTGAAGCACTTGAGAAGGCACACAAATCTAAAGAAGAGAAATGCCAAATGGTTGGAATTCATCTAAGCATTTCCATAACAAATGATAGTAAAAAGAAAGACAATCTTGTGGTGGATGCTTTGTCTAAGCTGTATGTTTTGATATCAACCATGGAGACAAATATTCTAGGTTTCAAGAGTATTAAGGAAAGCTATGAAAGTTATCCGGAGTAAGGGAGATGTTATCAAGGAAGACGGAAATGATTGTACTATAAGTTCTATAGGCATGAGTTGTTTCTCTTTTAGGACAAGTAGCTTTGCATTGCCAAGGGATCGACTAGGGAGTTACTTATCCAAGAAGTGCAAGGAGAGGGATTCATGGGTAACTATGGAAACAAAAAGACTTTCGACATGCTTAGGGAACACTTCTATTGGCCAAAGATGTGATGTGAAGTTGACAAATTTTGTGAGAAGTGTTTGGTTTGTAAGAAGGCAAAGTCAAGAGTGCATTCATATGGTTTATATCTCCCATTGTAAATCCCTAATAAAACAAGAGTTGAACTTTCAATGGACTTCGTTTTAGGGGTACCAAGAGTTCAACAAAATGATTATATATTAGTGTTAGTCGATCGCTTCTACAAGATGCCGCATTTCATCCCATTCTCTCAGACAAATGATGCTACCCAAACTGCTAACTTTTTTTTAAAGGAAGTCTTTAAATTACGTGGTATCCCAACGACTATTGTGTTGGATAAAGAAACAAAGTTCCTAAACAAGTTTTGGACGACGCTTCCCTAAGGATCGACTTATGCAAGAAGCGCATAGACGGGGATTGATGGGTCACTTTAGAAACAAGAAGACTTTGGACATGCTTAGGGAACACTTCTTTCCCATCCCGGGAAGAGGGGACAAAAATCCTTGCAGAAGCCTTGCCCCACCCCTTCTGGATCTCTGGCCAAAGATGCGATATGAAAGTGACAAATTTTGTTAGTAATGTTTGGTTTGTAAGAAGGCAACGTCAAGAGTACATCTGTATAGTTTATATCACCCATTTCCAATCTATACAAAACCTTGGGTTGATCGTTCAATGGACTTTGTTTTAAGGGTGCCAAGAGTTCAACAAAAGGATTCTGTATTTTTGGTAGTGGACCACTTCTCCAAGATGGTGCATTTCCTCTTATGCTCCAAGAAAAATGATGCTACCCAAACCACTAACTTGTTTTTCCAAGAAGGCGTCAAATTACATGGTATCCTAAGGACTATCGTGTCAGATCGAGAATGAAGTTTCTTAGCCACTTTTGGAGGACGCTATGGAGAAGCCTAGGGACAAAGCTCATATTTTCTACAATGTGTCATCCTCAAACCAACAGCCAAGCAGAAGTCATTAATAAAACTCTCAGTACTCTCCATAGAGCCTGAACTATCCTCCTTACGATAAAGAGTTGTATTCGCTAGTGAGAGCCATGGAGCATTTGCAACATTACCTCTTGGCCAAGGAATGTGTAATCTACACCGATCACGTGACTTTGAAGCACTTGAGAGGGCAAAAAGCTCATGATGAGACACACCAAATGTTTGGAATTCATTTAGGCATTTATATAATAAAGTGTAAGAAAAAGAATGACAATGTTGTGGCGGATGCTATGTCTTGGCGGTATGTTTTGATATCAACCATGGAGGCAAAGATTCTAGGGTTCGAGTGTATTAAGGGAAGCTATGAAAGTGATCCGGAGTTAGGAGAATGTTATCAAGGAAGAGAGTAAGGATTGTATCACAAGTTCTATAGGCATGATGGATTTCTCTATAAGGACAAACGGCTTTGCATTCCCAAAAGATTGATTAGGGAGTTACTTATGCAAGAAGCGCATGGAGAGGGATGAATGGGTCACTATGGAAACAAGAAGACTTAGGACATGCTTAGGGAACACTTCTATTAGCCAAAGATGCGATGTGAAATTGACAAATTTTGTGAGAAGTGTTTCGTTTGTAAGACGGAAAAATCAAGAGTATATCTGTATGGCTTATATCTCCCAATGCCAATCCCTACTTCACCATGGGTTGATCTTTCAATGGACTTTGTTTTAAGGCTGCCAAGAGTTCACCAAAAGGATTATATATTTGGCGTAGTCAACCGCTTCTCCAAGATGGAACATTTCATCCCATGCTCCAAGAGAAATGATGCTACCCCAACATCTAATGTTTTTTTCAAGGAAGTCGTCAAATTACGTGGTATTCCAAGGACTATTGTCTCAAATCAAAACACAAAGTTCCTAAGCCACTTTTGGAGGACGTTTTTGAGAAGAGTAGAGAATAAGATCGTCTTTCCAACAACCTGTCATTCTCAAACCGACGGCCAAAAAGAAGTTATTAATCGAACATGAAGACTTGGGTGGATCAACGCTTAACTACCTTACTTTCGATACGGAGCTGTTTGCGCGTGTGAGAGCCATGGATTCTTGGCAACATTACCATTTGGAATGTCTCTTATTTAGATTTGTCTGCCCTCTAAAGTGCTTCAAAGTCTCGTGATCAGTGTTAATGACATCTTTCAATGGACTTTGTTTTAATGCTGCCAAGAGTTCAACAAAAGAATTTTATATTTAGGGTAGTCAACTGCTTCTTTAAGATGGCGCATTTCATCCCTTGCTCCAAGAGAAATGATGCTACCCAAACAACTAATTTATTTTCAAGGAAGTCGTCAAATTACGTGGTATTCCAAGGACTATTGTGTCAGATCAAAACATGAAGTTCCTAAGCCTTTTTTGGAGAACGGTTTTGAGAAGAGTAGAGAATAAGCTCGTCTTTTCTAAAATGTGCCATTCTCAAACCGACGGCCAAACATAAGTCATTAATCGAACATGAAGACTTGGGTGGATCAACGCTTAACCACACTACTTTCAATACAGAGTTGTATGCGCGTGTGAGAGCCATGGATGCTTGGCAACATTACCATTTGGAATGTCTCTTCTTTAGATTTGTCTGCCCTCTCAAGTACTTCAAAGTCTCGTTATCGGTGTTAATGACATCTTGCAATGGACTTTGTTTTAAGGCTGCCATGAGTTCAACAAAAGGATTATATATTTGGGGTAGTCAACCGCTTCTTTAAGATGGCGCATTTCATCCCTTGCTCCAAGAGAAATGATGCTACCCAAACAGCTAATTTTTATTTCAACGAAGTCGTCAAATTTCGTTGTATTCCAAGGACTATTGTGTCAGATCAAAACATGAAGTTCCTAAGCCTTTTTTGGAGGACGCTTTTGAGAAGAGTAGAAAATAAGCTCGTCTTGTCTACAACGTGCCATTCTCAAACCGACGGCCAAACATGTCATTAATCAAACATGAGGACTTGGGTGGATCAACGCTCAACTAGCCTACTTTCGATACAGAGCTGTATAAAGTTGTGAGAGCCATGGAGGCTTGGTAACATTACCTCTTTGCCAATGGAATATTTCAACCACACCGATCACGAGACTTTGAAGCACTTGAGAAGGCACACAAATCTAAAGAAGAGACATGCCAAATGGTTGGAATTCATCTAAGCATTTCCATAACAAATGATAGTAAAAGGAAAGACAATCTTGTGGTGGATGCTTTGTCTAGGCTGTATGTTTTGATATCAACCATGGAGAAAAATATTCTAGGTTTCAAGAGTATTAAGGAAAGCTATGAAAGTTATGCGGAGTAAGGGGGATGTTATCAAGGAAGACGGAAATGATTGTATCATAAGTTCTCTAGGCATGGCTTGTTTCTCTTTTAGGACAAGTAGCTTTGCATTCCCAAGGGATCGACTAGGGAGGTACTTATCCAAAAAGTGCAAGGAGAGGGATTCATGGGTAACTATGGAAACAAGAAGACTTTCGACATGCTTAGGGAACACTTCTATTGGCCAAAGATGTGATGTGAGGTTGACAAATTTTGTGAGAAGTGTTTGGTTTGTAAGAAGGCAAAGTCAAGAGTGCATTTGTATGGTTTATACCTCCCATTGTAAATCCCTAATAAAACATGAGTTGAACTTTCAATGGACTTCGTTTTAGGGGTGCCAAGAGTTCAACAAAAAGATTATATATTAGTGTTAGTCGATCGCTTCTACAAGATGCTACCCAAACTGCTAACTTTTTTTTAAAGGAAGTCTTTAAATTACGTGGTATCCCAACGACTATTGTGTTGGATAAAAAGACAAAGTTCCTAAACCAGTTTTGGACGACGCTTTGGAGAAGGGTAGGGACCAAGCTTGTCTTTTTTACATCGTGCCATCCAAACCGACACTCAAACACAAGTCATTCATTGGACTCTCGGTACTCTCCTTAGAGCCAAAATAGGCAAGAACATGAAGAATTGGGTGGATAAACGCTTAGCTGCCCTACTTTCGATAGAGATCTGTATGCGCATGTAAGAGCCATGGAGACTTGACAACATTACCTCTTTGCCAAAGGAATATGTCATCCACGCCAATCACGAGACTTTGAAGCACTTGAGAGGGAAGACAAATATAAAGAAAAGACATGCCAAATGGTTGGAATTCATCTAAGCATTTCCATAACAAAGTGTAGTAAAGGGAAAGACAATGCTGTGGCAGATGCTTTGTCTAGGTTGAATGTTTTGATATCAACCATGGATGCAAAGATTCTAGGGTTTGAGCGTATTAAGGGAAGCTATAAAAGTTATTCGGAGTTAGGAGAATGTTATCAAGGAAGAGGGTAAGGATTGTATCACAAGTTCTATAGGCACGTTGGGTTTCTCTTTCAGGACAAGCAGCTTTGCCTTCCCAAAGGATCGATTACGGAGTTACTTATGCAAGAAGCGCATGGAGAAGGATTGATGGGTCACTATGGAAACAAGAAGACTTTGGACATGCTTAGGGAACACTTCTATTGGCCAAAGATGCGATGTGAGGTTGACAAATTTTGTGAGAAGTGTTTGGTTTGTAAGAAGGCAAAGTCAAGAGTGCATTCGTATGGTTTATATCTCCCATTGTAAATCCCTAATTCACCATGAGTTGAACTTTCAATGGACTTCGTTTTAGGGGTGTCAAGAGTTCAACAAAAAGATTATATATTAGTGTTAGTCGATCGCTTCTACAAGATGCCGCATTTCATCCCATTCTCTAAGACAAATGATGCTACCCAAACTGCTAACTTTTTTTTAAAGGAAGTCTTTAAATTACGTGGTATCCCAACGACTATTGTGTTGGATAAAGAAACAAAGTTCCTAAACCAGTTTTGGACGACGCTTTGGAGAAGGGTAGGGACCAAGCTTGTCTTTTTTACATCGTGCCATCCAAACCGACACTCAAACACAAGTCATTCATTGGACTCTCGGTACTCTCCTTAGAGCCAAAATAGGCAAGAACATGAAGAATTGGGTGGATAAACGCTTAGCTGCCCTACTTTCGATAGAGATCTGTATGCGCATGTAAGAGCCATGGAGACTTCGCAACATTACCTTTTTGCCAAAGGAATATGTCATCCACGCCAATCACTAGACTTTGAAGCACTTGAGAGGGAAGACAAATATAAAGAAGAGACATGCCAAATGGTTGAAATTCATCTAAGCATTTCCATAACAAAGTGTAGTAAAGGGATAGACAATGTTGTGGCAGATGCTTTGTCTAGGTTGAATGTTTTGATATCAACCACGGAGACAAATATTCTAGGGTTCAAGAGTATTAAGTAAAGCTATGAAAGTTATTAAGAGTTAGGGGAATGTTATCAAGGAAGAGGGAAAGGATTGTATCACACATTCTATATGCATGATGATTTTCTCTTAAAGGATAAGCAGCTTTGCATTCCCAAGGGATCGACTTATGCAAGAAGCGCATAGAAGGGGATTGATGGGTCACTTTAGAAACAAGAAGACTTTGGACATGCTTACGGAACACTTTTTTCCCATCCCGGGAAGAGGGGACAAAAAACCTTGCGGAAGCCTTGCCCCACCCCTTCTAGATCTCTGGCCAAAGATGCGATATGACAGTGACAAATTTTGTTAGTAATGTTTGGTTTGTAAGAAGGCAAAATCAAAAGTACATCTGTATAGTTTATATCTCCCATTGCCAATCTCTACATAACCTTGCGTTGATCGTTTAATGGACTTCGTTTTAAGGGTGCCAAGAGTTCAACAAAAGGATTCTATATTTTTGGTAGTGGACCACTTCTCCAAGATGGCGCATTTCCTCCTATGCTCCATAAAAAATGATGCTACCCAAACCACTAACTTGTTTTTCCAAGAAGGCGTCAAAATACATGGTATCCCAAGGACTATCGTGTCAGATCGAGAATGAAGTTTCTAAGCCACTTTTGGAGGACGCTATGGAGAAGCCTAGGGACAAAGCTCGTATTTTGTACAATGTGTCATCCCCAAACCAACAGCCAAGCAAAAGTCATTAATGAAACTCTCAGTACTCTCCATAGAGCCACAATAGGCAAGATCATGAAGATTTGGGTCAATCAACCCTGAGCTATCCTCCTTACGATAAAGAGTTGTATTCGCTAGTGAGAGCCATGGAGCATTTGCAACATTACCTCTTGGCCAAGGAATGTGTCATCCACACCTATCACGAGACTTTGAAGCACTTGAGAGCGCAAAAAAGCTCAAGATGAGACACACCAAATGTTTGGAATTCATTTAGGCATTTATATAATAAAGTGTAAGCAAAGGAATGACAATGTTGTGGCGGGTGCTATATCTAGGCGGTATGTTTTGATATCAACCATGGAGGCAAAGATTCTAGGGTTCGAGTGTATTAAGAAAAGCTATAAAAGTGATCCGGAGTTAGGAGAATGTTATCAAGGAAGAGAGTAAGGATTGTATCACAAGTTCTATAGGCATTATGGGTTTCTCTATAAGGACAAACAGCTTTGCATTCCCAAAAGATTGATTAGGGAGTTACTTATGCAAGAAGCGCATGGAGAGGGATTGATGGGTCACTATGGAAACAAGAAGACTTTGGACATGCTTAGGGAACAATTCTATTAGCCAAAGATGCGATGTGGAGTTGACAAATTTTGTGAGAAGTGTTTCGTTTGTAAGACGAAAAAATCAAAAGTACATCTGTAAGGTTTATATCTCCCAATGCCAATCCCTACTTCACCATGGGTTGATCTTTCAATGGACTTTGTTTTAAGGCTGCCAAGAGTTCACCAAAAGTATTATATATTTGGCGTAGTCAACCGTTTCTCCAAGATGGAACGTTTCATCCCATTCTCCAAGAGAAATGATGCTACACCAACAACTAATTTTGTTTTACGGAAGTCGTCAAATTACGTGGTATTCCATGGACTATTGTGTCATATCGAAACAAAAAGTTCCTAAGCCACTTTTGGAGGACGCTCTTGAGAAGAGTAGAGAATAAGCTCGTCTTTCCAACAATGTGTCATTCTCAAACTGATGGCCAAAAAGAAGTCATTAATCGAACATGAAGACTTGGGTGGATCAACGCTTAACTACCCTACTTTCGATACATAGCCATGGATGCTTGGCAACATTACCTCTTTGCCAAAGGAATATGTCATGCCCACCGATCACGAGACTTTGAAGCACTTGAGAGGGCAGACAAATCTAAAGAAGAGACATTCTTAATGGTTGGAATTCATCCAAGCATTTCCATAACAAAGTATAGTAAAGGGAAAGACAATGTTGTGGCGGATGCGTTGTCTGGGCTTTACGTTTACTTATCAACCATGGAGACAAATATTCTAGGGTTCAAGAGTATTAAAGAAATCTATGAAAGTTATCCGGAGTTAGGGGAATGTTATCAAGGAAGAGGGAAAGGATTGTATCACAAGTTTTATAGGCAAAACTTTTTTCTCTTTTAGGACAAGCAGCTTTGTATTCCCAAGGGATCGACTAGGGATTTATAATTCCAAGAAGTGCACATAGAGGGATTGATAGGTCACTATGGAAACAAGAAGACTTTGGACATGCTTAGGGAACTCTTCTGTTGGCCAAAGATGCGATGTGAGGTTGACAAATTTTGTGAGAAGTGTTTGGTTTGTAAGAAGGCAAAGTCAAGAGTGCATTCATATGGTTTATATCTCCCATTGTAAATCCCTAATTCACCATGAGTTGAACTTTCAATAGACTTCGTTTTAGGGGTGCCAAGAGTTCAACAAAAAGATTATATATTTGTGGTGGTCGATCGCTTCTGCAAGATGGCGCATTTCATCCCATTCTCTAAGACAAATGATGCTACCAAAACTGCTAACTTTTTTTTCAAGGAAGTCGTCAAATTACGTGGTATCCCAAAGACTATTTTGTTGGATAAAGAAACAAAGTTCCTAAACCAGTTTTGGACGACGCTTTGGAAAAGGGAAGGGACCAAGCTTGTCTTTTTTACATCGTGCCATCCCAAACTGACACTCTAACAGAAGTCATTCATTGGATTCTCGGTACTCTCCTTAGAGCCAAAATAGGCAAGAACATGAAGAATTGGGTGGATAAACGCTTAACTACCCTACTTTCGATACAGATCTGTATGCTCGTGTGAGAGCCATGGAGACTTCGCAACATTACCTCTTTGCCAAAGGAATATGTTATCCACGCCAATCACGAGACTTTGAAGCACTTGAGAGGGAAGAAAAATATAAAGAAGAGACATGCCAAATGGTTGGAATTCATCTAAGCGTTTCCATAACAAAGTGTAGTAAAGGGAAAGACAATGTTGTGGCAGATGCTTTGTCTAGGCTGTATGTTTTGATATCAACCATGGAAACAAATATTCTAGGGTGCAAAGAGTATTAAGGAAAGCTATGAAAGTTAGCTGGAGTTAGGGGAATGTTATCAAGGAAGAGGGAAATGATTGTATCATAAGTTCTATAGGTATGACTTGTTTCTCTTTTAGGACAAGTAGCTTTGCATTCCCAAGGGATCGACTAGGGAGTTACTTATCCAAGAAGAGCAAGGAGATGGATTGATGGGTAACTATGGAAACAAGAAGACTTTGGACATGCTTAGGGAACACTTCTATTGGCCAAAGATGCGATGTGAGGTTGACAAATTTTGTGAGAAGTGTTTGGTTTGTAAGAAGGTAAAGTCAAGAGTGCATTCATATGGTTTATATCTCCCATTGTAAATCCCTAATTCACCATGAGTTGAAATTTCAATGGAGTTTGTTTTAGGGGTGCCAAGAGTTCAACAAAAAGTTTATATATTTGTGGTAGTCGATCGCTTCTGCAAAATGGCGCATTTCATCCCATTCTGTAAGACAAATGATGCTACCCAAACTGCTAACTTTTTTTCCAAGGAAGTCGTCAAATTACGTGGTATCCCAAAGACTATTGGTTGAACTCTCCTTAGAGCCAAAATAGGCAAGAACTTGAAGAATTGGGTGGATTTACACTTAACTACCCTACATTTGATACAGATCTATATGCGCTTGTCAGAGCCATGGAGGCTTGGCATCATTACCTCTTTGCTAAAGGAATATGCCATCCACACCGAGCACGAGACTTTGAAGCACTTTAGAGGGCAGAAAAATCTAAAGAAGAGACATCCAAGAATTAGGAAAGCTATGAAAGTTATCCGGAGTTAGGAGAATGTTATCAAAGAAGAGGGAAACGATTGTATCAAAAGTTCTATATGCATGATGGTTTTTTCTTTAAGGATAAGCAGCTTTGCATTCCCAAGGGATTGGCTAGGGAGTTACTTATGCAAGAAGTGCATGGACGGGGATTGGTGGGTCACTTTGGGAACAAGAAAACTTTGGACATGCTTAGGAAGTACTTCTATTGGCCAATGATGCGATGTGAGGTTGACAAATTTTGTGAGATGTGTTTGGTTTGTAACAAGGAAAAGTCAAGAGTACATTCAATGGTTTATATCTCCCATTGTCAATCTCTACTTCACCATGGGTTGAACTTTCAATTGACTTCATTTTAGGGGTGCCAAGAGTTCAACAAAAGGATTCTATATTTGTGGTAGTCGACCACTTCTCTAAGATGGCGCATTTCATGTCATTCTGCAAGACAAATGATGCTACCCAAACCGCTAACTTGTTTTTTAAGGAAGTCGTCAAATTACGTGGTATCCCGAAGACTATTGTGTCGGATTTAGAAACAAAGTTCCTAAACCACTTTTGGAGGACGCTTTGGAGAAGGGTAGGGATCAAGATTATCTTTTTTACAGCGTGCCATCCCCAAACCGATAGCCAAACGTAAGTCATTCATAGGACTCTCGGTACTTTCCTTGGAGCCAAAATAAGCAAAAACTTGAAGAATTGGGTGGATCAACGCTTAACTACCCTACTTTTGATCCAGAGCTGTATGCACCTGTGAGAGCCATGGAGTCTTGGCAACATTACCTCTTTTCCAAAGGAATATGCAATCAACACAGATCATGAGACTTTGAAGCACTTGAGAGGGCAAAAAAATCTAACGAAGAGACATCCAAAAGGTTGGAATTCATCTAAGCATTTTCATAACAAAGTATAGTAAAGGGAAAGACAATGTTGTGGCGGATGCTTTGTCTAGGCTGTATGTTTTGATATCAACCATGGAGACAAATATTCTAAGGTTCAAGATTATTAAGGAAAGCTATGAAAGTTATCCGGAGTTAGGAGAATGTTATCAAGAAAGAGGGAAAGGATTGTATCACAAGTTCTATATGCACGATGGTTTTTTCTTTAAGGATAAGTAGCTTTGCATTCCCAAGGGATCGACTAGGGAGTTACTTATGCAAGAAGTGCATGGACGGGGATTGATGCAAGAAGTGCATTGGAAACAAGAAGATTTATGACATGCTTAGGGAACACTTCTATTGGCCAAAGATGCAATGTGAGGTTGACAAATTTTGTGAGAAGTGTTTGGTTTGTAAGAAGGCAATGTCAAGAGTACATTTCTATGGTTTATATCTCCCATTACTAATCCCTACTTCACCATGGGTTGAACTTGCAATGGACTTCGTTTTAGGGACGCCAAGAGTTCAACAAAAGGATTCTATATTTGTGGTAGTCGACCGCTTGTCCAAGATAGCGCATATCATCCCATGCTCCAAGACAAACCACTAACTTGTTTTTCAAAGAAGTCGTCAAATTACGTTGTCTCCCAAGGACTATTGTGTCCGATAGAGAAACATAGTTCCTAAACCACTTTTGGAGGACGCTTTGGAGAAGGGTAGGGGCCCAGCTCATATCTTTTACAGCGTGCTATCCCCAAAGCGACAGCCAAACAGAAGTCATTCATAGGATTCTCGGTACTCTCCTTAGAGCCAAAATAGGCAAGAACATGAAGAATTGGGTGGGTCAACTCTTAACTACCCTACTTTCGATACAGAGTTGTATGCGCATATGAGAGCCACGTAGGCTTGGGAACATTACCTCTTGGCCAAAGGAATATGTCATCAATATCGATCATGAAACTTTGAAGCACTTGAGAGGATAAACAAATATAATGAAGAGACAAACCAAATGGTTGGAATTCATCTAAGCATTTCCATAACAAAGGATAGTAAAGGGAAAGAAAATTTTTTGATATCAACCATGGAGACAAATATTCTAGGATTCAAGATTATTAAGAAAAGCTATGAAAGTTATCCGGAGTTAGAGGAATGTTATCAAGGAAAAGGGAAAGGATTGTATCACAAGTTCTATATGTATGATGGTTTTCTCTTTAAGGATAAGTAGGTTTGTATTCCCAACAGATCAACTAGGGAGTTACTTATGCAAGAAGCCATGGATGTGGATTGATGGGTCACTTTGGAACTAAGAAGACTTTCGACATGCTTAGGGAACACTTCTATTAGCGAATGATGCGATGTGAGGTTGACAAATTTAGTTAGTAGTGTTTGGTTTGTAAGAAGGTAAAGTCAAGAGTACATACATATGGTTTATATCTCCCATTGCCAATCCCTACTTAACCATGGGTTGATCTCTCAATGGACTTCGTTTTAGGGGTGCCAAGAGTTCAACAAAAGGATTATATGTTTGTGGTAGTGGACCACTTCTCCAAGATGGCGCATTTTATCCCATGCTCCAAGACAAATGATGCTACCAAAACCACTAACTTGTTTTTCAAGGAAGTCGTCACATTACATGGTATCCCAAGGACTATTGTGTCGGATCAGGAAATGAAGTTCCTAAGCCACTTTTGGAGGACGCTTTGGAGAAGGATAGTATCAAAGCTCGTATTCTCTACAACGATTAATCTCCAAACCGACGGCCAAATGAAAATCATTAGTAGGACTCTCGGTACTCTTCTTTGAGCCACAATAGGCAAGATCATGAAGACTTGGGTCGATCAACGAGACTTTGAAGTACTTGAGAGGGCAGAAATATCTAAAGAAGAGACACGCCAAATGGTTAGAATTCATCTAAGAATTTCCATAATAAAGTATAGTAAAGGGAAAGACAATGTTGTGGCGGATGCTTTGTCTAGGCTGTATGTTTTGATATCAGCCATTGAGACAAATATTCTAAGGTTCAATATTATTAAGGAGAGCTATGAAAGTTATCCGGAGTTAGGAGAATGTTATCAAGCAAGAGGGAAAGGATTGTATCACAAGTTCTATATGCATGATGATTTTCTCTTTAAGGATAAGCAGCTTTGCATTCCCAAGGGATCAACTTATGCAAGAAGCGCAGAGACGGGGATTGATGGGTCCCTTTGGAAACAAGAAGACTTTGCATGTGCTTAGGGAATACTTCTATTTGCCAAAGATGCGATGTGAGGTTGACAAATTTTGTGAGAAGTGTTTGGTTTGTAAGAAAGCAAAATCAAGAGCACATCTGTATGATTTATATTTCCCATTTCCAATCCTTACTTCACCTTGGATTTATCTATTAATGGACTTTGTTTTAAGGCTGCCAAGGGTTCACCAAAAGGATTATATATTTGGTGTAGTCGACCGCTTCTCCAAGATGGCGTAGTTCATCCCATGCTCCAAGACATATGATGCTACCCAAACTGCTAATTTGTTTTTCAAGGAATTAGTCAAATTACTTGATATTTCAAGGACTATCATATCAGACCGAAACAAGAAGTTCTTAAGCCACTTGTGGAGGACGATTTGGAGAAGGCTAGGGACTAATCTTGTCTTTTCTACAGTGTGCCATTCCCAAACTGACGGCCAAACAGAAGTCATTAATCAAACTCTCAGTATTTTCTTTAGAGCCACAATAGGCAAGAACATGAAGACTTGGGTAGATCAATGCTTAACTACCCTAATTTCGATACAGAGTTGTTTGCGCGTACGAGAGCCATGGAGGCTTGGCAACATTTCCTCTTGGCCAAGGAATGTGGTATCCACACCGATCACGAGACTTTGAAGCACTTGAGAGGGCAGAAAAATCTCAAGAAGAGACATGCCAAATGGTTGGAATTCATCTAAGCATTTCCATAATAAAGTATGGTGGAGGGAAAGACAATATTATGGTGGATGCTTTTTCTAGGAAATATGTTTTGATTTCAAACATGGTGACAAATATTCTAAGGTTCAAGATTATTAAGGAAAGCTATGAAGGTTATCCGGAGTAAGGGGAATGTTATCAAGGAAGATGGAAAGGATTGTATCTCAAGTTTTATATGCATAATGGTTTTCTCTTTAAGGACAAGCAGCTTTACATTCCCAAGGGATCAACTAAGGAGTTACTTATGCAAGAAGCGCATGGACGGGGATTGATGGATCACTTTGGAAACAAGAAGACTTTGGACATGCTTAGGGAACACTTCTATTGGCCAAAGATGTGATGTGAGGTTGACAAATTTTGTGAGATGTGTTTGGTTTGTAAGAAGGCAAAGTAAAGAGTACATCCGTATGGTTTATATCTCCCATTGCCAATCCCTACTTAACCATGGGTTGATCTCTCAATGGACTTCGTTCTAGGGGTGCCAAGAGTTCAACAAACGGATTCTATATATGTGATAGTCGACCATTTCTCCAAGATAGCGCATTTCATCCCATTCTCCGAGACAAATGATGATACCCAAATCACTAACTTGTTTCTCAAGGAAGTCGTCAAATTACATGGTATCCCAAGGAGTATTGTGTCGGATCGAGAAATGAAGTTTCTAAGCCACTTTTGGAGGACGCATTGGAGGAGGCTAAGGACAAAGCTCATATTTTCTACAACGTGTCATCCCCAAACCGATGGCCAAATGCAAATCATTAATAGGAATCTCGGTACTCTCTTTAGAGCTACAATAGGCAAGATCATGAAGACTTGGGTCGATCAACCCTTAACTACCCTACTTACGATAATGAGTTGTATGCGCTAGTGAGAGCCATGGCGACATGGCAACATTACCTCTTGGCCAAGGAATGTGTCATCCATGCCGATCGCGAGACTTTGAAGCAGTTGAGAGGGCAGAAAAAGTTCAAGAAGTGACACACCAAATAGTTGGAATTCAGCTAAGCATTTATATAATAAAGTATAAAAATGGAACGACAATGTTGTGGCAGATGCTACGTCTAGGCGGTATGTTTTGATATCAACCATGGAGGCAAAGATTCTAGGGTTCGAGTGTATTAAAGGAAGTTATGAAAGTGATACGGAGTTAGGGGAATGTTTTCAAGGAAGAGGGAAAGGATTGTATCACAAGTTCTATAAGCATGATGAGTTTCTCTTTAAGGACAAGCAACTTTGCATTCCCAAAGGATCGATTAGGGAGTTACTTATGCAAGAAGCGCATGTAGAGGATTTGATGGGTCACTATAGAAACAAGTAGACTTTGGACATGCTTAGGAAACACTTCTATTGGCCAAAGATGCGATGTGAGGTTGACAAATTTTGTGAGAAGTGTTTGGTTTGTAAGAAGGAAAAATCAAGAGTACATCTGTATGGTTTATATCTTTCATTGCCAATCCCTACTTTACCATGGGTTGATCTTTCAATAGACTTTGTTTTAAGGCTTCCAAGTGTTTACCAAAAGGATTATATATTTGGGGTAATTAACCACTTCTCCAAGATGGTATATTTCATCCCATGCTCCAAGACAAATGATGATACCCAAATCGCTAATTTGTTGTTCAAGGAAGTCGTCAAATTACGTGGTATTCCAAGGACTATTGTGTCAAATTGAAACATGAAGTTCCTAAGCCACTTTTGGAGAACGCTTTGGAGATGGGTAGAGATTAAGCTCGTCTTTTCTACAACATGCCATACTTAAACCGACGGCCAAACAGAAGTCATTAATTGAACTCTCGGTACTCTCGTTAGAGCCACAATAAGCAAGAACATGAAGACTTGGGTGGATCAACGCTTAACTACCCTACTGTCGATACAAATGATTCTACCCAAACCACAAATTTGTTTTTCAAGGAAGTCGTCAAATTACGTGGTATGTCAAGGACTATTTTGTCAGATCGAAACACGAAGTTCCTAAGCCACTTTCGGAGGACGCTTCGGAGAAGGTTAGGGACTAAGCTCGTATTTTCTACGACGTGCCATTCCCAAACCGACGGCCAAACAGAAGTAACTAATCAAACTCTCTGTACTCTCCTTAGAGCCACAATAGGTAAGAACATGAAGACTTGGGTGGATAAACTCTTAACTACCCTACTTTCGATACAGAGTTGTATGTGCGTGTGAGAGCCATGGAGGCTTGGCAACATTACCTTTGTGCTAAGGAATGTGTCATCCACACCGATCACCAGACTTTGAAGCACTTGAGAGGGTAGATAAATTTAAAGAAGATACACACCAAATGGTTGGAATTCATTTAAGCATTTCCATAATAAAGTATTGTAAAGGGAAACACAATGTTATGGCGGATGCATTGTCTAGGTGGTATGTTTTGATATCAACCACGGAGGCAAAGATTCTAGTGTTCGAGTGTATTAAGGGAAGCTATGACAATGATCTGGAGTTAGGGGAATGATGTCAAGGAAGAGGGAAAGGATTGTATCACAAGTTCTATAGGTTTGACATGTCTCTCTTTAAGGACAAGCAGCTTTGCATTCCCAAAGGAATTATTTGGGAGTTACTTATGCAAGAAACGCATAGACGGGGATTGATGGGTCAACTTTGGAAACAAGAAGACTGAGGACATGCTTAAGGAACACTTCTATTGTCCAAAGATGCGATGTGAGGTTGAAATATTTTGTGAGAAGTGTTTGGTTTGTAAGAAGGCAAAATCAAGAGTACATCTGTATGGTTTATATCTCCCATTGCCAATCCCTACTTCACCATGGGTTGATCTTTCAATGGACTTTGTTTTAAGGCTGCCAAGAGCTCACCAAAAGGATTATATATTTAGGTAAATCAACCGCTTCTCCAAGATGGCGTATTTCATCCTATACTCCAAGACAAATGATGCTACCCAAACCGCTAATTGTTTTTAAAGGACGTCGTCAAATTACGTGGTATTCCAAGGACTATTGTGTCAGATCGAAACATGAAGTTCCTAAGCCACTTTTGGAGGATGCTTTGGAGAAGGGTAGAGATTAAGCTCGTCTTTTCTACAACGTGCCATTCTCAAACCGACGGCCAAACAGAAGTCATTAATTGAAATCTCGGTACTCTCCTTAGAGCCACAATCGGCAAGAACATGAAGACTTGAGTGGATCAACGCTTAACAACCCTACTTTTGATAAAAATGATTCTACCCAAACCGCTAATTTGTTTTTCAAGGAAGTCGTCAAATTATGTGGTATGCCAAGGACTATTGTGGCAGATCGAAATATGAAGTTCCTAAGACATTTTCGGAGGACGCTTTGGAGAAGGCTAGGGACTAATCTCGTTTTTTCTACGACGATTAATCGATCTCTTTATACTCTTCTTAAAGCCACAATAGGAAAGAACATGAAGACTTGGGTGGATCAACGCTTAACTACCCTACTTTCGATACAGAGTTGTATACGCGTGTGAGAGCCATGGAGGTTTGGCAACATTACCTCTTTGCCAAGGAATGTGCCATCCACACCGATCACCAGACTTTGAAGCACTTGAGAGGGTAGATAAATCTAAAGAAGAGACACGCCAAATGGTTGGAATTCATTTAAGCATTTCCATAATAAAGTATAGTAAAGGGAATGATAATGTTGTGGCGTATGCTATGTTTAGGCGGTATGTTTTGATATCAACCATGGAGGCAAAGATTCTAGGGTTCGAGTGTATTAAGGGAAGCTATGAAAGTGATCCAGAGTTAGGGGAATATTGTCAAGGAAGAGGGAAAGGATTGTATCACAAGTTCTATAGGCATGATGGGTTTCTCTTTAAGGACAAGAAGCTTTGCATTCCCAAAGGATCAATTAAGGAGTTACTTATGCAAGAAGCGTATAGAGGGGAATGATGATGGGGCCCCGGCACCATTCGGAGAACAAGCTGAGGAACCTGAGGACCCACTCAAAGAGGAGAAGAACTCCGAATCTCCAACCATACTACCTGGCAACATGAAGAGCAATTGCTGAAGAGTCTGTAGGGCCAAGTTCAATGCGTACATTCAAGAATCCCTAAGACGCAGGGGGGACTCCCGAGAGCACCCAAAGATCACTCGAGACACACTGACTCTAGAAGGCTCTTGGGAGTTAAATTGCTTTGGAAGGCATGAGTTTTGTGTCTTCACTATTTCACTAGAGTGAAGACACTTCGAAGACGTCAAGGTATTGTACTCTTTTTCCCCACCTAGGGTTTTTTCCATTGGGTTGACCGAGGTGGTTTTTAATAAGGCAAGAACTCTTGATGCATCACATTCTATTCCATTGATTATCTTACTTGGAAAACTCCATGACAAGTTAAGATGAGCAAAATATGTGATTTTATCCCCCAAGGAAGGCATTTGTCTAATAAGCTTTCTTTTTTCTTTCTTTTGAACCATTTTGAGGTGTTTTAGTTTAAGTTGATTTGAGAAGTCCAAATTAGGCAAGTGTTAGAACATTTGGACCATTTTGTAATAAATTTAGGATCTGACCTAAAGGCTCCATACTTGTAAGGTTTTTAGACCCTTTTCACATAAATTTTAGAGAAGTTTTCTCTCCTTTGTTCTTGTGAAACTCAAGGACCCTCCTCACACTTCGAAGCCAAGCTCAGCGTGAAGGTTGTGTTGTATCAAGAGGTTGACACCCCTCTTGTGGTTCACACCTCATTCCACTTTTCTATCCCATCCCAAAGTTATCCCTTGGTTGAAGTATCTCCCGGGTTTAGCACCATCACCTCCGTTGTACTCATTTCTTGCCGAGAAGCTAGGTGGAGTATCTCCATTCTACTCGTATCCATCCTCATTGTTTCAACCATTGAATAAGCTCAAGGTTCAAGCTTTCTGGAGCCACATCATCTTGGTAGCAGAGCCGAAGATCCTCCTTCAAAGGTTGTATTGTTCCATCTTCTATCCTATTCATATTTCTAGCATTTTTTGTTTGCATTTTCTTTCTCTTCGTTCTTGTGTTCCTTTTTGCCGTTCTTAGCATCACATTTGCATCTTAAAATTTTGAAAACAAAATCTCATAAAAATGACATTTCATGCATCTAGGTAGAAGGTTTTTTAGGTGGTGAGTCATTGCATCAAATGTTTTGGAGCATTTTAGCATATTTTCGCATAGTTTGTTCTTGGTTTTCTTGATGAATGTTGCTTGATGTTATCCTTGTTGAATAATGAGAGAATACATTCATCTGTGTTAAATAAGAAGAAATAAGAAAACAAGAGAAAAGAGCTTTAGAGAGTCCTAAGCGCAAATTCAAATTTTTCTCTTTGTGGTCCCAAAACCACTTTTGCTTTTGCTTGTTTCTCTCTCCCTTGGTCTTTGTGTTTTTCTTTGGCGCGAGTTTCTCCCCCTTAGCTGGCTCAACTTGTACGACCTAAACCCCAAGTTAGAGTTAACCTTACCTTAGTGACCTCTTATCCCTTAATCCACCTAGGTTACTTTTGCTTTTACCCCTAGTTAATTTCTGTTACTTTTCATTTCATCCTTGTGTGTGAGCTATCTTTTTTCTCTTTGAATATTTACCTTGAGCTCACACGCCTTTTACCCTAAGTTATTTACTTTCACTTTTTAAATCACCAATACTTAAACTTCGTTTTCGCTTGTGTTGCAAGGTACCAAGACGAGCATTGTTCTAGTGGTCTAAGGAAATGGAGGGGCAGTCGGATTGGGCTAACGTCTTTACCAACATCCAAACTCAGCTCCAGCAACTCGGAGAACGCCTAGCTCGAGTAAAGACGCCACCTCCTCAAGCACCACCAAGGCATGGACCAGACCAAGACGCCTTATCTGATGAACAGATAGAGCACCCTCGGCAACCAAGGATGAGGCCTCGAAGTCGAATGGGATTGCATGGAGTTGAAGATGAGCAAGCGCCAAAACCTCACACACCGAGTCTCAAACTCATGGCTCCGACCTTTGCCGGAAAGGTTGATCCGGAGGCATACCTTGATTGGGAGAGACGCATGGATCATATTTTTGCTTGCTATGAGTACCTGGAACAAAGGAAGGTTATCTACGCCGTAGCTCAACTAACGGATCACGCCCTTACATGGTGGGATCGTGACCAATCTGAGAGAAGAAGGAACCATGAAGGACCTATGCCATCATGGGAAGCTATGAAGCGCCAAATGAGAAGGGGATATGTCCCTCCACTATACCACCGTGATCTCCAAAAGAAGTTTAAGAAACTCTCCCAAGGCTCTTGATTGGTAGAAGAGTATTATGAAGAGTTCAAGCACTTGAGAAATCGTCTTCAACTTGATGAAGAGGAAGAAACTCTCATGGCATAATTCCTTGACGGTTTGCAAGACCGAATTGTGAGAAAGATTGAGCGGCAATCATATGGCGGTTTTGAGGAACTTCTCCACTTAGCTATACAAGTGGAGCAACAAGTGAAGAGGAAACAAAGCTCCATGAACCGTACCCGAGTCCAAGGTGCACCCACTTGGTCCCCTAGTGCATCAAGCCTAGGCTGCCATTGTAGAGTCGCACTTCAAGCCTAGACCCACCGAGGCATCAAAGGAAAAGAAATTTGAACCAAGAGGAGAGGCTAGTGCGACTAGGAGCAGAGACATTGTATGATATTAGTGCCAAGGTCACAGACATTATGCACGGTAATGCCCAAACCGCCGAGTCATGATCATCACGACATCCGCTGACTACGAGTCTCAAGATGAAGAAGCTCCACATGGAGAAGACAAGAGCACCATGGAAGAAGAAGTTGAGTATCCGGATGGAGGGGAGTTCTGGGTCATTAGGAGGCTTCTAAGCTCCACTCAAGCCCCAGAAGACACCACCCAATGAGAAAACATCTTCCACACGCGATGTACGGTAAGTGGTACGGTATGTGGTCTTATCATCGATGGGGGCTCGTGCACCAACGTGGCTAGCTCTACCATGGTAGGCAAGCTCAAATTGACCACCCTAATTCTTACAAGCTTAAGTGGCTGAATAATATGACTGTCCTTAATGTCAATGAACAAGTGATAATTCTGTTTAGTATAGGTTCCTACTAAGAACAAGTCTTGTGCGATGTAGTGCCTATGCAAGCGAGCCACCTCCTTTTGGGGCGTCCTTGGCAGTTTGATAAAGGCACTACATATTATGGGAAGACCAATCACTATTCTTTTATTCATAACAATAAGAAGATTAGTCTAGCACCTCTTACCCGGTTCAAGTAAATGAAATGCAAGCCAAGTTGTCTAGGGATGCTAGCTCTTAATCTAACTTTTTGATCAACCCTAGCTTTTTTAGGAAGTCACTTAGCATGCATGATTTTTGTATTTTGCTAATGGTTTTCAAAGAGTCCTTGAGCATAGGTACCTTGGACGAGGCGCTACCCAAGGAGGTCAAGAAGCTCTTGGATCACTTCCAAGATGTTTTCCCCGAGGAGATACCGCATGGTCTTCCTCCCACAAGAGGGATAGAGCACCAAAATGATCTCATCCCCGAAGCTCAACTCCCCAAAAGGCCGGCATACCGAGTAAATACCAAGGAGGCTAAGGATTTGGAGCGGCAAGTGAACGACTTGATGAGCAAGGGGTATGTCTGAGAAAATCTTAGCCCTTGTGCGGTTCCGGTCCTATTAGTCCCAAAGAAGGATGGCTCTTGGAGGATGTGCATAGACTGTCGGGCCATCAACAACATTACCATCAAGTACCGGCACCTAATCCCGAGGCTAGACGACATGCTAGATAAGTTAAGCGGTTCAACCCTATTCTCCAAAATTGATTTGAAAAGCGTCTACCATCAAGTGAGAATGAAGGAAGGTGATGAGTGGAAAACTGCATCTAAAACCAAAAAAGGTTTGTACGAATGGTTGGTAATACCATTCGGTCTTTCTAATGCTCATAGTACCTTTATGAGATTGATGAACCATGTTTTGCGGTCTTTTATCAACAAATTTATGGTAGTTTATTTTGATGACATTCTCATTTATAGCCATAGTGTGATTGATCATTTCCAACATCTAGAGCTTGTTTTAGAAACCCTTAGAAAGGAAGGTTTGTATGCTAATCTCGGTAAATGCATATTTTCTACTAATGAGTTGGTTTTCCTAGGCTTTATTGTTAGCTAGCACGGTCCGAACGTGGATAATGACAAGATCAAAGCAATTGAGGAATTGCCAACACCTACAAGCATTAGTCAAGTTAGGAGCTTTCATGGCTTGGCTAGCTTTTATCGCCGGTTTATCCAAGACTTTAGCACTGTGGCTGCACCCCTTACCTCGGTCATCAAGAAGAATGTTAGATTTAGCTGGGGCAAGCCACAAGAGGATGCTTTCCGCAAGCTGAAGCATCAACTTACTCATGTGCTGCTACGAGCACTTTCGGATTTCCCCAAGTCTTTTGAGGTCGAGTGTGATGCCTCCAGAGTGGGGATAGGCGCTGTGTTGACTTAAGAAGGAAAGCATATAACATATTTTAGTGAGAAGTTTAGTGGATCAACGCTCAGTTACACTACCTATGATAAGGAGTTATATGCACTAGTGAGGGCCATGGAGACTTGGCAACATTACCTCTTGGCCAAGGAATGTGTCATTCACACCGATCATGAAACTTTTGAGGACAAGTAGCTTTGCATTCCCAAGGGATCGATTAGGGAGTTACTTATGCAAGAAGCGCATGGAGGGGGTTTGATAGGTCGCTTTGGAAACAAGAAGACTTTGGACATACTTAAAGAACACTTATATTTGCCAAAGATGCGATTTGAGGTTGACAAACTTTGTGAGAACTATTTGGTTTGTAAGAAGGCAAAGTCAAGCGAACATCTATATGTTTTTATCTCCCTTTGCCAATCCATACTTCACAATGCGTTCATCTTTTAATGGACTTTTTTTAGGGCTGCCAAGTGTTCAACCAAAGGACTCTATATTTGTGGCAGTCGACCGCATTTCATCCCATGCTCCAAGACAAAAGATGATATCCAAACCACTAACTTCTTTTTCAAGGAAGTCGTCAAATTACATGGTATCCCAAGGACTATGGTGTCGGATCGAGACACGAAGTTCCGTAGCCACTTTTGGAGGACGCTTTGGAGAAGGTTAGGGACCAAGCTTAACTTTTCTATAACATGCCTTCCCCAAACCGACGGCCAAACAAAACTCATCAATAGGACTCTCGGTACTCTCCATAGAGGAATAATAGGCAAAAATATGAAGACTTGGGTCGATCAACACTTAACTACCCTACTTATGATAAAGAGTTTTATGTGCTAGTGAGAGCCATGGAGACTCGGCAATATTACCTATTGGCCAAGGAATTTTTCATCCACATCGAACCCGTGACTTTGAAGCACTTGAGAAGGCAGAAAAATCTCAAAAAGAGCCATGCCAAATGGTTGGAATTCATGTAAGCATCTCCATAATAAAGTATAAGAAAGGGAAAAACAATGTTGTGGTGGATGCTTTGTCTAGGCAATATGTTTTGATATCAACCATGGAGGCAAAGATTCTAGAGTTCGAGAGAATTAAGGGAAGCTATGAAAGTGATCCGGAGTTAGGGGAATGTTATCTAGGAAGAAGAAAAAGATTGTATCACAAGTCCTATATGCATGATGGTTTTCTCTTTAAGGATAGGCAGCTTTGCATTCCCAAGGGATCGATTAGGGAGTTACTTATGTAATAAGCGCATGGAAGGGTTTTGATTTCTCAATTTGGAAACAAGAAGACTTTGGACATGCTTAGGGAACACTTCTATTTGCCAAAGATGCGATGTAAGGTTGACAAATTTTGTGAGAAGTGTTTGGTTTGTAAGAAGGCAAAGTCAAGAGTTCATCTTGTATGGTTTATATCTCCCTTTGGCAAGCCACACTTCACAATGCTTTGATCTTTTAGTGGACTTTGTGTTAGGGCTGCCAAGATGATGAATTTCAAGGGGCTAGATCCAAGGATTCAAGCCACGAATACTCGTCGGTACGAATTACTACTCGGCTAAACAGCCGGTTGCCGGAAAGAAAGAACTAAGGATAGATAATGGAGCAAGGACCGAGGATGTTTCGACCCAATCCTTGCAAAGGAAAGGGTAATGGAATGAGGTTGCGACACAAGGGGTATGGATCGTCCCTTGATATATGGCAAACCGACGATGGCTTCGATCCCGGCCGAAGAGGACGTGATCAGAGAAGAAGTTTCAAGAGAATGAACTTGATTGAAACGAAAGAAAACTCTAACTGATTTTTAAGCATAAAATGTGTAACCTTTCATTAATGGACTAAGGTGCCTTTTATAGGCATACAAGGAAGGATCTAGGCGCTTGGCTAAGGCCCTTAATGAACACGCCCGTTTTGGGCCGCATAAGACAACAACGAAAAAACAAATAAGACTTAAGTAAAAGTGAAACCCAAAACACGGGTGGGCTTCACACGGATAGTGCCAAGGTCGTTGCCTCGTTAAAAACCTATCCGCCAAACCACTTAGGGATAAATCCGGATAGGGAAAAAGAGTACAACTATCTTGACGGCTTAGACGCATCTTCACCTGGTGATGGTGAAGAGGGTAAGTACGTGAGTGTCGGTGGTGTCGAGGTTCGGTCCGGTCTTGAGGGAGTCTTGTTTCATGATCAGTTGGACGACTCGCACGAATTGGTCTCGATAGCGCTTGGCCTTGCTTCGCTTTATTGGTCCAAGCGGAAGGACAAGAACGTTTACAGCTATGCCTTGATCTGGTGATGCCGAGTCGGGATACTTGGGGTTGCCTATCTGCAGATCGGTCTCGGACGGGTAATACTCGATGGTGGGACGGTTAGCAATCGGGACAGACTTGTCTGCGGAACAGGTAGCAGTTGGGCCAGACTTATCCGCAGAACATTCTGCAGAACGAGTATTGATCGGGATAGACTTGTCTACGGACTGGTCTGCGGGTTATCCGGTACGCAGGTTCCTATCATCCCCTCCTTCTTGCTAAAGGGTATGGTGACTTGGTCGGCAACGTGAATGACAGACTTGTCATTGAGCCACTTAAGCTTATACAGGGCCGGATGTCGCAAGGTGGGGAGGCCAAGTTTCTTGACCATACTAAGGCTGGCCACGTTGGTGCATGACCCGCTGTCGATGATCAAGCCGTAGACCTTCCCATTGACGGTGCATCTTGTATGGAAGATGTTCTCGCGCTGGCTTGGGTCTTCCGGGGTTGGGATGGTGCTAAGGATCTGTCGGATTACGAGGAGTTCTCCTTCGTCCAGGTACTCCACTTCCTCGGTCGGAAGGTTTTCTTCTTCTGCAGATTTGGGTTCCTCGTCTTGGGACTCATATTTCCCTTCGGGAGTAAGAATCATGTCGTAGGATCGGATAGCCTCGGGTGCTCGTCGGGGGTCTGGCCGAGGATTTTCTCGTGCTGGCTCGGGGTTCCTTGGTCAAAACCTGGATTCGACCACAGCCGGTCAGGGTTTATCCGTTCTGCCTTCGACTGTCTTGTTGCCTTGGGTGAGTCGTCTGAACCGTTTTTGTAATTCCCGGTGGTAGAGGGGAGGCACGTAGCATCGCCTCATAACATACTTCATGACTTCCCAAGTTGGGATAGGTCTTTCACAGTTTTAGCGTCGTTCGGCTGTCACGGTCCCACCAAGTGAGGGCGTGGTCCGTGAGTTAAGCGGCCGCGTAGGCAATCTTCCTTTGCTTGTCATATACGTAGCAATCGAAGATGTGGTCCATTCTTCGTTTCCAGTCGAGGTATGCCTTGGGATCTACTCGTCCGGCAAAGGTCGGGGCCACCAGTTTGAGGCTGGGGACGTGCGGTCTAAGAACAAGTCCCACGGGGCCTTAATCATTACGTCCGGCTCGTCACCAGGGTCTCATCCTTCTTGGAAATTGCGGGTCCATTTTGTCATCAGTAAGGTGGTCGGGGTCTCACTCATGCTGGTGACGCATGGCCAGGGTACCCCCGGGTCGTTGCTCGGGCAAGCCGACCCTGAGTGGTGGTGCCGGGTAGCCAGCTTGTTGGGGTAGAGCTTCAACCTGGTTCAGCCTCTCTGCCAGGTTGTGGAGCTGGTTTTGGATTGCCATGAGGAGGACGCCGATTTCCGGAGGCTCGGGTGGTGGTTCCATGAATCGAGGTGTTTAGAGTCAAATAACTAGTTTTATCGGGTGACGGAACGAGAAAAAGCAGGTATGGAACGGGTTTTAGACCGGTGATGGAACAGAAATGAACGGGTGACGGATTGGGTTTTAGACGGGTGACAGAACGAGATTTAGAGGGGTGACAGAATGGGTGACGGAATGGGATTTAGACGGGTGATGGAACGGGAATGAAAGGGTGACAGAACAAGATTTAAATGGGTGACGGAACGGGAAAGAACGGGTGACGGAACGGGAAAAAATGGGTGAAGGAACGGGATATACTTCGATGACCTGGTAAAAATAACAAACACGAGGCTGGGTAAAAGTACAAGGTTAAAGTTAATAATATAGATAAAGCAAGCTAAAGACAAAAGGACAAGATTGCATGGAAAAGGACACGCGGCTCAGCCTTTTTCCGTATACATGGATGGGTCCAAATGCGGTAAACTTTTCTCGATGCGACGCGCTAAGGACGGATAAAAAGAGACAACAAGGATGAAAGAACGGTCAGAGAATAAAAGGACAAGGAAAGCTCGTGCGTGGTTAAAATCAGTGCAAGCGTTTCGGGACCACACACACGCGATGTTCCTGGGGTTATCCCTAACGACACGGTCTATCTTGGGACCACTCGGGGTAACGTGGCAATCCCTCGGGCCAACACGTAACTTGGTCGAGGAAAGGATATTTCTTCCCCAAAGAACTTGTTAGCTCGAGAAAAATGGAGGGTTTCGAGTTTGAAAACTGGTTCCAAGCTCAAATCCTTCTCCCAGCTAACGAGTAACGACGCGGTTAAGCTTAAGACCTCACGGAGTTCGCAAACTCCTTACCTGACTCGAACTAGTCGGAGACAAGCAACAAGGGCATATTCTCCTTATGTAAAGAAAGCAAAAGAAAATGTCGGAGATAAGCAAGACGAGAGCCCAACATTTGGCCAGATCTCAACCTATCTTCTCCGGAAAGGTTCGGTGACGAAGAAACCAAAGCTTAACACTTGGTCAAGGCTTAGTCCGACGTCTTCCGAGAAAATAAAAGGTAAAAAGGTAACTAAGGAGCGTTTAGCTCTGATACCAGCTAATGTATTCCAAGGGGCTAGATCCAAGGATTCAAGCCACGAATACTCGTCGGTACGAACTACTACTCGGCTAAAGAGCCGGTTGCCGGAAAGAAAGAACTAAGAATAGATAATGGAGCAAGGACCGAGGATAACTCGACCCAATCCTTGCGAAAGAAAGGGTAATGGAATAAGGTTGCGACACAAGGGGTATAGATCGTCCCTTGATACGGCAAACCGACGACGGCTTTGAGCCCGGCTCAAGAAGACGTGATCGGAGAAGAAGTTTCAAGAGAATGAACTCGACTAAAACGAAAGAAAACTCTAACTGATTTTTAAGCATAAAAACGTATAACCTTTCATTAATGGACTAAGGTGCCTTTTATAGGCGGACAAGGAAGGATCTAAGCGCTTGGCTAAGGCCCTTAACGAGCATACTCGTTTTGGGCCGCATAAGACAAAAGCAAAAAAACAAATAAAACTTAAGTAAAAGTGAAATCCAAAACGCGAGTGGGCTTCACACGGATAGGATCACGCTTCGTCGACATTCCTTTGCCCGGACGCAAGAAGGTTAACCTTTGAAGAAGCATGATGGGCCAAGATCATTGCCTTGTTAAAAACGTATCCAGCAAACCACTTAGGGATAGGAACCTTGCACGAATAGGTCTCGATAGCACATGGCCTTGCTTCGCTTTATGGGTCCAGGCGGAAGGACAGGAACTTCTACGGCTATGCCTTGATCAGGTTATGCCGAGTCAGGATACTCGGCGTTACCTATCTGCAGGTAATACTTGATGGCGGGACGGGTAGCGATTGGGACGGACTTGTCTGCGGAACGGGTAGCGGTCAGGCCAGACTTGTCTGCGGAATATTCTGCTAAACTGGTATTGACCGGGACAGACTTGTCTGCGGACTGATATGCAGGTTGTCTGGTACGCGGGTTCCTGTCAAAAGAGTTCAACCAAAGGACTCTATATTTGTGGCATTCGAGCGCTTCTCCAAGATGGCGCATTTCATCCCATGCTCCAAGACCAATGATGCTACCCAAACCGCTAACTTTTTTTTCAAGGATGTTGTCAAATTACATGGTATCTGAAGGACTATTTTGTCGGATCGAGACACAAAGTTCCTAAGCCACTTTTGAAGGACGCTTTGGAGAAGGTTAGGAACCAAGCTCGTCTTTTCTATAACCTACCATCCCCAAACCGACGGCCAAACATAAGTCATTAATAGGACTCTCGGTACTCTCCTTAGAGCCACAATAGGCAAGAACATGAAGACTTGGGTCGATCAATGCTTAACTACTCTACTTGCCATAAAGAGTTGTACGCGCTAGTGAGAGCCATGGAGACTTGGCAAAATTACCCTTTGGCCAACAAATTTGTCATCCACATCGAACCCGTGACTTTGAAGATTTTGAGAAGGCAGAAAAATCTCAATGTTGTGGCAGATGCTTTGTCTAGGCGGTATGTTTTGATATCAACTATCGAGGCAAAGATTCTAAGGTTGGAGAGTATTAAGGGAAGCTATGAAAGTGATCCGGAGTTAGGGGAATATTATAAAGGAAGAAGGAAAGGATTGTATCACAAATTCGATATGCATGATGGTTTTCTCTTTAAGGACATGCAGCTTTGCATTCCAAAGGTATCGATGAGGGAGTTACTTATGCAAGAAGCGCATGGAGGGGGTTTGATGGGTCACTTTGGAAACAAGAAGACTTTGGACATGCTTAGGGAACACTTCTATTTTCCAAAGATGCGATGTGAGGTTGACAAATTTTGTGAGAAGTGTATGGTTTGTAAGAAAGCAAAGTCAAGAGTACATCTATATGATTTTTATCTCCCCGTGCGAATCTCTACTTAATAATGTGTTGATCTTTTAATGGACTTTATTTTAGGGCTGCCAAGAATTCAACCAAAGGACTCTATATTTGTGGTACTCGACCGCTTCTCTAAGATGGCGCATTTCATCCCATGCTCCAAGACAAATGATGCTACCCAATTATATGGCTTCGGAAAGGTTTGCCCTTGAGCTCTTTCAATGGTTGAAACGATGAGGATGGATCCGAGTCGAAGGGAGATACTCCACCTAGCTTTTCAGTATGAAATGAGTACAATGGAGGTGATGGTGCTAAACCACAAGAGGAGTGTCAATTTCTTGATACAACGCAGCCTTCACGCTGAGCTTGGCTTGGAAGGGTGAGGAGGGTCCTTGAATCTCACAAGAAAAAAGGAGAAAAAACTTCTCTAAAATTTATGACTTAAGGGTCTAAAACTTACAACCGGTTTTTAGGAGCTTATATATGGAGCCCTTAGGTCTGAACTTGAATTTATTACAAATAGGTCCAAATGTTCGAACATTTGCCTAATTTAGACTTCTCAAACTCACTTAAATAAAAACATCTAAAACAGTTCAAAGGGAAGAAATGGAAAGCTTATCGGGGCCCCATCATTCCCTCCTTCTTCAAAAGGTTTTATCCTCAAAACTGGTTCATCACCTACATTAAAAGGAGCCAATTCAGCCACATTGAAAGTAGCAGAGACATTCAACTAAACAAAGTAGTTGTCTTTGATTCTCTCTGTGATCTTGATGGTTCATATCCTCGAGGTGCAAGCTTGTTTTTGTAGGCTAGGGAACCTTTAGGCTCTAAAATGCAGCAAGACCCAATCCCCCGGTTTGAAAGTCACATGTTGGTGGCCTTTGTTGGCTTCTCTTGCATAGTGTTCGGTTTTTTGTTCAATGTTCACCCAAACTCTCTCATGCAACTTCTTCACATACTCGGCAAACTCCTTCTGGATTGTCAAACTGGCTCGGCAATAGAGGTAGGAGGTCTAGGAGAGTCAATAGCTTAAAGCCGTAGGCGACCTCGAATGGTGAGAGCTCGGTTGGCGAGTGTGAAGCCCGGTTGTAAGCGAACTCGACAAAGGGAAGGCACTCAACCCAATTCTTCATGTTCTTGCCTATGCTGGCTCTAAGGAGTGTGCCGAGAGTCCTATTGATGACCGAGGTTAGGAGAGCAGCCACCGTGCTAAAGTATTTGACAAATCGGCGATAAAAGCTAGCCAAGCCGTGAAAGCTCCTGACTTGACTAATGCTAGTAGGTGTTGGCCATTCCTTAATTGCTTTGATCTTCTCATTATCCACCTTCAAACCCTGCGAGCTAACAATAAATTCTATGAAAACCAACTCATTAGCACATAAACCTTCATGGCTAAGTGTTTCTAAAAAAAGCTCTCGATGTCAGACATGATCAATCAAACTTTGGCTATAAATGAGAATGTCATCAAAATAAACTACCACAAATTTGTTGATAAAAGACCACAAAACATGGTTCATCAATCTCATAAAGGTATTAGGAGCATTAAAAAGACCGAATGGCATTACCAACCTGATATGGCCTTCCCTAGAATCGGCACTCTCGAGGGGTATGTAGGAAAGAAATGGATAGATGGAATGATAGAATGATTGGATCGCACCAAGGTTGCGGAAGACCTTGGATATTTCCTCAATGACTCCTTCGAGATATGACACACTCGAGATTGTCAAGGCTTGAAGCAAGGATATGACACACCTTGATTCGGTTTGATTGATGGATATAACTCACCAACAATCGAAATTGTTCTTCAAAGAACACAAGAGAAAAACACTCTCAGATTTTATAAAAGAAAGGTCTAGCCACGTTTTGATGTGTTTGGCTGGAGTTTTAAAGAAAAGATAGAGTAGAAAACAAGTCTAAAATTAAACAACGTAATTAAGAAAGCATTGACTAATTTTTTTGAGTAACCCTTGAAGTCCCCACGCCAGCTTCTCCATTCCCTTGGGCATTTTCAATCAGAATTTTATTGAGCTGGGCTTACTTAATCTCTTCTTTAGTGGGCTGGAACTTCAGAAAATAAATCCCATAAATTGTTGGACTTGGACCTGAATTTGTCTTGTTGTCTCTTGTGGACTAAGTGGAGTAGAGTGATCCATTTGCCTCATTAAAACCCTCCTTTGGAAAACCCATTGGGATAAAACCAAAGGCTGGAAAAAGAGTACAAACGAATCACCCTTGTATTAGTCCACTCGAGCAACCAAGACGGTTTTATTCTCCATGTCTTCGAACGGTTGGACTTGAGTGAGTAATGTGGTGATTGCATTTCCGAACTCCTTAGCTCTTGATCTTGTCATTGGTCCACTTGGTACTGCTAAAGCATCCTCGGCTTCATGCTGCTTCTGCGAGCTATCCATGATCGCATCATCCCCTCCCTCTTGAAAAGGATTTGTCCTCAAATCTGGAACATCTGCAACAAAAGGGATTAAGTCAGCAACGTTAAAGCTTGAGCTCACATTGTATTTACCTTGGAGATCGATTTGGTAAGCATTATCGTTGATCCTCTTTGTGACCCGGAATGGACCGTCAATCCTTGGCATCAACTTAGACTTCCTCTCAGCTGGAAATCTCTCCTTCCTTAGATGTATCCAGACGTGATCTCCCTCCTCAAAAATCATCTTGCGTCTGCCTTTATTAGCTTGTTTGGCGTATAACTTTGTCTTCTCCTCGATGTTGTGCTTTGCTTTCTCATGAATCTGTTTAACAAGTTCAGCTTTCTTTTTCCCGTCCAAGCTTGCTCTTTCACTCAAAGGCAATGGGGTTAGATCCAAAGGAGATAAAGGATTAAAGCCATAAACAATTTCAAATGGAGAAAACTTTGTGGCGGAATGCACTGATCGATTGTAAGCAAATTCAACATGTGGTAAGCATTCTTCCCAAGTTTTCAAGTTCTTTTTAATCAAGGCACGCAGCAAGGTGGATAAAGTTCTATTAACTACTTCAGTTTGACCGTCGGTTTGAGGATGACAAGTAGTTGAGAATAACAACTTAGTACCTAGCTTAGACCAAAGTGTTTTCCAAAAATAACTCAAGAACTTTGTGTCCCTATCACTGACTATAGTCCTAGGCATTCCATGCAAACGAACTATTTCTTTAAAGAACAAGTCAGCTATATGAGAAGCATCATCAGTTTTATGACAAGCAAGAAAATGTGCCATTTTAGAGAACCTATCGACAACCACAAAAATCGAGTCCTTTCCAGTCCTAGTTCTAGGTAATCCAAGCACAAAATCCATAGAAATGTCAGTCCAAGGATGATCAGGAATAGGCAAAGGCGTGTACATACCTTGGGACTGTACCTTTGATTTAGCTTGTTTGCACGTGACACATCTCCCACAAATTCTTTCAACGTCCCTCTTCATCTGCGGCCAGTAAAAGTGTTCTTGCATCACTTTTAAAGCCTTGGCGATCCCAAAATGCCCCATCAAGTCTCCTCCATGTGCCTCCCTAACTAGCAAGTCTCTCAAAGAACAATTAGGCACACACAAACGATTTTCAAAGAAAAGAAAGCCCTCATGCCTAAAATATTTCCCAAAAGCAAACTTCTCACAAAACTTGTAATTATCTTGAAAATCAGAATCAGCTTGATAAAGATCTTTAAGGTGTTCAAATCCCAATAATTTAGCATCCAAAGTCGAAATCAAGGCATACCTTCGAGATAAGGCATCAGCAGCTATGTTTTCGTTACCTTGTTTGTACTTGATCACATAGGGAAATGTTTCGATAAACTCTACCCACCTAGCATGTCTCTTGTTGAGCTTATGCTGACCCTTTAAATGCTTCAAAGACTCGTGGTCAGTATGAATGACAAACTCCTTTGGCCAGAGGTAGTGTTGCCACGTTTGCAAGGCTCGGACTAGCGCATACAACTCCTTGTCGTAGGTTGGATAGTTCAACGTAGCTCCTCCAAGCTTCTCACTAAAAAAGGCTATGGGCTTCATCTCTTGCATCAATACAGCTCCAATACCTACACCAGATGCATCACACTCAATTTCAAAAGTTTTAAGAAAATTCGGTAAAGATAAAAGTGGTGCATTGGTGAGTTTATCCTTTAACGCTTGGAACGCTTCTTCTTGTGCTTTCTCCCATTTAAATCCTACACTTTTCTTGATCACTTCAGTGAGAGGAGCAGCTATGGTACTGAAATCTTTCACAAATCTTCGATAAAATCCCGCAAGCCCATGGAAACTCCTCACGTCTCCTACAGTTTTCGGACTGGGCCATTCGCGGACAGCTCTAACCTTCTCTTCGTCCACTTTGATGCCATCTGCACTTATAACAAAGCCTAGAAACACAACGTTATCCGTACAAAAAGTGCATTTCTTCAGATTAGCATACAGTTTTTCTTTCCTAAGTACCATCAAAACCGCTTCTAGATGCTTAACATGTTCTTCTAAATTTTTGCTGTAGACTAAGATATCATCAAAGTAAACAACAAAAAAAATTCCAATGAAGCTCCTCAAAACATGATTCATCAATCTCATAAAAGTACTAGGTGCATTTGTTAATCCAAATGGCATAACTAACCATTCATACAAGCCATGTTTAGTTTTAAACGCAGTTTTCCATTCATCACCCTCTTTCATCCTAATTTGATGGTATCCACTTTTAAGATCTATTTTCGAAAATATGCTAGAACCATGAAGCTCATCTAACATATCATCTAAACAAGGGATAGGATGGCGATACTTTACAGTGATATTGTTGATGGCTCGGCAATCAATGCACATCCTCCAAGTTCCATCTTTCTTTGGAACGAGCAGCACCAGCACAGCACAAGGGCTCATGCTCTCTCGGATGTATCCTTTGTCCATCAGCTCAGTCACTTGCTTTTGAAGCTCCTTAGTCTCAACTGGGTTGGTTCTATATGCTGGCCTGTTAGGAAGTGAAGCTCCAGGCACGAAATCAATTTGATGCTCAATCCCACGAATAGGCGGCAGTCCTTTGGGATTTTCCTCCGGAAAGACATCTTCAAAATCCTGCAAAATAGAAGTAACTTTACTCGGCAACTCCGGTATGGGGTTAGTAAGGTTCAGCAACACTTCTTTGTAAACAAATAATAGAACGGGTTGTTTAGAGAACAGAGCTCTCTTAACCACATTAGACCTCACAAAGAAATTAGAATGCCTCACGGGTTTACTCTCACAGGCCTTTTTCTTGGTTTTTCTCAAACTCTCGTTTTTATTTTGAGGTGGCGTGTTTAGGGGTTCACTCACAATGGTTTTTCCTTGTTGTTTCAGATGAAGTTGATCTTGATGAACCTCATGTGGTGCCAAAGGAGCAAGTGTCATCTTTCGGCCATTGTACTCAAAAGAATACCGATTAGTAAAACCGTCATGTAAGACCCGTCTATCGAACTGCCATGGTCTTCCAAGTAGTATATGGCCGGCCTCCATGGGTAAAATATCACAAAGAATTTCGTCCTTATACTTGCCTATGGGTATACGAACCAATACTTGGCTGCTCACTGTCATCTCGCCAGCATCATTTAGCCATTGAAGCTGATAAGGCTTCGGATGCTTCTTAACTTCCAACCCTAACTTCTTCACCATTGTTTCACTAGCCACATTAGTACAGCTCCCACCATCAATAATAAGGCTACAGACCTTACCTTGTACCAGGCATCTCGTGTGAAACAAGTTCTCCCGCTGCTCTTGGACAGTATCTTTAACTTGCATACTCAAAGAACGTCTTGTTACTAATAATTCTCCGGTGGCTGGTAACTCTATGTCTTCTTCCTCGGTATCACTATCAGTTTCAAGCTCTTCTTCCTCAGTTTCAATCTCGCCATTATCCAATAGGATCATAGTCTTCTTATTAGTGCATTCATTGGCATAATGTCCTCTCCCTTGACACTTGAAACATTTAACGTCTCGGTTTCTAGATGAAGTCGCCACAGCTTTTCCTTTGGCGTCTTGAGTATTGGCATAAGGCTTAGGGTCGGGTTTTGGCTTAACAACAGACTTATCTTCTCGACTGTAACTCATTCTACTGTTAGCTGCTCCAGCTCCATAGGAAAGTCTCGAAGTTCCTCTCCTCTTAATTTGCTGTTCAACCAAAACTGCCTTATGAAGCATCTCCTCCAAATCAGCATATGTTTGAAGCTCCATTCTATCTTGTATATCTCGAGCCAACCCACTCAAGAACCTTGCCATTGTTGCCTCAGCATCTTCATCTATGTTAGCTTTGATCATTAGGGACTCCATCTCTTGAAAATAATCCTCCACACTCTTACTTGCCTGAGTTAATCGCCTAAGCTTTTGATGTAACTCCCGATGATAGTGGCTAGGAACAAATCTCTTCCTCATCAGATTTTTCATTTCTTCCCAAGTGACTACAGGCGGTTCACGGTTGCGTCTTCTACTTGTCACGATCTGATCCCACCAATTAATAGCATAGTCATAAAATTCAGTCGCCGCTACTTGAACTTTCTTTTGCCCTGAATAATTTTGACAATCAAACACGAGCTCAATTTTCTTCTCCCACTCCAAGTAAGCGTCTGGATCATTCTTCCCATGAAATGGCGATATCTTCAACTTCAGTCCACTGAGATTGTCCTCATTTCGAACCCCAGCTTCTCTTACACGTCTTGGCCTTCTTCGACTCCGATTAGAAGCTTGACTACCTCTGCTGTAGTAGTTCAACTCGTCCTCTTCATCTTCTTCTTGAGGTTGTTGTCTTCTTCTTCGACCAGCAGTATTTTGAGGCAATCCTTGATTAACGGATTCTTGTATTGTATCCATTCTCTCATGAACTGAATTCAACTCTCTCCTCAACATGCGCCTCATTTCTCCCATAAGGGCCTGCACGTCCAAATTAGTATCTCTTGTTACTCGTGCTCGGTTGGTGTTATCAGCGACTTCTTCTTCGCTATTAGACATTCGGAATTTTCCCTACAAACACTTAACAAACCGTTAGTAATAAAAAGTCGATCCTCACAAGTGTTTCTCTCCTTTTTATTCACTCAATCACTCAAAATGTCCTCCCACAGCGTTTTCTCAATGGTTCTTATGGAACAAAACCGATCAAATTGGATGAGCAATTCCAACAACACAAACTCGAATCGATTGAATGGAGATAGAAAGAAAAGAGTTTAGTTTTTTTTTTTTTTTTTTTTAAATAGGAACAGATCAAAAGATCAAGAACTTAAGAGATGAAAATTAGAACAAAATTTATACTCCCCCCCAAACTAATTAAATCGGACAGATTTCTTTTTTTTTTTTGTTTTTTTTTGTTTTAACTCTCCTTTTTTTTTTTTTTTTTTTTTTTTTTTAAATAATCAGAACAGAATTTAGAAACGATTAATAGAGATTAGACAGAGAAAAAATAGAGAAACGAAAATGATCAGATCAGTTGGATTCAAATTCGCAAAGAGGAGAAGTCTAATCGCTCAAGTGTTAGCGATCAAACCGATTTGATTTATAAACAGAACTGATATGATTCTAAACAGAAAGCTAGACAAGAAAAAAGAAAAATTTACGATGATGAAAATGAGAAGATGAACAGACACGAATACCGATCTCGAAAGTGTGCTCTGATACCAAATGATACGGCCTTCCCTAGAATCGGCACTCTCGAGGGGTATGTAGGAAAGAAATGGATAGATGGAATGATAGAATGATTGGATCGCACCAAGGTTGCGGAAGACCTTGGATATTTCCTCAATGACTCCTTCGAGATATGACACACTCGAGATTGTCAAGGCTTGAAGCAAGGATATGACACACCTTGATTCGGTTTGATTGATGGATATAACTCACCAACAATCGAAATTGTTCTTCAAAGAACACAAGAGAAAAACACTCTCAGATTTTATAAAAGAAAGGTCTAGCCACGTTTTGATGTGTTTGGCTGGAGTTTTAAAGAAAAGATAGAGTAGAAAACAAGTCTAAAATTAAACAACGTAATTAAGAAAGCATTGACTAATTTTTTTGAGTAACCCTTGAAGTCCCCACGCCAGCTTCTCCATTCCCTTGGGCGTTTTCAATCAGAATTTTATTGAGCTGGGCTTACTTAATCTCTTCTTTAGTGGGCTGGAACTTCAGAAAATAAATCCCATAAATTGTTGGACTTGGACCTGAATTTGTCTTGTTGTCTCTTGTGGACTAAGTGGAGTAGAGTGATCCATTTGCCTCATTAAAACCCTCCTTTGGAAAACCCATTGGGATAAAACCAAAGGCTGGAAAAAGAGTACAAACGAATCACCCTTGTATTAGTCCACTCGAGCAACCAAGACGGTTTTATTCTCCATGTCTTCGAACGGTTGGACTTGAGTGAGTAATGTGGTGATTGCATTTCCGAACTCCTTAGCTCTTGATCTTGTCATTGGTCCACTTGGTACTGCTAAAGCATCCTCGGCTTCATGCTGCTTCTGCGAGCTATCCATGATCGCATCAAAACCATTCGTACAAATATTGTTTGGTTTTGAATGCGGTTTTCCATTCATCACCTTCCTTCATTCTCACTTGATGATAGCCGCTTTTCAAATCAATTTTGAGAATAGGGTTGAACCGCTTAACTCATCTAGCATGTTGTCTAGCCTCGGGATTGGATGGCGGTACTTGATTGTAATGTTGTTGATGGCCCAACAGCTTATGCATATCCTCCAAGAGCCATCCTTCTTTGGGACTAATAAGACCCTTTGCTCATCAAATTGTTCACTTGTCGCTCTAACTCCTTAGGGTTGATCAAAAAGTTAGATTTAGAGCTAGCATCCCTAGACAACTTGGCTTACATTTCATTAACTTGAACCGGGGTAAGAGGCGCTAGACTAATCTTCTTGTTGTAATGCATAAAGGAATAGTGATTGGTCTTCCCACAATGTGTAGTGCCTTTTTCAAACTGCCAAGGACGCCCCAAAAGGAGGTGGCTCGCTTGCATAGGCACTACATCGCATAAGACTTGGTCTTGGTAGGAACCTATACTAAACGGAATCATCACTTGTTCTTTGACACTAAGGACAGTCTTATCATTCAGCCACTTAATCTTGTAAGGCTTACGGTGTGGGGAGGGGTCAATTTGAGCTTTCCTACCATGGTGGAGCTAGCCATGTTAGTGCACGAGCCCCCATCGATGATAAGACCACATACCTTACCACTTACCATACATCGCGTGTGGAAGATGTTTTCTCGTTGGGTGGTGTCTTCTAGGGCTTGAGTTGAGCTTTAAATCCTCCTAATGACCAAGAACTCCCCTTTATCCGGATACTCAACTTCTTCTTCCATTGTGCTCTCGTCTTCTTCATGAGGAGCTTCTTCATCTTGAGACTCATAGTCAACGGATGTCGTGATGATCATGACCCAGCGGTTTGGGCATTCTCGTGCATAACGTCCGTAACCTTGGCACTTATAGCATACAATGTCTCTGCTCCTATTCGCACTAGACTCTCCTCTTGGTTCAAATTTTCTTTCCTTTGGTGCCTCGCCGGGTCTAGGCTTGAAGCGCGACTCTACAACGGCGGCCTTGCTCTTGTCTTGTGGTCTCGGGTTGTTGTTGAATGGAGATGCACCCGAGTTCAAGGTGCACCCACTTGGAGATAAAACCAGTTTTGAGGATAAAACCTTTTGTTTCCTCTTCACTTGTCGCTCCACTTGTATAGCTAAATGGAGAAGTTCCTCAAAACCGCCATATGATTGCCGCTCAACCTTTCTCACAATTTGGTCTTGCAAACCGTCAAGGAATTGTGCCATGAGAGTTTCTTCCTCTTCATCAAGTTGGAGACGATTCCTCAAGTGTTCAAACTCTTTATAGTACTCTTCTACCAATCGAGAGCCTTGAGAGAGTTTCCTAAACTTCTTTTGGAGATCACGGTAGTATAGTGGAAGGACATATCTCCTTCTCATTTGGCGCTTCATAGCTTCCCATGATGGCATAGGTCCTTCATGGTTCCTTCTTCTCTCGGATTGGTCACGATCCCACCAAGTAAGGGCGTGATCCGTGAGTTAAGCCACGACATAGATAACCATCCTTTGTTCCGAGTACTCATAGCAAGTAAAAATCTGATCCATGCGTCTTTCCCAAGCAAGGTATGCCTCCGGATCAACTTGCCGACAAAGGTCAGAGCCGTGAGTTTGAAACTCGGTGTGTGAGGTCTCGGCGCTTTCTCATCTTCAACTTCATGCAATCCCATTCATCTTCGAGGCCTCATCCTTGGTTGTCGAGGGTATTCTATTTCCTCATCGGATAAGGCATCTTGGTCTGGTCCATGCCTTGGTGGTGCTTGAGGACGAGGTGTCTCTACTCGAGCTAGGCGTTCTACGAGCTGTTGGAGCTAAGTTTGGATGTTAGTGAGGATGTTAGCCCAATCCGGCTACCCTTCCATCTCCTTAGATCAATAGGACACGCTAGTCTTAGTACCTTGCAACACAAGCGAATGAGAGGTTTAAGTATTGGTGATTTAAGAAGTAAAAGGGAATAACTTAGGGTAAAAGGCGTGCGAGCTCAAGGTAAATAATCAAAGAGAAACAAGACAGCTCACACACAAGGACGAAATGAAAAGTAACGGCACTAAACTAGTGGTAAAAGCAAAAGTAACCTAGATGGATTAAGGGATAAGAGGTGGCTAAGGTAAGATTAACTCTAACTTGGGGTTTAGGTCGTACAAGCTGAGCAAGCTAAGGGGGAGAAACTCGCACCAAAGAAAAAGACAAAGACCAAGGGAGAGAGAAACAATCAAAAGCAAAAGTGGTTTTGGGACCACAAAGAGAAAAATTTGAATTTGCACTTAAGACTCTCAAAAGCATGTCTAGGTGTATTACTCTTAAAACAAACAAACATTGAACGTGCAAATGAGATTTTTTGGATCAAAGGATTGTTGAATTTTCGGAATAGAAGATTAGAGAGTTTGAGAGTGCTTGAAAGAGAAACAATAGAATGAGAGATAAAGAGAAGTTTCCATTAGAACTGATTAAGTGTTATAAAGGGTGTACAACATATATATATAGAGGAGAGCCATAAAATTAGAAGGTGGAGAAGGGTTTCACAACATTCAAATTTCCCTCCAATCTCTTATTTGAAATTCAAACACATCTCCTTCCTTTTTCACACTTTCCGAGACACCCACTTGTGCACCCAAAGTCTTCACCCTTCTAGAAGACTTCTTAATGGGCTTGCACATGTTGAATAAGGCCTCTTCTCTTCTTTAGTTCTTAAGCTCTCTTCTCTTGTTTTCTTATTCCTTCTTATTTAACACAGATGAATGTATTCTCTCATTATTCAACACTCCCCCTAATGCTTAACCGTAGAGAAACCAAAGGTTACGCTTGGAACCATGATGACCCACCTCATTAAAAACCTTAGTATGGAAAACCTCATGAGACAAAACCATACTAAGGGAAAAAGAGTGTGGACTCCATGGCTAAGGAAATCATGGCTGAGACATATCTATGAGTCCAAACTTTGAATGGATGAATGCACACACTTTTAAACTCGCAGCCTTGGTAAAAATGTCTGCCAACTGTTTTGAACTCCTTCTAAAGCATGGAAGAATGACCCTTTTCTCCACCATCTATCGCACCTTGTGACAATCCACTTCAATATGCTTTATCCTCTCATGGAACACTGAGTTGGATGCAATGTGAATAGCTGCTTGGTTGTCACAATGCATTGTGATTGGATCTGGCGATTCAATGCCCAAATCCTTGAGAAGAGCTTTTAGCCATGTTAGCTCATTTGTGAGCTTCCTCATTGCTCTATACTCAGCTTCAGCACTTGAACATGACACAACCTTTTGTTTCTTGCTCTTCCAAGTCACCAGGTTACCTCCAATGAAGGTGCAATACCCAGTGGTGGATCTTCTATCCGTTTTGTCTCTAGCCTAGTCAGCATCACAATAACCCATAATTTATGTGCTTTTGTTACAACCCATCCAAATGCCTTGACATGGAGCTCCTTTGAGATATTTGAGAATCTGATCTACCATGCTCCAATGGTGCACTTTTGGAGCTTGCATATGTTGACTCACCCGGTTCACAGCAAAACACAAATCAGGACGAGTTATGGTAAGATAAATCAACATACCAACCATTCTCTGATATTGCTTAACATCTTCAAGCTCCCCCTCTCGTATGACTTTGTATCCTTCTTCTAAGGGAGTCTTTGCTAGTTTGGCTCCTAGCTTTCCTGCCTCAGCCAATAGATTAAGAGTGTACTTCCTTTGGGATAAGAAGAGTCCTTTATTGGATCTATAGACTTCAATCCTTAGAAAATATTTCAACTCTCCAAGATCTTTAATATCAAATACAGATTTTAAATATGATTTTGTATCTTTAATACCTACCTTGTCATTCCCTGAGAATGACTACAATACCTTCTTGGCTATGCAAGGTGAAAAGTGTATGATCTGCCTCGGACTTCTTGAAGCCTTTACTCTTAAGTGTTGTACTCAACTTGTGGTACCATGCTCGAGGAGATTGCTTCAGTCTATAGATTCCTTTCTTGAGCCTCAACACCTTTCCTGGTGCAATTGAGTCCTCCAAGCCTGGTGGTGGAGTCATGTATACTTCATCCTCTAGTTCCCTTTGCAAGAATGTATTCTTGACGCCCATCTGCCAAAGATCCCATTCCAACTTAGTAGCTAAGGATAAAATGACTTACCGTATGAAGTTTTGCCACATGTGCAAATGTGTCAAGGTAGTCCTCTCCATAGGTTTGAATGAATCCTCTAGCGACCAGCCTAGCCTTGTAACGCTCTATTTCTCCATCACTTTTATACTTGATAGTGAAGATCCATCTAGAGCTTACGGCCTTCTTCCTTTTTGGCAGTTCAGCTTTATCCCAAGTGTGGTTGATTTCCATAGCTTTCTTTTTTCACCAACAGCATTTCTCCATACTTTAAGATCCTTGGCTTCTTCATAGGTTGTTAGAATCTCAGCTTCATCCAAATTGCCCATGTAGGCTTGATGTTCCAATGGGAAATGAGCTAGAGTGCAAACAGCTTGAATGGGATGAGCAACTGCCTTGCTGTTGTAGTACACTCGGGTTTGCTTCCAATGTTCTGGTCCAAACCTTTGTCTTGTACTTCTCCTTAAACCCCCTTCTTGAGGTTATGGCCCTTCAAAGTCAGAATCTGAGGTTTGAGCTTCTTCTTGACTTTCTGGACACTCTTCACTTTGATCATGAACCACTTCATTGCGAAGTTCTGGTTCATTTTGATCATGAATTGTTGAGTCTTGTTGAGCCACTACTGGATCCTCTTGTTTATTGCCTCCCTCAGGATCAAAGGGTATAGTTTCTTCATTTGATTGAGATGTGCTTGTACTGGCTTCTGGCTGATGTAATCAAAGGTTCTCCAAGATTTTTCTCAAATTGCTAGCTCGGTCTGATGATGAGGATGATAGATTCTCCAATTCTTTCTAGTTCTTCTCATCATAGAACCCTTTAGTTTCAACAAACTTCACGTCCCTTGAGACTAGAATCTTCCTTGTTTCCGGAACAAAACATTTGTAACCTTTTTGTGTTGTGGAGTATCCAATGAACATGCTCTTCACACTTTTAGCTTCCAACTTGTTTCTTTGTTCTCCTGGGATTAATACAAAACAAACACACCCAAACACACGTAAGTGGTTAATGGCGGGTTTAGAGTTGTTTAATACCTCAAATGGAGAGTGATCATCCAAGATTTTTGTTGGCATTCGGTTGATCAAATAGCATGCTGAAACCACAACATCTCCCCAAAATCTCTTGGGAACACTTGTGTGGAACATCATAGACCGGGCCACTTCCATTAAGTGCCTATTCTTTCTTTCAGCAACTCCATTTTACTGAGGAGTGTATGGGCAATTGGTTTGATGGACTATCCCATGGTTTGCTAAGTGTTGTTTGAAGGCATGGCTTGTGTACTCTCCACCATTATTTGATCTAAAAATTTTAATCTTGACATTATAATGGTTAGTCACATATGTTTGAAATTTTCTAAATGCTTATAGAACTCTATCTTTGGATGGAAGAAGTGTTAGCCATGTATATTTTGATTTTTCATCTATGAAGGTGACAAAGTATTTATGATGTTCTCTAGATTCACATGGTGAGGTCCAAACATCAGAATAAATTAAATAAAAACACTTTTCATAGATAGTTGGAGACTTGGAAAACACAGATTTATAATGTTTGCCATTTTATACAAGCTTCACATTCATCCTTTTTTAAAGAAATAGGCAACAATAGTTCTAGTGCTCTAGAGTGCGGATGACCTAGCCTAGCATGTTAAATTGAACTACTAACATTAGAAACATTCAGACTAAAACTAAAAAATAAATTGGAGTCTGGCTTGTTATTTTCAAGAACATAGAGCTCCTCCTTTGCTACTCCTTTTTCGAGTAGTTTCATGGTCTCAATATCCTGAAAGTGTACATCATTAGGACCAAATATAGCATAACAATTCAAATCAGATGTAACTTTCTTTACGGATAACAAATCTTCTTGGCTTAGATCATTGATAGCCTTCTTGACTTCATAAATTCTGCTCAAGTTTGAAGTATTCCCATACACGGTTTGAAGAGTATCCCACAATTCCTTTGCATTTTCACAGTAGGAGTAGGCTTCAAGGATGGATGCTTCAAGGGAGTTCTGGATGATTCCGAGCACCATTTGGTCCTCTTGGAACCACTTATCTTCATAATTACCGATGGCTTCTTCTCCATCTTTGGTGGTTTCTTTCTCTTCCGTCTTCTTAGGCTCTTTTGGAACTTGTCCTTTCAGGACATGGCACCAAAGCCCACGACCACATAGAGCTGTTCTTATCATTCCTGACCACAGCAAATAGTTGACACCCTTCAAGATGTTTGGAATAACAATTGGTTTAGAGTTTTCCATGGTGTTTCAAGATTTATTCACCGGACAATTCTATTAACCAGAGGATTAAAGATTTTCTCAAGAAAATTTTAGAGAAGCATCAAGAAATACACTTTTTCAGCCTTTTCACAACTCAAAAGTCAATGACTTTAAGGACCAAGTCTCAAAGTGAAAAAGGATTGACAAAGAGTATTTCCAAAATTTTAAAGGAAAAGATTAGAAAAATAGGATAACAAGAGCTTGATTTAGTTAAGAACCATGCTTTGATACCATGTTAAATTTGCAGAATAGAAGATTAGAGTTTGAGAGTGCTTGAAAGAGAAACAATAGAATGAGAGATAAAGAGAAGTTTCCATTATAATTGATTAAGTGTTACAAAGGGTGTACAACATGTATATATAGAGGAGAGCCACGAAATTAGAAGGTGAAGAAGGGTTTCACAACATTCAAATTTCCCTCCAATCTCTTATTTGAAATTTAAACACATCTTCTTCCTTTTCACACTTCCTGAGATACCCACTTGTGCACCCAAAGTCTTCACTCTTCTAGAAGACTTGTTAATGGGCTTGCACATGTTGAATAAGGCATCTTCTCTTCTTCGGGTCTTAAGCTCTCTTCTCTTGTTTTCTTATTTCTTCTTATTTAACACAAATGAATGTATTCTCTCATTATTCAACAGAAAAATCAAGTCATGGTGAAGTAGGGATTGGCAATGGGAGATAGAAACCATACAGATGTACTCCTGACTTTGTCTTCTTACAATCCAAACACTTCTCTCAAAAAATTTCAACCTCACGTCGCATCTTTGTGCAATAAAAGTGTTCCCTAAGCATGTCCAAAGTCTTTTTGTTTCCAAAGTGACCCGTCAATCCCCCTCCATGCGATCCTTTCATATGTAGCTCCCTAATTGATCCCTTGGGAATGCAAAGCTGCTTGTCTTTAAAGAGAAAACCATCATGCATATAGAACTTGTGATACAATCTTTTCCTCTTCCTTGATAACATTCCCCTAATAGGACTCTCGGTACTCTCCTTAGAGCCACAATAGGAAAGAACATGAAGACTTGGGTCGATCCACGCTAAAACGGTTGGAATTCGTCTAAGCATTTTCATCATAAAGTATAAGAAAGGTGAAGCCATTGTTGTAGCCGATGCTTTGTCTAGGCGGTATGTTTTGATATCAACCATAAAGGCGTAGATTGTAGGGTTCGAGAGAATTAAGGGAAGCTATTAAAGTGATCCGGAGTTAGAGGAATTTTCTTAAGGAAGAGCGAAAGGATTGTATCACAAGTTCTATATACATGATGGGTTTCTCCTTAAGGACAAGCAGCTTTGCATTCCCAAGGGATCAATTAGGGAGTTACTTGTGCAAGAAGCGCATGGAGAGGGATTGATAGATCACTTTGCAAACAATAAGACTTTGGACATGCTTAAGGAACACTTATATTGGCCAAAGATGCGATGTGAGGTTGAAAAATTTTTGTGAGAAGTGTTTGGTTTGTAAGAAGGCAAAGTCAGAAGTATATCTGTATGGTTTATATCTCCCATTGCCATGGGTTGATCTTTCAATGGACTTCTTTTTAGGGCTGCCAAGAGTTCAACAAAAGGATTATATATTTTTAGTAGTCAACCGCATCTCCAATATGGCACATTTCATCCTATGCTCCAAGACAAATGATGCTGCCCAAACCATTAACTTTTTTTCAAGGAAGTCGTCAAATTACATGGTATTCCAAGGACTATTGTGTCGGATTTAGACGCGAATTTCCTATGCCATTTTTGGAGAAGGCTAGGGACAAAGCTCGACTTTTCTATAACAAACCGACAGCCAAACATAAGTCCTTAATAGGACTCTGTACTACCCTTCGAGCCACAATAGGCAAGAACATAAAGCCTTGGGTCGATAAACGCTTAACTACCCTACTTACTATAAAGAGTTGAATACGCTAGTGAGAGCCATGGAGACTTGGCTCAATTACCTCTCGGCCAAGGAATTTGTCATCCACATCGAACCTGAGACTTTGAAGCAATTGAGAGGGCAAAAAATCTCAAGAAGAGACATGACAAATGGTTGGAATTCATCTAAGCATTTCATAATAAAGTATAAGAAAGGGAAAGAAAAAGTAGTGGCGAATGCTTTGTCTAGGCGGTATGTTTTCATATCAACTATGGAGGCAAAGATTCTAGGGTTCGAGAGTATTATGGGAAGCTATGAAAGTGATCCGGAGTTAGGGGAATTTTATCAATGAAGAGGGAAAGGATTGTATCATAAGTTCTGTATGAATGATGGTTTTCTCTTTAAGGATAAGCAGCTTTGCATTCCCAGGGGATCGAGAAGGGATTTTCTTATGCAAAAAGAGCATGGAGGGGGTTTGATGGGTCAATTTGGAAACAAGAAAACTTTGGACATGCTTAGGGAACACTTCTATTTGCCAAGATGCGATGTGAGGTTGACAAATTTTGTGAGAAGTGTTTGGTTTATAATAAGGCAAAGTCAAGAGTACATCCGTATGGTTCAAATCTCTCATTGCCAATCCGTACTTCACCATGGGGTTATCTTTCAATGAACTCCATTTTAGGGCTGCCAAAATTTCAACAAAAGGATTATATATTTGTGGTAGTCGACCGCTTCTGCAACATGGCACATTTCATCCTATTCTCCAGGACAAATGATGCTACCCAAACCGTTAATTTGTTATTCAAGGAAGTCGTCAAATTACATGGTATCCCAAGGACTATTGTGTCGGATCCAGACACAAAGTTCCTAAGCCAGTTTCGGAGGACACTTTGGAGAAGGTTAGGGACCAAGCTCATCTTTTTACAATGTATCTTCCCTAAAGCGACGGCCAAACGGAGGCATAGATTGTAGGGTTCGAGAGAATCAAGGGAAGCTATTAAAGTGATCCAGAGTTGAAGGAATGTTATTAAGGAAGAGGGAAGGGATTGTATCATAAGTTCTATATGCATGATGGTTTTCTCCTTAAGGACAAGCAGCTTTGCTTTCCCAAGGGATCGATTCAGGAGTTACTTGTGCAAGAAATGCATGGAGGGGGATTGATGGGTCACTTTGCAAACAAGAAGACTTTGGACATGCTTAGGGAACACTTCTACTGGCCAAAGATGCGATGTGAGGTTGACAAAATTTGTGAGAAGTGTTTGGTTTGTAAGAAGCCAAAGTCAAAAGTACATCCGTATGGTATATATCTCCCATTGCCATGGGTTGATCTTTCAATGGACTTCTTTATAGGGCTGCCAAGAGTTCAACAAAAGGATTCTATATTTCTGGTAATCAACCACTTCTCCAATATGGCACATTTCATCCTATGCTCCAAGACAAATGATGCTACCCAAACCATTAACTTTTGTTTCAAAGAAGTCGTCAAATTACATGGTATCCCAAGGATTATTGTGTCGGATTGAGACATGAAGTTCCTAAGCCACTTTTGGAGAAGGCTAGGGACAAAGCTCGTCTTTTCTATAAAATGCTATCTTCAAACCAACAGCAAAACATAAGTCCTTAATAAGACTCTTTGTACTCTCCTTAGAGCCACAATAGGCAAGAACATAAAGACTTGGGTCAATCAATGCATAACTACCGTACTTACTATAAAGAGTTGTATGCGCTAGTGAGAGCCATGGAGACTTGGAAACATTACCTCTTGGCCAAGGAATGTGTCATCCACATCGAACCTAAGACTTTAAAGCACTTGAGAGGGCAGAAAAATCTCAAGAAGAGACATGCCAAATGGTTGGAATTCATCTAACCATTTCCATCAAAAAGTATAAGAAAGAGAAAGTCAATTTTGTGGCAGATGCTTTGTCTAGGCGGTATGTTTTGATATCAACCATGGAGGCAGAGGGAAAGGATTGTATCACAAGTTTTATATGCATGATGGTTTTCTCCTTAAGGACAATCAGTTTTGCATTCCCATGGGATCGATTAGGGATTTACATGTGTAGGAAGTCATCGAGGGTGATTGATGGATCACTTTGCAAACAAGAAGACTTTGGACATGCTTAAGGAATACTTATATTTGCCAAAGATGCGATGTGAGGTTGAAAAATTTTGTGAGAAGTGTTTGGTTTGTAAGAAGGCAAAGTCAAAAGTACATCCGTATGGTTTATATCATCCATTACCATGGGTTGAATTTTCAATGGACATCTATTTAGGGCTGCCAAGAGTTCAACAAAAGGATTATATATTTGTTGTAGTCAACCGCTTCTTTAATATGGCGCATTTCATCCGATGCCGTAAGAAAATTGATGCTACCCAAACCGTTAACTTTTATTTCAAGGAAGTCGTCAAATTACATGGTATCCCAAAGATTATTTTGTCGGATTGAGACACGATGTTCCTAAGCCACTTTTGGAGAATGCTAGGGACAAAAGTCCTTAGTAGGACTACTATTATGCTATCCCCAACGGATAGCGAAACAAAAGTCCTTAATAGGACTCTTTGTACTCTCTTTAGAGCCACAATAGGCAAGAACATAAAGACTTCGGTCGATCTACGCTTAACTACCCTACTTACTATAAAGAGTTGTATGCGCTAGTGAGAGCCATGGAGACTTGGAAACATTACCTCTCTGCCAAGGAATGTGTCATCCACATCGAACCTGAGACTTTGAAGCACTTGAGAGGGCAGAAAAATCTCAAGAAGAGACATGCCAAATGGTTGGAATTCATCTAACCATTTCCATCAAAAAGTATAAGAAAGAGAAAGTCAATTTTGTGGCAGATGCTTTGTCTAGGTGGTATGTTTTGATATCAACTATGGAGGCATATAATTTAGGAATCGAGTGTATTAAGGGAAGCAATTAAAGTGATCCGGAGTTAGAGCAATGTTATCAAGGAAAAGGGAAAGGATTGTATCATAAGTTCTATATGCATGATGGTTTTCTCCTTAAGGACAAGCATCTTTGCTTTCCCAAGGGATCAATTAGAGAGCTACTTGTTCAAGAAATGCATGGAGGGGGATTGATGGGTCACTTTGCAAATAAGAAGACTTTGGACATGCTTAGGGAACACTTCTACTGGCCAAAGATGCTATGTGAGGTTGACAAAATTTGTGAGAAGTGTTTGGTTTGTAAGAAGGAAAGGTCAAAAGTACATCCGTATAGTTTATATCTCCCATTGCCATGGGTTGATCTTTCAATGGATTTCTTTATAGGGCTGCCAAGAGTTCAACAAAAGGATTCTATATTTGTGGTAGTCAACCACTTCTCCAATATGGCACATTTCATCCTTTGCTCCAAGACAAATGATGCTACCCAAACCGTTAACTTTTGTTTCAAGGAAGTGGTCAAAATACATGGTATCCCCAAGGACTATTGTGTAGGATTAAGACACGGAGTTCCTAAGTCACATTTGGAGAAGGCTAGGGACAAAGCTCGTCATTTCTATAATATACTATCCCCAAACCGACGGCCAAACAAAAGTCGTTACTAGGACTTTATGTACTCTCCTTAGAGCCATAATAGGCAAGAACATAAAGAATTGGGTCGATCAACGGTTAACTACCATACTTACTATAAAGAGTTGTATGCGTTAGTGAGAACCATGGAGACTTGGCAACATTACCTCTTGGCCAAGGAATTTATCATCCACATCGAACCCGATGCTTTGTCAATAATAACGAAGAGAAACGCCTAATGGTGTGAATTCATCTAAGTATTTACATAATAAAGTATAAGAAAGAGAAAGAAAGCGGATGCTTTTTCTAGGAGGCATGTTTTGATATCAACCATGGAAGCATAGATTCTAGGGTTCAAGAGTATTAAGGGAAGCTATGAAAGTAATACGGAGTTAGAGGAATGTTATGAAGGAAGAGGGAAAGGATTGTATCACAAGTTCTATATGCATGGTGGTTTTCTCTTTAAGGACAAGCAGTTTTGCATTCCCAAGGGATCGATTAGGGAGTTACTTATGCAAAAAGAGCAGGGAGGGGGTTTGATGGGTCAATTTGGATACAATAAGACTTTGGACAAGCTTAGGGAACACTTCTATTTTCCAAAGATGCGATGTGAGGTTGACAATTTTTGTGAGAAGTGTTTGGTTTATAAGAAGTTAAAGTCAAGAGTACATCCGTATGGTTTATATCTCTGATTGTCAATCCCTACTTTAACATTGGTTTATCTTTCAATGAACTCCGTTTTAGGGCTACCAAGATTTCAACAAAAGGATTCTATATTTGTGGTAGTCGACTACTCTTCCAAGATGGCACATTTCATCCCCTGCTCCAAGACAAATAATGCTACCCAAACCGCTAATTTGTTATAAATGGAAGTCGTTAAATTACATGGTATCCCAAGGACTATTGTTTTGGATCCAGACACGAAGTTCCTAAGACACTTTTGGAAAACGTTTTGGAGAAGGCTAGGACCAAGCTCGTCTTTTTACAATGTGTCATCTCTAAAGTGACGGCCTAACGGAAGTCATTAATCGGACTCTTGGTACTATCCTAGAGCCAAAATAGGAAATAATATGAATACTTGGGTCGATCAATGCTTACCTACCCTACTTACGATAAAGAGTTGTATGTGCTAGAGAGAGGCATGGAGACTTGGCAACATTACCTCTTAGGCAAGGAATGTGTCATCCACATTAAACCCGAGACTTTGAAACAGTTGAAAGGGCTGAAAAATCTCAAGAAGAGACACGCCAAATTTTTGGAATTCGTCTAAGTATAAGAAAAGGAAAGTCAATGTTGTGGCGGATGCTTTGTCTAGGCGGTATGTTTTGATATCAACCATGGACGCAAAGATTCTAAGAATTGAGAGTATTAAGGGAAGCTATTCAAGTGATCCAGTGTTAGAGGAATATTATCAAGGTAGAGGGAAAGGATTATATCATAAGTTCTATATGCATGGTGGTTTTCTCTTTAAGGACAAGCAGTTTTGCATTCCCAAGGGATCGATTAGGGAGTTACTTATTCAAAAAGCGCATGGAGGGGGTTTGATGGGTTAATTTGGATACAAGAAGACTTTGGACATGCTTAGGGAACACTTCTATTTGCCAAAGATGCGATGCGAGGTTGACAAGTTTTGTGAGAAGTGTTTGGTTTGTAAGAAGTTAAAGTCAAGAGGTCATCCATATGGTTTATATCTCCCATCGTCAGTCCGTACTTCAACATGGGTTTATCTTTCCATGGACTCCGTTTTAGGACTGCCAAGATTTCAACAAAAGGATTCTCTATTAGTGGTAGTCAACCGCTCTTCCAAGATGGCACATTTCATCCCCTGCTCCAAGACAAATGATGCCACCCAAACCGCTAATTTATTAGTCAAGGTAGTCGTCAAATTACATGGTATCCCTAGGACTATTGTTTCGGATCCAGACAGGAAGTTCGTAAGTCACTTTTGGAGGACGTTTGGGAGAAAGCTAGGGACTAAGCTCGTCATTTTACAATGTTTCATCCCAAAAGCGATGGCCAAACGGAAGTCATTAATTGGACTCTCGGTACTCTCCCTAGAGCCACAATAAGCAAGAATATGATTACTTTGGTCGATCAACGCTTACCTACCCTACTTATGATAAAGAGTTTTTTATGCACTAGTGAGAGGCTTGGAGACTTGGCAACAGTACCTCTTGGCCCAGGAATATGTCTTCCACATCGAACCTGAGACTTTGAAGCACTTGAAAGGGCAGAAAAATATCAAGAATAGACACGCCAAATGGTTGGATATCAACCATGGGGGAATAGATTGTAGGGTTCGGGAGTATTAAGGAAAGTTATTAAAGTGATCCGGAGTTAGAGGAATGTTATCAAGGAAGAGAAAAAGAATTGTATCACAAGTTCTATATGCATGATGGTTTTCTCCTCACGGACAAGCAGCTTTGCATTCCCAAGGGATCGATTATGGAGTTACTTGTTCAAGAAGCGCATGGAGGGGGATTGATGGGTCACTTTACAAACAAGAAGACTTTGGAAATGCTTAAGGAACAATTATTTGATATCAACCATGGAAGCGTAGATTGTAGGGTTCGAGAGTATTAACTGAAGCTATTAAAGTGGTCTAGAGTTAGAGAAATGTTATCAAGGTAGAGGGAAAGAATTGTATCACAAGTTCTTTATGCATGATGGTTTTCTCCTTAAGGACAAGCAACTTTGCATTGCCAAAGGATCAATTAGGGAGTTACTTGTGCAAGAAGCGCATGGAGGGGGGGAATTGATGGGTTAGTTTGCAAACAAGAAGCCTTTGGACATGTTTAGGGAAAACTCATATTGGCCAATGAAACATTGTGAGGTTGACAAAATTTATGAGAAGTGTTTGGTTTGTAAGAAGGCAAAGTCAAAAGTACATCCGTATGGTTTATATCTCTCATTGCCATGGGTTGATCTTTTAATGGACTTCATTTTAGGGCTGCCAAAAGTTCAACAAAAGTATTCTATATTTGTGGTAGTCAACCACATCTTCAATATGGCGCATTTCATCCCATGGTTGAAGACAAATAATGCTACCCAAACCCTTAACTTTTTTTCAAGTAAGTCGTCAAATTACATGGTATCCCAAGGATTATTGTGTCAGATTGAGACAAGAAGTTCCTCAGCCAATTTTGGAGAAGGCTAGGGACAAAGCTTGTCTTTTCTATAACATGATATCCCCAAATCGACAGCCAACCAGAAGTCCTTAATAGGACTCTCTGTACTTTCCTTAGAGCCACGATAGGCAAGAACATAAAGACTTGGGTCGATTAACGCTTAACTAACCTACTTACTATAAAGAGTTGTATGCGCTAGTGCAAACCATGGAGACTTGGAAACATTACCTCTTCGCCAAGAAATGTGTCATCTACATCAAACCCGAGACTTTGAAGCACTTGAGAGGGCAAAAAAATCTACAAAATAGACACGCCAAATGGTTGGAATTTACCTAAGCATTTCCATAATAAAGTATAAGAAACGGAAAGTCAATATTGTGGCGGATGCTTTGTCTAGGCGATATGTTTTGATATCAACCATGGAGGCAAAGCTTCTGGGGTTTGAGAGTATTAAGGGAAGCTATGAAATTGATACGGAGTTAGGAGAATGTTATCAAGGAAGAAGGACATGATTGTACCATAAGTTCTATATGAATGATGGTTTCCTCTTTATGGACAAGCAGATTTGCATTCCCAAGGGCTCGATTAGGGAGTTACTTATGCAAAAAGCGCATGGAGGGGGTTTGATTGGTTAATTTGGAAACAAGAAGACTTTGGACATGCTTAGGGAACACTTCTATTCGCCAAAGATATGATGTGAGGTTAACAAATTTTGTGAGAAGTGTTTGGTTTGTTTGAAGGCAAAGTCAAGAGTACATCCGTATTGTTTATATTTCCCATTCCCAATCCCTACTTAACCAAAGGTTTATCTTTCAATGGACTCTGTTTTAGAGCTGCCAAGATTTCAACAAAAAGATTCTATATTTGTGGTAGTCGATCGATTCTCCAAGATAGCACATTTCATCCCATGCTCCAAGACAAATGATGCTACCCAAACCGCTAATTTGTTATTTAAGGAAATCATCAAATTACATAGTATCCCAAGGACTATTGTGTCGTATCCACACACGAAGTTCCTAAGCCACTTTTGGAGGACACTTTGGAGAATGCTAGGGACCTACTCGTCTTTTTACAACGTGCCATCCCTAAAGCGACGGCCAAACGTAAGTCATTAATAGGACTCCCGGTACTCTCGTTAGAGCCATAATAGGCAAGAATATGAATACTTGGGTCGATCAACGCTTACCTACCCTGCTTACGATAAAGAGTTGCATGCGCTAGTGAGAGGCATGGAGACTTGGCAACATTACCTCTTGGCCAAGGAATATGTCATCCATATCGAACCCGAGACTTTGAAAACTTGAGAGGGCAGAAAATTCTCAAGAAGAGATACACCAAATGGTTGGAATTCGTCAAAGTATTTCCATCATAAAGTATAAGAAAGGGAAGGTCAGTGTTGTGGGGATGCTTTGTCTAGGCGGTATGTTTTGATATCAACCATGGAGGCATAGATTGTATGGTTCGAGAGTATTAAGGAAAGCTATTCAAGTGGTCTGGAGTTATAGAAATGTTATCAAGGTAGAGGAAAAGGTTTGTATCACAAGTTTTATATGCATGATGGTTTTCTCCTTAAGGACAAGCAGCTTTGCATTCCCAAGGGATCGATTAGGGAGTTACTTGTGAAACAAGCGCATGGGGGGGGATTGATGGGTATGTTTACAAACAATAAGCCTTTGGAAATGCTTAGGGAATACTTATATTGGGCAACGATACGATGTGAGGTTGACAAATTTTGTGAGAAGTGTTTGGTTTGTAAAAAAGTAAAGTCAAAAGTACATCCGTATGGTTTATATCTCCCATTGCCATGGGTTGATCTTTTAATGGACTTCGTTAGGGCTGCCAACAGTTCAACAAAAGTATTCTATATTTGTGGTAGTCAACCACATCTCCAATATGGCGCATTTCATCCCATGGTCGAAGACAAATGATGCTACCCAAACCCTTAACTTTTTTTTCAAGGAAGATGTCAAATTACATGGTATCCCAAGGATTATTGTGCTGGATTGAGACACGAAGTTCCTAAGCCACTTCTGGAGAAGGCTCAGGACAAAGCTTCTTTTTTCTATAACATGATATCCCCAAATCGACGGCCAACCAGAAGTCCTTAATAGGACTCTTTGTACTTTCCTTAGAGCCACGATATGCAAGAACATAAAGACTTGGGTTGATCAATGCTTAAAGATATGCAAGAACACTTCTATTTGCCAAAGATGCGATGTGAGGTTAACAAATTTGGTGAGAAGTGTTTGGTTTGTTAGAAGGCAAAGTCAAGAGTACATATGTAAGGCTTATATCTCCCATTACTAATCCCTACTTCACCAAGGGTTTATCTTTTACTGGACTCTGTTTTAGGGCTGCCAAGATTTCAACAAAAGGATTCTATATTTGTGGTATTCGACCGATTCTCCAAGATGGGCACATTTCATCCCATGCTCCAAGACAAATGATGCGACCCAAACCGCTAATTTTTTATTCAAGAAAGTCATCAAATTACATGGTATCCCTAGGACTATTGTGTCGTATCCAGACACGAAGTTTCTAAGCCACTTTTGGAGACGCTTTGGAATATGCTAGGGACCTACTTGTTTTTTTACAACATGTCATCCCTAAAGCGACGTCCAAATGGTAGTCATTAATAGGACTCTCGGCACTCTCGTTAGAGCCACAATAGGCAAGAATATGAATACTTGGGTCAATTAACGCTTACTTATCCTACTTACGATAAAGAGTTGCACGCGCTCGTGAGAGGCATGGATATTTGGCAACATTACCTCTTAGCCAAGGAATGTGTCATCCACATCGAACCCGAAACTTTGAAGTATTTGAGAGGGCAGAAAATTCTCAAGAAAAGGCACACTAAATGGTTGGAATTTTTCTAAGCACTTTTATTATAAATTATAAGAAAGAGAAAGTCAATGTTGTGGCGGATGCTTTGTCTAGGCGGTATGTTTTGATATCAACTAGGGAGGCATATAATTTAGGAATCGAGAGTATTAAGGGAAGCAATTAAAGTTTTCCGGAGTTAGAGCAATGTTATCAAGGAAAAGGGAAAGGATTGTATTATAAGTTCTATATGCATGATGGTTTTATCCTTAAGGACAACCATCTTTGCTTTCCCAAGGGATCAATTAGGGAGTTACTTGTGCAAGAAATGCATGGAGGGGGATTGATGGGTCACTTTGCAAACAAGAAGACTTTGGACATGCTTAGGGAACACTTCTACTGGCCAACGATGCGATGTGAGGTTGACAAAATTTGTGAGAAGTGTTTGGTTTGTAAGAAGGCAAAGTCAAAAGTACATCTGTATGGTTTATATCTCCCATTGCCATGGGTTGATCTTTCAATGGACTTCTTTATAGGGCTGCCAAGAGTTCAACAAAAGGATTCTATATTTGTGGTGGTCAACCGCTTCTCCAATATGGCACATTTCATCCTATGCTCCAAGACAAATGATGCTACCCAAACCGTTAACTTTTGTTTCAAGGAAGTCGTCAAATTACATGGTATCCCCAAGGACTATTGTGTAGGATTAAGACACAAAGTTCCTAAGTCACATTTGGAGAAGGCTAGGGACAAAGCTCGTCATTTGTATAATATGCTATCCCCAAACCGACGGCAAAACAGAAGTCCTTAATAGGTGATATACCCCAAGGGACTAATCCAAGGATCTGTCACGGGTACTCGTCGGCAACCAGGCTTTGACTCGGTACATACTACTTGTCGGAACGATGAAGAAAAGGGATAGAAGGATGGAACGAAGAACCAAGGATGACTCGACCCGATTCTTCACCAAAGAGAGGGAATGGAACGAAGTTCAACATAAGGGGTATGGAACGTCCCTTGATACGGCAAGGCCGGTGATGATTCCAAGCCTTGCTCGAGGAAACGTTACCAAAAAGAGTTTCAAGAGAATTGACTTGATTGAACGTTGAAAGAGAAAACTCTAAGTATTTTGTGAAAAGTCTAACGTTTCATTAAAGGGGTAAGGCGCCTTTTATAGGCTTACAAGTGAAGGGAAGCGCGTCCCATATAAGGCCGTGAACGAACATGCTCGTTAACGGGCCGCTTAAAGACAAAAGTTAAAAAAAAGAAATAAACTAAAGGAAGATGGCCATAAGGCGGGTGGGCTTCTTGGTATAGAATCACGCCTCGTCTTTCTTACTTGGCATGGACGTTTCCAAGAAGATTGACCGTGGTGAGGCGTGATGCGTCAAAGAGTGCGACTCTCTTCACGTCTTGGGTGCGTCTTCACCTTGTGATGGTGAAGACGCTGAATGCTTGAACGTCGATGTTGATGCAGGTCGGTTCGATCCTTGAATCTCGGTCCATAAGCCTTTGAACGACTCGTATGAACTTGTCTCTATATAGCTTGGTCTTGCTCCTTTTGATGGGTCCAGGTGGAAGGACGGGAACCTCCAAAGCCTCGTCTGGGTGTTCGGCATCACTTTTTTGTGACTTGTCTGTAGACGGGGGGAACTTTTCCATTTAGAAGTGTTTAAAAAAATATTAGAAGTGTTTTAAAATTATCGTGTGGTATTTACGGTATTGAAGAGTCATTTTTCGTGTTAGGCTTTGTATGTGTTCTTCGATCGAATTTGTTTATGTTTTAAAAAGACAAGAGGCTGGTGATCTTGTTTGTTCTTATTTCAGGTCCTTGGATGATTATCAAGTGATCATCAAAAATTTATCAAGTGATCTATAGGCGAATACGATGTCGGAAAAAGAAGGATCAAATTGCAATAAATTGTTACTCGAAACCTTTACCACCCGAATGGAGCAATTATTAAATGAAAAAGATTGATTCTCTTTAATATGATCATGTAGAAAACCTAAGGCATAGAAGAAAACCGAGAGAAGATCCGCATAGAGGAAAAGAGAGAACATGAGCACTTAGGGATTTACCGAGAGCACAACGAGATGAAGCCACCGAAGAAGAATATTATGGGGTTCATAGTAGTGCATCTCAAAGAAGACATGTCCAAGAAGAGAGTATCCAACCACAAGAAGGTTTCAGAGGACTCAAGTTGAGGATTCCCGCATTTCACGGCAAGAATGATCCGGATACCTACTTGGAGTGAAAAAACAAGATCGAGTTAGTGTTTGAGTGTCATTTTTTAAATAAAAATATCTTTTTAATTGAAAAGATATTCTCTAATTCTTTTTTAACCTCTTTCAAAGTTTATTATAAATAAATGAAAAATTAATTATGACTAAATAAAATATAGTATATATTTTGATTTCATATTTTGTGGATCAGCAACATGCAATGTAATACAGGAACGTGAATAATTTGATGGCATGTAACTGCATTTATTATTATGAGATAAAATATTATATCTAAAAGATTATCTAATAACTTAATTATAAACTGTTTAAAAAAATTATGAATCCGCGCTTAGCGCAGGATATAGTTCCTACTACTATTAATTGGAGAGTAAATTTATAAAAATAACATTAAAATTTTAGAATATTAGTTCATGCCGTTACAAAAAGAATAGTTTTAATCAATTCATTATGGGTAAAAAATCAATTTATTTTTAATTAATTAATACACAAAATACAATATATTTTACAATCTTTTATTTTAAATAGAAATGTATATAGAAATATTTATTTTTCTTGAAAAAATCTTCTAATATTTTTTAACCTCTTTCGAAGTTTTAATATAAATAATTAAAGATTTATTATGACTAAATAAAGTACAGTATATATTTTGATATCATATATTGTTTTGGATCAGCAGCATACAATGTAATACGGGTACATAAATAATTTGATGGCATGGAACTGCATTTATTATTATGATATAAAATATTATATAATAAGTTACTTATATTTTTTTAATTATAAATCCGTGCGTAGCGCGTAATATAATTCCTACTAATATTAATTGGGAAGTATATTTATAAAAATAACATTAAAATTGTACAATAATACATGAAATGTCATTACAAAAAGAATAATTTTAATCAATTCATTATAGGTAAAAGAGTCAATTGATTTTTGATTAATTAATACACAAACTATAATATCTTTTAATATCTTTTATTTAAAATAAACATGTATTTTGTTTTTTGAAAAAATCTTCTCTAATTCTTTTTTAACCTCTTTCAACTACTTAGTAGGGAAAGAGCTTTTCCTTGATTACTCTGCTTTCAAGGCGAAGCAGAGTCAGGTTGTGAGAGCCCAGACATAGTGAACGGGGTTCGATTTTGATGCACTTGCTCATCTCTTTTGTTTCAATTTTTATGTTTAAGACTTCAAGACGTTATTGTTTTCAGTTTGGTTGTTTCCTTTTGTGTGAGAAATTTTAAGTTTTGTATTGGATTCACTATGAAATAATTCGAAGGGGACAATTTTTCTTTTGCATCTTTGGACATTTATACGCACTCTAATGTATCTATATATTTATGTGACTTTTGTGATCTAGAGTTAGTTCTGGGAATAGATAATAATCATCTTAGAACGATAATGTTTACCACCTAGCAATAGAAGTTATCTCAAATCCTAGGTTGCTATAAGAATCTTAACAATAGTATTACAGATATTGTCATTGATGATTTTGAGACCTAAGCTTCCTAAAACATGTTGCTTTATCCAAATACGATTTTTAAGAATTGTCATGTCGTTTAGGTTTAAAGCTAACTGCATATGAGCATTTTGATTTATGGCCATGGGAGATGGTTCTACCAGAGGTCACAAATTCAGTTAATTTTTTCCCCCAGTTGCAGAATAAAATCAATTATACAGAGAAATAGGCCCAAGCTGTTATGGCCAATAAAGAGCTAAGACTAGCCAAATAAAGATGAGGTCACGAGGGTAGTGAGAGTTTTCACTAGTCTATTCACTACAATCGAACATATTTAGGCACGTGCTCTTTTGTTGCTGCATGAAGGGCACTTGTATTGCTTGATATGCTCAGCTCTAGCTGGAGTGATCTTCACACACTTGCCATGGAACCATTTCTCACAAAGGTCACAGCAGATCCAGAATTCATCAGCACCATCACTATCTCCACAAGCTCCACAAAGGGTTTCGCCATGGTCATCCTCATCCTCTTCATCTATTTCTTCTTCCCCCTCGTTTGCCTGCATGGTCTTTGAGCTTTTGCCCTCTGAATTTTTCTGCATTCCAAATCAAAGCAAGAAAATATTAAACTAGATGAAAAAAAGATAAGTAGAAAACTCAAAACCAATGCAACCAAAGCAGTGTTTTCGGTAAAGCATTATGTCTTTGTTTAGCACACCCTACTAAGAAAGAAGCTACCATAATCTGGATGGTATTAAAGATAATGAAATAATCTAGATTCCATCAGCTAGTATAGGACTAATCATCTCATATAATGAATTAATCTCAGTTTCAGAAAACTGCAAAAAAAGAAAGAAGATAACAGTGTCTATAGAGCTAGTACTGGATTAAGAAGATGATATTCTATAGTCTACAAAGACTTCCAAGATTATGAATTAACCAAGATTCCCACAAAGCTAGTAATGGATTAAGTAGGTGCTATTTGGTCAATGTCATGGCTTTGTCAATCATAGTTTCCAAAAGCTCCGAAACCAAATAGGAAAAAAGATAAGCAGAGGTCTTACCATTTTCGAGGTGGACTTGGATTTGTTGCCATTTTGATTTGCAGCAGATGATGACTTATCCTTTGCTTGTTTTTTAGCCATTCCAGTCACAACGTCAAATATAGTAGGAACCTCATTGATCATGTTGAACAAACGCTTCCTGAATTATTAAACAAGCTAAGCATATGAAAGAGAAAACCAAAAGAGAAACCAACGATGAATCCATCCGTTACCTGTCTTCCTTGTGGAAAGCAAATCTTGAACCAAAGTAAAAGGAAACAGAAAGTAACCAAGCGTCACTATGAATAGCGACAAGAGAAAGCCATTCCTTTTCAGAGAGCCCATCTCTAGCAAAGTTAATACCAAGAGCTGGCTCTGGTAACTCTGGTGGTACTTCTTCAGCTGGTAAATTCACTTCCCATTCTTCATTTGGTAATCCATACAAACAAAGATTCTCCTTTTCTGCAAAATCCAGATTATACAAATACAAAAAAAACAACTTTGAAATCAAATTACCACACAAAGAAACTAAAGTCTAAAAATCAAATTGTACCAATACAAAAACATAACTTTGAAATTAAATTATCACGTAAGTCTAATCAGGTTGTACAATACAAAACCCAACTTTGAAATCAAATAACCACACAAAGAGACTAAAGTCTAACCAAATTGTACAACAACTTCAATCAAATTACCACACAAGAGACTAAGTATAAATCAGATTATACAATACAATTACCACACAGACACTACAATCTAAACAAAATTTGTATTTTTGTGATCTATAGAACGAGAAAACACAAGAGACTACATGAAAAATAGAGACGAAAAAACTCAAAATTGGGAACAAAAGAGAGAAACCCTAACCAGGGTCACATTGTTGGTAAAATTCTTGAACATCTGCAAAAGAAAAAAATACCAATATTTCTCAGAAATTTAACTTAGATCGGAGAAGATAAGCATCAGTAAACGATAAAAAACCGAGTAAAATCGGAGAAATTGTGGAAATTACCGGTGGTGAGAGCTTTGACAATGGCAGCACGACGACCTTTGAAATCTTTGAAAACCTCTTCGACGGTTCGAGGATTGTAAATCGCAGCTCCTCCTTCCATCTTCGCTCTTCTCTCGCTCTCTGATCTCTCTCTCTCTTTCTCTAAGAACTCAGAGACTCTTCAGGAAAAGGAAGACGAAAGAGCTATGGCGTGGACCGTGATTGACCCGATCTTCTTATTTTGCTTTTGGTCAAAGAATTGGGAGTTGGGTTTGGGTCGGGTCGGCCCAGGTCGTCAGAACAGCCGAAAAGGCCCAGGGTCGTGGATTAAAAAAATATCTTTCTTTTTGCTGACATGGTAAGTTCACAAATTTTTTAAATATTTTTGATTACATTATTTTTTCAATAAATTATTTTATTATGTTAGATTTAACCCATTATCGAAACAGTAATTAATATTTAATTAATATTTTTATAAAATTTGAAACTGAATTCATTCCTTAAATTATTGTCTTAACTATTTTATGTAATTGAATCCAAAATATTACAAATTTTACGACAGATCTTAATTAATGAAATTACAACTCATAATAAATTAAAATTTTCAATTATTCAAATTATCAATTTAATAAATTATGCATGCTCAAACCAATCCTCCTATAAATATCAATTAGCTACAATGTCCATACGTTGGCAACGGAGAAAGACTCAGCATTTAGACGAGCCGTCTGGTAGTGTGGGACGAAATGAATGGATTTAGTACGTCCTGCCAAAAAGGCTCCGAAACAAACAAAAAGAGATGATGACATGAGAACACAAAATAGTGGCGTCTATGTGAATGCTAATATGGTGAATTATGTGAGCTCACCTGATCAAAACCCTAAAAAAGAGATTTGACTTATTATGGGAAGTTAGAAGAAGTTATCGAGCTAAATTACTATGATACTTTTCGAGTTGTGATGTTCAAGTGTAAATGGGCTGGCACTCGCAATAAGCGAGGATACCAAGATGACTATGGTCATAGTATCGTGAATTTTTCACGTTTGTTACATACGGGGATGATAATGAAGATGAGCCATATATCTTGGCTTCTCAAGCAACATTGGTTTACTATGTAGAAGATCCATGTGAGAAAGGATGGAATATTGTTGTGCATGTCCAGCCTAGAGATTTATATGACATGGGTGACTCTAGTCTCTCTGAATAATTATTTAGAGAATTAAATGCTCATAATCCTTGTAATCCATGTTATCTAATTATTCGCATTCATTTATACTATAACGTTGACTTAATTTTGTTATAGATTTTTCTATTATTTAATAGATATTTTTTCAAGTGTAGAGTTATGAATTTGACAGATTCCGACACACAACCACCGCACAACATGTCACCCTCACAAATAGAGTTTAATTCTCCGCCCGAGTTTGCTCCAGAATGTAATAACTTTAAATGGAAAGTAAAATTCATTGGTAACGTTAATATATTTAAATTTCATAATCTACTTTAGTATCTAGTGTTTATAAAGTGTCTATGTACTCAAACCACCAAATAGATTTATTTATACAATCTTACAACAAGAATTTGTCTAATTGGTATTACATGGCACTAAGACACCCTTTAGCTCATCACCAACTAATATCTAGTTACACAATTCGTGAAACAACAACTTTGTTCCTTCAAGTTACTCGACTTTTGTACAAAAGACCAAAACAATTAAAACAATTTTTTATCTCTCTTTCCGACTCTGCCTAGCAGCACACACCTCTCTTGTATATATATATACTCATATGCTTATGAGATATGTCTCCCTAGATTTAATCAACAAAATGAACTTATCCTCTTTAAATAAAAATAATAAATATTCAAGAATATCTTTTCCAATCTTCTCCAAATATATCTTCAACTGCACATTTCTTCTCCAATATTATCTTCAAATATCTTTGTGACGTTTATCCTCAACTTCTTGAACCACATCAGCATCAATCGACTAACCTCAAATTTGTGCGAGCTCGTTCCAACAATCCGCTTCTTGTTCCTACAAGCCATGCACTTTCATTCTCCCCCTTTTCACTGATTTTTACAATTCAAGCTCACCATATACATCACACATACCAAGTACGAACTCATGACATAAAAACTTCCCCTTAATCATACATCAATACCTTTTGAGATCTTCTTGAATCTGGAAGAAATTTGTTTTGATTCAATGCACATCTCACCTTGTCAAGAAATTTGTAGCAGTATGACTTGATATATCCTTTTCTTCCACAATAATAGCATCATGGTGTATAAAAGACCTTTTGGTGATTTTTCTGGGTTTCTGTTCCAACAGAATTCGTCTTGTTCCAGCTAACATGATTTGGTGAACTTCTATTGTATCCAAGACCATGAATCTTCTTCTTCCATTCAACCATACGTGGAATGTTTCTTTTGACTTGAACAACATTGTCATCCATCGAAGTTGTGGTGATAGTATTTGTTATCGTCTCCAACAGCTTTTCCTCTGTTCCAACATGCTTAAACATTTTTGCTTTAACAAAAATAGTTTTTGGATTAGACGTACCTCTTTGATAACCAAGACCAAAATTGTCTTATATGTTCTTCCCATGCTCAGTATTTGATCTAGATCATTTGTTCCATTTTTTAGCAAGTTCTTTTTGTGCTCCATGAGTTCAATCTCCAACCGCTTGGTTGTTTTTCTTTTCGTTACAAATTCTTCCTTTAGCTTCACCATGTGAACAACTTTGTGGTCCTCATTCACTAGAGCACACGAACTCTTTTGATTTTCAGCAAACTTAAATTGCAAATTCTTTGATCCTTCTTTCTCATTTGCTAGCTCTTTCTCCATACGCTTCATCTTGGTTTCCATCAAAATCTTTTCTTCCATTAATATTATGTAGTCTTTGCTAATATTACCTCAACTCTCATAAAGAGTTCTGAAATTAGCTTGTAGGTCTGCTTCTTGATCTCTTTCTGAATCACTACTATTATGGGACACGAACACTGTTATTATGGGAACAATCATTGTCTGTTCCAGCAACAGAGACAAAATGAGATTTTTTACTTTCTTCGTTAGGTTCCATGAATGCAGGTAGTGCAGCAAAGTGAGTTATCTCTTCTTCATCATCAGTTTCACTCTCACTATAGTCTATAAAAGAATTCCTTTTTTCTTCAAACTAGTGTCACACTCTAATTTTGTGTGTCCATACCCCTTACAATCTAGACATCTTCTTCTTCTTCTTGATGCTCAGACATTTAGACTTGATATGTCCAAATCTTTGGAATTCATTGCATTGTCGTCCACCTCTTTCTTTTCCCACGTTCTTTAATGAGTCATGATCATCTACTAAGGATTTCTTATCCTTTTTCAACATCTTTAAGAAGTTTGCCAAACATCTTCACAAGTGAGCCCATTGATTCCTCTATGTTTTGTATTCTCAACTTTTCATCACTAACATGTAGAACTCACCTATTGGAATTCTCTAAAGCAGTGTCCTTGCGATCTATCTCATATGCTTGTAACCTCCACACTATTTCATCAAACGGGGTCTCATCCGTATTAAGAGCAACCCTCATAGCCGCTTTTTGTGACTCGAATCGCTTAGACAAGCACTGTAGTAACTTCTTGACAAATTTTATCATTGTAGGTCTTCCCAATCAAGTGTGCTTCATTAGAAATAGCACACACCTTTGCATTAAAATCAATAACATTTTCATGTTTATCCATTTGTAGACTCTCAAACTAAGAAGCTAACCAGTCAATTCTTGATATCTTCACGCATGTGGTTCCTTCAAACACTTTCTCTAGTTTTTCCTATGCCTCTTTGGCTGATGACCATCCTTGAATCAACTTGAATTGATTCTTTTTAACCCAAGTAAAAATAGTAGATAAAGTTTTTGAATTATACCTTGACATACTCTTCTCGTTTTTTGTCCATTTACTCTTTGGTTTGGTGACTATGGAGCCATCTTCATCAATAAGCTTTGGAACTTCATAACCATCTTTCAATGTTTTCTAAGAATCTTCATCAATAATTTGAATGATTTCCTTCATATTCACCTGCGTCTACCGTAAGAGTATTAAATGTAAGCCACTCTCGAAATATATCATCTATCTCTTTCTTTAGGATCCTCCCCCGTGTGTTGAGTCAGACTCTCTACAAATGTTTGCTCTGATACCAATTGTAAAAGCAGAGAACGATTATGCACACAAGAATTAACGAGGTTCAGCAAAGTGCCTACGTCCTCAAACCACCAACTAGATTTACTTAGACAATCTTACAACAAGAATTTGTCTAATTGGTATTACACGACACTAAGACACCCCTTAGCTCGTCACCAACTAATATCTAGTTACACCACTCGTTGAACAACATATATTTTGTTCTTACAACTTACTCGACTTGTCTACAAAAGACCAAAAAAATTGAACGATTTTCTATCTCTCTTTTCGGCTTTACCTAGTAACACACACCTCTCTTGTATATATTACTCATATACTTATGAGATATCTCTCTCTAAATTTAATCAACAAAAGAAACTTATCTTTTTAAGAATAAATCTTCAAGAATATCTTCTTTCATCTTCTCCAAATATATCTTCAACTGCACGATTCTTCTCCAATATTATCTTCAAATATTTTTTTGACATTTATTCTTAACTCCATGAACCACATCAACATCAATCGACTAACCTCAACATTGTTTGAGGTTGTTTCCAACAAGGTATACACTTTCATTCTATTTATTGATATTTGATTTTAGTTAAAAGACTTACTTCTACTTAATGCTTTTTTCATTGTTTAGTTCGAACTATTGTTAAATATAAATGTGAATATATCTTTATGTTTGATGAAAATTTATTATTTTGATTATGGATTAAATTCTTTTAATGACTAAAGTAGTATCTGATTATTAAGTAGCAAGTGGAGAAATAGAAGAACAAACGATCACAACTAAAGATATTTGGAAGTTGCAAAACTGCAAAGTCATTGTCCATTTTTATGAAGATAGTGGTCAACCTGATGAAGATGCTGAAAGTTTATTTAGATTGTGGTTGGGCCAAATGAGTCATGATGTTAATTTCTACCTATTGACCATAGTGATTGGAGGACATACCCTCCTCATAGGAAGGATATGGCATGGGAAGTAATTCGAGTAACAATAAACGATATCATTTTTGTAATGTATTTTATGGTTTTTTATCTACGTGACACTCTCCTCCAATTTTGATTCATTGGTTCTTTGAAGCATATGTAATAAATTTTTCGATTTTGAATTTAGATCAATTTCTCGTTTGATGATCTGGAAGCAAGAAATAACTATATGCTCAGTCTACTAAGGAGCATATGCAAGGATCTTAAATTTTTTCTTCGAAAGATGTACAAACGAAATGATCATACTGAAACAATGTTGAATCGTCCCACCATGATTCTAGGTGATCAATGGTGTTATTTTGTTACAATGAGATTCTCTGAAAAATGGAAGGTATATTCTATATCATTAATATAATATATACATATACCGTGTTAAATATGAATACCTTTCTGGTTATAAATTTGAACATTTAGAAAATGCGAGAACAAAATATCAATAACCAAAACAAGCATAGTAGGCCAGATCTATGTGGAAGAAAGAGTTTTGCAAGGAAACAACGTGAAATTGTAAGTAACTTGTTTTGGATGATTTGGTTATTAGTATACTATTTTTATATGTTTTGTTATATATTACATCATTGTTAATTAGTGCTTGAGAAGAGTAATATTATTGGTAGAGGTTCTAATTAATAATAATGTTTAGAAGATACGTCTATTAAAATAAATCATGCTAAGAATAATTTATTTTTCATGTATCTTCAGAAAATTCAAACAAGAAAAACTATATAGAGCAGAATTTTTCAAAACGAGTCGCATGAAACCTGATGGAAGTTTGTATGTGAAGAGACAAAAAGTCGTGCAGTTAGTTTTTATATAAATTATTGTATAGCTAATAGTTATAGTTCAATAAATTTATTAGTGTTTATATGTTGATTATATATTTTCAGGATGAGCTCACACTTTTGATGAGTCAAAATCTTTCAATTGGAAGGTCAAGCAATATCACTCCAAATTTGGATGATGAATACTCCAAACTATTTGGTCATGAGCGTTCGGGACGTGGAGCCACACCTTCAAAATTAGTGAAATTTTCTACTACTCAAACTTTAGATACACAAATTCTGAAGTGGTTGAGCTGAGGTTACATGTCACGGGATTGCAAAACCAAGTCCATAACTTGGCTGGGTTTATCCACCAATTAGTTGGCGCTACTACTTTTTAGGTAATCAATTGGTAATTAGCTTTATACTATACAAGTGTATATTATTGTGTACTAATTTTTATGGTATATATATACACTACTAAATTGGTGCCAAATTTAGCTGCCGTTTTATCGAACTTGGCTAATCAGCCAAATTTTGCTGCTGTTTTATAAAATTTGACCAATCAACCAAACTCGAAGATATTTTTTAAAAACATTTATATCTTCATATATTTAATTTTATCATTGGTAGTTTAATTTTTTTAATATCTAAAAAGGTGTTAAAAATGAGCTGGCATAATAAATTGGTAATTAACTTTTGTTTACAGGCAAGAGAAATCGAACGAAATAGAAATGAGAATGAGGCGCTTTCGGAGCTTAGATTTTTATGGGCTATCTATATGTTTTCTTTAGATTATTTTATTTACATTTTCTTTAAACTATTTCATTTATATTTTTTTTAGACTATCTCATTTACATTTTGTTACATTCAAATATATTTTATATTTGATACATTTTCTATTTATTCATTTATTTTATATGTTTTATTGAATATTAAATTTTAACTGCTATAAAAATATGATTACGTCAACTGTTGAAGTGATGCATGAGGATTAGTGACAAGCATATTAAGTGATGCAACAACAATATGCTTAAATCGATTAGGACAAGTGAACCAAATATTTCTATCACTTATGTACAACTGTTACAAACATTAGTGTCAAATTATCAATTGTGATAAATCAATACAATTATTATCATCACTTGTAAGAAGTGATGTTAATATTAGTATCACATATTTTAACTGATATAAAAGTTATCATTATTTATGAAAACATACACAAATTATATACATCGATTATGAGAAATATTGAAAATATTATATCAATTATCCTAATTGTTGCAAACATTTACCTTATTTATAGTAACTGACATAGTATTGCATCGTTTATCATAATTTGATGGACATATTAGCATGATTTACTATAATTGACACATTAACTTGCATCGCCATTTTTGGAATCAATTACGTAAGTGATGGTAACTCATTTGTATAATTCAGAAACTGATGTAATAAATAATGCTATACACCTTTTTTGTAGTTCATGGTTGCGGCAGAGGGTTCATTGGAGCCACCATGATTTCTAAATCAATCACCAATGAAACTCCTCTCACTCTCTTTCTTGAATCAACTTCGACTCCACTTTATTTTTTTCCTATCAACCAGAGATCATTGTCCGAATAATTTAATTATTAACTTCTTCTTTTTATGAATAAATATTTTCAAGAAGTTTTTATTCACTTATCTTAAGAAATATTATCTTCTGATTATTTTAAGGAAGATGGGGTCTAACAAGAGGATTCCACCTGTTTTAGTGTATTGACAAATGACTTGATTAGTATTTTTTCATTGACTTTTCAATCCTTTTCAAATTTCATGATGGTTTTTTTTGGAGTTTTATTTGTTGGTTTGGTTTCATGAATTTTGATACTTAGTTAGCAAGAACAATCTTTAGATCGAGAAGGAAATATCTTTTTATATTGACACTATTATTATAATTGGTATTTGAAAATATGCCATATAATGCGTCTACTAGAAAAATGAGGCACCTTTGGTGTTTTATTTATGTGTCAATATGATAATTTTGGTTTTAAAATTAAAACCATTTAATTATTTCAGTTGTCTGGAGATATCCGTTGAAATTTTGAGATACAATGGAGCTCATCTAATGTGGTTGCAAGATAATAAGTTAATCAATTTAAGTTGCAAATTGTTGTCTATAATCATAGTATCTTCGCGATCAATACACATTGTTGTCAGATAAAAAATTAATAAAAGATAAAGAAAACCGAAAAAAAAGTTTAACTAATTTTTTTGAATTCAACCAAATGAGAAAAATGGTATCAAAAATAAACTATAGAAGTTCAATCAAAGTATAAATTAAGCTGTAAAATTTGGTTTCTTGATTTCATTCAAATTCTTCAAAATCGAGGGACTATTAGAAACACCATCGCTCGTCAAGTTCCGACATCCAAAAAAGTCCAGATACTCTAGATTCGGAAAATTAAGGCAAATAATTTCTCAATCATTATGGAGAATCGAAGTTCCATGTGCTTTAGCTGATGCATGCTATTCGCAATCATATTAGCATCAAGATTCCCTAAAGTTAAGTAAGATGGATTCTCTATATAGTTGTCATAAGCCTTGAACCTTGATACCTCATTAGGATCCATAAATTTCGTTTCATAATATAAAGATTTTTGCAATTTCTATCCAACCTTAGCATCCACACACAAGATAGTTTATAAGAGTTGCTGATATCAACTTCCTTATTCTTAGGGCAGTTTAAGGCTATCTTCTTCATCGATTCATCTGTAACTTTTGGGCAATGCTTAACCTAAAATATTTTTAAGATTAGGGCACCTGCAAATTAGATCATTAAACATAGAATTTAATAAGATATTTGGAATTCAAAATATTTTTTCAAATTTAATATAGTAATTTATTAGGAATCATGAGTTTCCAACTTAAAATAATTGACTATGAGTAGAAAAACCTATAAACCTTATATATCACTTCATGTATATTTTCACTTTCAAAGTATGCATTTTAATATAATCGAAAAAAATCTGTGATAAAATCAAGAGAAAATATGAAATATCAGAATTCTCCATGGACATACCTATCAGCGACAAACGATATAGATCGATCCGTGTAGTGCCTGACTCGAATCTCTATGAGACCTCCTTTGCTCCATTCATCAATAGACATCAGGATTGAGTCAATTTTTTTCTTGCAAAGTTGGAACTCCACCTGTTACTGGATATGGTAGAAGACATAGACCAAGCTTCGAGATCAAAGATCGAGTTAAGTGACAGGTTTTTGCACACGTTCATCAATGTCTTGCAGACTAGCATTGAGGCTTTCCCAAGTCAGCTAAGTCCAGTCAGGACTGAGTTTCGATCCCATCTTAGCATTTCTCATGTTGTCATTTACTTCCATAATATTTAAAGCTACATACAAATAGAGTCTTTGGATTTTAGCTGCTTTTCAGTTTAACAATTACTTCACATTAACCAATAACAAAATAATAAAGGGAAACATGGTCGTTCCGTAAAAATGAAAACTAAACTAAACAAAAAAAACACGAAAAATACTTTCAGCCTACATCTAGTTTCTGTATTAGTTTACTATAATGGTCCTTAGAGATTAAAATAAAATAAGAAATCAGTTGAAAACAAAATTATAAGAATTCATTTACCAAAGGATGAAGTGTTGAAAATGTAGAACTTTGGCTTTTTGATTAATTTGTTGGATCTAATTTTATCATTGAAATTAATTGGACCAAATTTAATAGAAATTCGATAAATCCAGTTTCTTAGAAAAACAAGTTCGAGAAGATTCTCGACAAGGTCAATGAAGATTTTCTTAATTGATATAGTCATTCCCAAATTTGGTGAGTGACATTATCATGAAATGAATATGTGATACTTTTTTCGAAACAATTTGACACTTCAATGGTAAGCTATAGGATACAAAACGAAAATGAGTGGATGACATCGTGTAGAAAAAAAAAGTTAACTACCATCGTATTGTGACGGGGTAAAGTTAATGGGAGACAACCTGAGCACAATTTAGTAGAAATCACCGGAATCTCATCAGATATGCATTAAATAAAGAATTTGATAGTGACAAAAAAAAACAAAGGCAATAACTAATGATGGAAAAATAAATGTTCACATATACAAGCCTCCTCTAGCAAAACAATAGATAAAATAAATATCTATGTTGTAGAAAATAAAAACATAAGCATTTACCTACCTAAACTCACACATGCAAGTGGAAGAGGAAGAGGAAGAGGAAGAGGTGAAGAAGATGATCAAACTTTGTATGATCAAAATTTCATCATATGTGAAGAAGATACATGTCATAATCATTTTCCATTTAAGGTCAACTTATCTCTTCTCAAAATTTACCAATTGAAAGACTCTATATGTAGGGCTGTCAAACGGGTCAACTCACTTCGTATGACCTGCCAACCCACGGGTTTGAATAAAAATTTTATCTGAAAATTTGAACATGTTTGATCCGCGGGTTGAAATCTATAGATCCACACGCATCCCACTCAAAACCCAAGGGATCCGTGGATAACCCGCTAATCCGCAATTTTTTTTGTTAAAGGATTTTTAAATTAATTTGCGGATTGGTCGTCAGTCCACTTCTCTAACAAACTTTTCCAACCCGCCAAACACGCGAAATGTGTATATAAAAATCCTCATTTGAGAGTTACCACCAACCCGCGGATTTTGATCATATGACTCGTATCTGTCCCGCAATCCAAAATTTTGATTCGTACCCGCACTCGATTCGCAAAATTTTTGTTTTTATTGATGTGCATCCGCCCTACCGCATGTCAAAACCCGCAGAACCCATGGATTGAGTCACAAATTGACAGCCGCATCCATATGTGACTTCTGACATAACCTCATTTTCTATTGGGCCACATTGGACAGGCCTAGTGACCCATTTACTTCAATTAAGATGTAGCGAGTTAAACTCATGAGATAAGAATTGATGGCCACTGTGTGTTTCAATTGGGCCAGAAGCGCTTTCCCAGTCCATCGTTTGAGTCTCAGAAAGTTAAAAACTCTTTCATTTCCATTAACTCAAAGTTTAAAAACCTACAATAGTTTTAGAAAGCGATAGGATCATCGTTCACCCATACAATGAATGAATTTTACAAGCTTTGAATTTTATTTAACCCTAAGATAGTCTTCGTTTCCTTCCTCTGAAATTTTTCTTCTGAAAGGTTGATCCATTCCTTTTCACGAAAGAAATATGGATTTATCCTATGCTTCTTTTATCTTCCATCTTCTACGTTTATTTCTACATTCCAGTTTCACATACTTACCTTCGTCTCTTAATTTGATGATTTTTTTTCTAAACTTTTCTTCAGTTAAATCCTAAATTCTTTCTACTCTTTCTTCGGATCAGTTGGATTTTTTTCTTGTGTTCACTGTTAATAAATCCTAATTACATTTGTTTTGGTATTTGAAAATTATATTAAACCAAACCGATAATTGGATGCGGTTTATATAATTGAAATCGGAGAACCCAATTAACCGGAAACCAAAAGACAATCCAAGACTAATTGCCGGCGAGGGAGAGTCCGCAACGAATTGGAGAGGCGTTGATTGAGGGTTCCCAACTATCTCATCGTCTTCATTTTCCTTCATTATTCGATATGTATTTAACTATTAAATTAGTATGTTGAATTTGTTGTATTTGAGCTGCTTAAATTTTGTGTCATCTACAACTCTCGAATTATTTTTCTTTATACCAGGGAGGAATCTCTCTACATTCAAGAGATATATCAGTTAATTTATATGTAAGTTTGTTATATTTCAACTTTGGTTGGTTTTAGGCTTATGTTAGCCAAGATTGCATCAAGGTATGTGAGACTGTGACTTCTTTACTTTTACACTTTTCAATTCATATATATTTGTAATGTGTGTATCAAAGTGATCTTAGGAGTTATAGAGAACTGCATTCCTAAGTTGTAACCCCGTTACTGACAAATGAATTTTGATCATGTAGTTATAGAGAACTACAAGATTTTTTACAACTTTTATGGTGTACTACAACACTTACTCTAGTCATATTTTGTAAAAAATTCTAACGACGATTATTTTAATTAAGTTGTTTTGAATTAAGAGATACAATGTTTGAACATATAGTATTCTCTTGACAAGAAATTATATACATGGAAAATCTATAACATTTAACCTTGTTTGTTCCAGCTATTAATTTTTTCTGAAAAACATTTATGTTTGACTTTATTATGGGTTGTAAATTTCATACCTCGAAACAAATGCATGAAAGTCCGTGCAATGAGGCATGATCCAAAGGAGTAGGACAGAAGTGCAACAGCCCATGAGTCTATGGTCAATTCAAAAAAATATCTACTATAAACGACCCGTTTTATTTTTTCTTTTAACAGAAAATATAGCCCCAAATTTTTTTCAAAAAAGATATATTTTGAAATACTTTAATAGTTAGGCCTAATTACTTAATTTTAACACTTTTTACTAAATTAGACCCCGATTTTTACAATCTCACAAAAGGTCCATTTTTTTGCCTTAAAGCTTCCAACTATATTGGGTTGGGGCTGCCTGTAATGTGTTAGATGGTTGTGGGTAAGAATGATGTCTAGAATGCCGTTGTACAGGGTGCGGAACAGAGCAGCTGCCGAGAGGCTCGAGTTGGAGTAGGTGCGGTCACTCCTGCCTTTGATGCCCCAAGATGTGTCGTAGAGATTAAACATGTGAGGAGCTCATCCACGTGAGAAAAATGTTGCCAAGTTTATTCAATGCATCTTTAATTTGTGATGAATTTCTTTCAGGTTTTCATCAAAGATATTGAATTAGTTAGTTATAAGTGAGTACGTATGATAAATTCTTTCTAGCTTCTTCTCTCTTTCAATTGGAAGATATAAAAGATCAGGTTGACTCCCAAATTTTTTTGTCTTATCTCTAAGGAAAAACAAAAATGGAAATTCATGTCTTCGTCGAAACATTAGATGTCTTGGGCGAAAGTCATATGAAGAAACAAAGAATTGTGTCTGGTTACTGTATCGACAAACATCCTTCAGAAAACCAAAACGTGAAATCTGCTCTGAAAACTACATCGATCGATACATGAATGTATCAATTGATAGACACACTGATGCAGAAAAAGAAAAGAAAAGAAAGATATTTCAGAATTTCTTGTTTTGTCATGTAGATACCCAAATTAACCTAAATCGATCCCAAACATATATATATACCTTATTTTCTACCCCTAACAAGAGGGGGGTATTTAAAGAAATTCTAAGAAAACTTTTAGAAATTTTTTACTTTTCTATTATTTGCTTTGATATTTGTAAGATTTGGGGAGGTGATGTAATAGGTTTTAAACTTTTCCTACCACTGCAAGTGCACATGGCATGTGGTAGTAAAGATGGGTTTTTGAATCCACATAGATCAAAGTTTAGCTATGAATTGTGATGTATCAAGAAAGCTAAGACGCAATAAGGTAGTTGTTTGTCACGATTATAGAAAGTAAACAAAAAAATGTAAATAAAACGATGTAAATGTAATGGAGAGAAACTCTGGATGCATGGATTATCACATGTGTTAATGATCAATAAGCTATATAACTAGACATAGATTTGTTAACAGACCGTTCTATAATTTGAATTACTAATGTAAAGCTAATCTACTTTCGCAGCGTTAACTATCTAAACAATGAATTCTATAACACTAAACTCTCGAATGAGTTCTAGAAAACATATCAGCATTCTAAGCAAGTTTGATATGTTCACTTAGACAGCTTAACTTCTGCTCTCGTTGGCTAAGGATACTAAGCTCATCTAATATTGATTCCAGCGACCTAACAATCACTTTTGGCGCAAAAGTTAACCACGAAATCATATGGTAGGTGATCAAATTAAAATAAGCATTGAGAATACATTAGAGAAAACACACTAAAGGTAAATCCCTAATCTAATAACTTAACATAATCACATCTGCAGGGAGAGTTGGGAACATCTCTGTGTTGTGACTTTGAAGAACACATATCTGGCATTTACCAAGGTATGTTGTGGTGCTCGGTAATCAGATGTGTTGCAGTGTTGCTGAGGCTGCCAAGACGTGTTCCTATTGTCGTTCTTAGAGGGGTGATAGTTGTTGTTAGTAACAACATTTGCGGACACCGGATAGGGCTGAGGAGCTTGAGCTATAAGGATCTTCGTTTTTTGAGCTATGAGGATCTTCATTTCATAATTAAGAAGCTTCTCATGAAGCTCACTGAGAATTGGAGGAGTATCATGAGTCTCAACTTAATCGAGAATTTTCTTGTAGTCTTCAGGAAGGCCATCAACAAAAAAATTGGTTTGATCCTCAAGATGAATCAGTTTTCCTAGAAAGACTAGTTGGTAAACTCGAGTTGTAAGGTTTTGAAGGTATTCATCAACAGTATTTGTACCTTTCTTCCATTGCTTTATTTGATATTTGAGTTGTTTGATGTGTCCTTGGCTTGGCTTGCCATAGGTTAAGTCGAGAGTTAGCTCGTGAGAGAAGCAGCTGAATGGAGATCGAGATGGCGCCAATGATGGTACTGTAGATCAAATTTTCTTGATGCTTATAAAATGTGTAATATGGGTTGGAAATAGTGTTTCCAACGACAGTGAGAAGCGGGTCGGGAAATTTCTTGGAACCATCAAAGAAAGGGGCAAAGTCATAGCCATCGAGAAGGGCATGAACTTGGTGACTCCACATGTGGTAATTGGAAGTGCTGAGCTTAGTCACTTTGAATATGTTGATGTTAAGAAGCGAACCTTGGTTAGTGAAATGTTCTAGATTTCAATTAATGGCTCTGATACCATATAATCTTATGGAATTGGATGATTAGATGACTCAGAGATGGTGTGCATTTTATACAGAGAATGAATTGACAAAGATGGTAAGAAAATATATGTGTAATGAAGGAGAATAAGTCAGAGAGAGATTTGTGTTAATCAAATCTTCGTTGATTGATATCAAGATCCTAATAGAGGAAGAAGAAAAACCTTCAATACACCGAGAATATAGCACATAATGATCTTTTCGCATAACTTCAATATATATTTCTATAGCACCTTATATATTATTACTTCAGAAATGATTTCACTCATGATAAAATCAAATCAAACGAAAATATGGAATATCGGAATTCTGCATGGACATACCTATTAGCAACAAACGAGAGAGATCGATCGGTACAATGTCTGACTCAAATCTTGAGACAGCATTCTCTCCGTTCAACAACAAACGTGAAGATTGATTCAACGTTTTCCATAAATTTGGAACTCCACATGTTAATTGATTTGGTGGAAGACATAAAACAAGCTTCGAGATCAAAGACCAAGTTGAGAGACGAGTCATTGCACACAATGTCTTGCAAACTAGCATAGGTGCAATCCATCTTTGTTCCATGCTCAACCGTGAGAAGATGTCGATGAGGCATTCCCAAGTTAGCTCAACCTAGTCAGGACCGAGTTATGATCCCACCTTCGCATTTCTTTTGTCGTCGTTTAATTCCATTATATTCAAAGCTACATACAAATATATATTTTTTATTTTTTGGAATATTATGTTAAATTATACTCAAGAAAAAAACACCTTTTTACGAAAATTGTGGCTGAAAGTTTAAATTGAAAAACAAAAAAGAATAAGCTCGTCATAATAATTTGAAAGTGGTTACCTCATTAAAACCCATCTCCAGAAAACCCAATTGGGACAAAACCGGAAGATGGGAAAAAAAGTACAAACCGACTTCCAAAAGAGCTGAAAAGAGAGTAGAAATCAAAACCAAGAGTGTTATAATTAAAATCTAGTAGAGAACCAAGCTTGGAGACCATCCACATGAATCCCTTTTGCTTGTAGGGTTGAGAGTCGATTTTGCACCATTAGGTCCATACTTTTCAGCAATCTATCCTCCGATAAATGAGCTTTATCATGATGCTTTTGATTGCGCTCCATCCATAAGTAGTAGACCGCCACTTGGAATACATATTTGACGATGAAAGAGGATGTGTCCCTAGCTCCTGAAATCAAAACAGTAGTAAACAGAGTTTGTAGACATGAGGTATACCTATGGCGAAGTAACCCGTATGTGAGGCGATGCCATATGTGAGAGCTGAAAGGGCAGGAAAAGAAGAGGTGCTCCACCGACTCAAAGGGTGACAAACAGAAAATGCAATCTGAATTAGTGTTAGAACTCCAAAGACTCATCCTGTTCCCTGTAGAAAAACGATTCAAAGCAACCAACCAAACAATACAGGAAAATTTTGGAGTTGCATGATTAAACCAAATACCATTATACCAAGTCACATGCTGAGTAGGCTCACGAACTTGTGCCCAAGTCTCCTTAGACAAGAACCGAGGCTTAATCTTACCTGCCGAACCTCGCCAAAGAGGTATGTCCGTGGCATGGGAAACATTGTTCTTCAACCTCACTATTTCAGAATCTATTCGAGCAAGGACGTGGGAGCGACGGTGCCGGGGTCTATGGCTAGCAAAGACTTCCACCAAAGTCGTTGATGGCAGAATCCCTAAGTCAATGCTACCGCAGGCTCCAGTAGATCAAACAGCCTACCTAGATCACTCCATACGTCAAACCAGAAAGAAGTGTAAGAGCCACTCCTTACCTCTACTTTGTGAAAAGCCTTGGCCTGAGCACGGTACTTCAAAAGCTTACGCCATATCCAGGAGCCCGAGCTCATGGTTATATTCATTGACCAGAAAGAACCCTCTCGAATAAGGTGCTTATAAATCCAGTTAACCCAAAGAGACTAACGAGCTGAAAGAATACGCTAAATCAACCTAAAACAACAAATCTTGTTTACCTCACTCAAAGCTCGTAGTCCAAGACCTCCCTCGGTTTTTGGTTTACAAACCCCTTCCCATGTAACTTTGGCCTTATTAGAATTAAGAGATGGACCAGACCATAAGAACGCCGAACAAATCCGCTCCACTTTTTTAATGCAAGCACTCGGTAGTCGAAAGGCCGACATCCAGAAATTAGTAAGACTAGCAATAACAGACGATATGAGTTGTAACCTACCCGCGAAGGATAAGAATCTGTTCTTCCAGGAACTAATGCGGCCACGAATCTTCTCAATGAGCGGTTGAAAATCAGAGACCGTCATCCTCTTGGTCAATAACGGGAGACCTAGATATTTAACCGGTAAATCCCCTATTGCAAAAGGAAAAGTATCCAAAGACGTGCGAACTGCCTGAGAGATACCCGTGATAAATAGAGTTGATTTCTCCAAGCTAATGGTGAGACCTGAAAAGAGGCAAAGCAATCGAAAACCTGCAGAATTCCCTGAATAGAACTGATTCTACCATCTGAAAAACCATAATATCGTCAGCGAAACAGAGATGAGTGAGAGACAAACTCTTGCATCCCGGGTGATACCCTACTTGGCCCACCACCGCTACTTTGTCAAGCATACAAGATAAGACATTCATACAAATAACAAAGAGATACGGAGAAAGGGAGCAACCTTGTCGAAGCCCTCTTTGACTGCCAAGGAAACCGACTAACTCACCATTAAGCTGAATAGAAAAGAAAGGAGTAGTAACACAAACCTCGATCCAGTGAATGAAAAGAGAGGGAAGCTCCAGTGCTTTAAGAATATTAATTAGAAATACCCAATTCACCAAGTCAAAAGCTTTCAATAAGTCGATCTTCATTGCACAGCGCGATGCAATATTAGGCTTGTGGTAATCCTTAACTAGCTCAGAAGCAAGGATGAGGTTCTCCATCATATACCTATCCTTAATAAAAGCGGATTGATTTACCGTAATAAATCCCGGGAGAATGGCCTATAACCTGTTCACCAAAAGCTTGGAAATAATCTTGTAAATCACATTACAACACGATATAGGCATATAGTCTTTCATACCAATCGTCCCCAATTTCTTAGGGATCAAAGCAAGAATTGTGGCATTCATTCCTTTCGGTAAAAACCCAAACATAAAAAAAGATTGAACTGGAACCACTAAATCCTTACCAATGATTGACCAAGTCTCCTGAAAGAACTCCATAAACCCATATGGACCTGGAGATTTATTCAAAGGCATAGAAAAAAGAGTATGCTTGATTTCCTCCTCCGTTACCTCTTGTAATACGGCTGTCTTATCCTCCTCCGAGCAAGTGAAATTAAGGGCCGCTGCTACTTCCTCCACTGAGCTCCTCGTAGAGTAATGAACCTGCGCAGAAAATAAACTAGAGAAATACCTTATAGCCTTTGCATGAATGTCCTCCTTGTTCGTGAGCTGCCTCCCCTCCGAGGACTGAATTACATTAATTGCATTACGAGTTTCCCTCTCCTTGACTGCGTTATAGAAGACCTTATTGTTCTTATCCTCCACTTTAAGCCAATGGAGCTTAGCCTTTTGTCGTAGAAAGTTCTCTTCCAACCTTGAAATAGAGTCCCAAGCCGCAAAAGCTAGTGACTCCTCATGCATTCGAGTTTCATCCGGCTCCTCTAGTGTCGCGAGCTGTTTAGTGCATAAAACCTGAAAAGTGGCTTCAGTTCTGGCGGTCAAATGATGGATTCTGTGACGACTGTACTCTCAGATTCTCGGCTTAAGGAGCTTAAGCTTTTTAGAAAACCGATATAAAGCAGAGGTAGAGTGGAAAATCGGGATTGTGGTAGCCCAATACGCTTCAACCATTGGCTTATAATCAGCCATCGTTAGAACTGCATTTACGACCTTAAAAGGAACCTTGGGGCGTGGATGAGCACCAGAAAGAGAAACAATTGCACAAAGGTGGTCAGAGCAGTCATGAGCTTCGAAGAGACAAAAGGAATTCATAGGGCATTGAAACCAGGAATAATTAACCAACACCCTGTCCAATTTCTTACAAACCAAGCCTTCTTCCGTCTTGTTACACCACGTGAAAAGCGGACCATGATATGCCATATCGCTGAGAGAACATAACCTAACCAGCTCTTGGAAATCCCCCATACCCGGTAGCTTAACATGGATAAAAGAAGCTAGCGAGTGTTACGAAGTAGCTAAAATCTCATTAAAATCACCAAGACACATCCAAGCCTTACCACGAAAGCGAGGGAGATTTTGATGACCTTGAATATCACACCAAAGCTCTCTACGCTCTTCTAGAGAATTTGACGCGTAAAAAAAAGTACACAGGAAATCATCCGAACCATCATCAAGCTGAATTAGACAGGTCATATATTGAGAAGAAGTAAGAACTACCTCAAGCTTTATAGATGGACTCCACACAACCCAAATCCTCCCAAGAGGATTATGCTCATAATTAGAAGCCAACGACCAGTTCCCAAAGGTGGATTTAGCCGGAGGAAGAGCTTTACTCTCGACTACCCGCGTTTCCAACAAACAACCAAAACTCAATGAATTCGACTGAATTAGATTTTTAACAACGATATGCTTTTTTGACTGGTTAAAACCTCGAACATTCCAGGAGAAGCACAACATTAATGTTTCTTGTTTGAAGACCTTTTTCCAATTCCCGACTGAGAAGTTCCCGCCTTATGAGAGTTTTTTTGCAAAGTATTTATGGGCTACCTTAGAGGACCGGGGAAGTTGTGGCCACTTTGGTTGTTCCGGAGAAGCAGTGCATGTAGCGGGAGTCGAATCTGTTGTTTGGGGTTCCTTGGTGTCAAGGACAAAGCCTGTAATTACGATGGGACTTTCAGCTCGCGACAAATCGATACACAGGCCTGTAGCCGCTGCAGCTTGACAACATGAAACTGTGGCTATCTCAGCAGCTTATGTTTTCGTTTCTGTGTTTAAAAGCTTCAGAACAGATAGAGAAGAAGCTCTGGATTCACACAATGCCGATTCCAAACATAATTCAGGTTCGGAACCAGAAACAGAGCTAATCTGCGAGACAGTATGAGCGCTAACAGCCTTAGAATGCAAAGGTGAGGCAGAGCTTTGGTTTGAACCTGATTCAATGGGTGAGTTTCCACCTGCAGCTACATCAGGTGCTGCAGAAATTTGATTTAAACCTGGAACTGCAGTTCGTGAAGGTTGGCTTGTAGTTTTAAGAGAACCGGAGACAGGCACATGAGCTTCAGAACGGACGACTGCAGAAGAAGGGAGAGCGACATCAGTTGGTGATAATACAGCAGCAGAAACCATGACTTCCGAGAGATCCGGTTCCAAGTCGGGAGTACTCAGAACATCAAACCAGGAAAGACTTGCAATAGAGACCGCACCATAGATCAATTTCTTCATACAAATATATATTAGCTGCTATTCATTTTCACAGTTACAATTTGAAAACTGGGCGTTTCATAAAAATGAAAACAAAAAAAATAAACAAATTTATTTTTTGAAAAATACTTTCAGCCTATATCTAGTTTTCTTATGAGTTTACTCTAATGGTCCTCAGAGATTTAAATAAAATAATAAATCTATTAAAAACATAATTTGTGAATTCTTTTGCCGAAGAATGAAGTTGTTAAAAACTTGTAGAAATTTGGCTTTTTAATCAATTTGTTGGGTATAACTTTATCATTGAAATAGAAAGTGACCAAATCTATGATAAATTCAAGAAAACAAATAACAGAGGAAGAAAAAATTCCAGAAGATTCTTGGTTTGCCACAATTTCCATTGGTATAAGTTGATGGAAATCCATATAAGGAAAATCGAAGCATGAGTCTTGGTTTGCCACAAGAGCTTAAAGTTTGTTTTCAGCATTTTTTTTTTCAATTTTTCCGGTGTTTTTAACTCTATCATAAGTGGTGTGTACTCTTTTTCTCAAGAACTTGTTTTGACTCAGATGGGTTTTCCAGTTTTGGGTTTTAATGTGGCCACCTCTTATCGATCATCAAAATTATAGCTCTTGTTCTTTCCAAAAATGTTTCATAAAAAACAGTAGCATTTGATGTAGATAGGTTTCTTTGATTATAATTTAAAATAATATTCAAAAAAAAATTAAAAAACACAATCATTTACCTACAAACTCACACCATGCAATTGGAGAGGAAGACGGAAAGACAATGATCAAATTTTATTTTGACTATGATTGGGCTTTTCAATAGTGGAATTTTAAGAATCAAGATATTAGATTTTCGAAGAGGCACTGCAAAAAAGGTAAAAAGGCGATTTTTTATGACTGCCGTTTAAGGCAAGTAGGGCGATTCTGAGCGTTTAGGTTTAGGTCTTCTTCAAATGGTGCATGATGGGTTCTTTGCTGCTTGGGCAGTTTCCCGGAGTTGTGAAGCCTCAGTCTGGGAGCGAGGAGGTATCTCTTAAGAGGATAGGTTCTGGTTCTGTTGGTTTTTCAGAGGTAGGGGAGTTATCGGGGTCTGGAGGGATTGTGGTTTGCCCGGTGGGAGTGTTGCAGGTTTCGGATTCCAAATGAGCAGAGGATGAGGTTTCTAGTCGTGCGGAGATGGTGGCTGAGAGTGCAGAGGGTTTGTTAGTGGAAGCTTATGTCCCTGCTTCTCTGCAGGCTGCGAGTCATTACAAAGATGTTTCATCGGGTCCAAAGTCTTGGGTTCAAGTTTCAAGTAGGCAGAGCTTATCAAAGTTTCATTGCGTAGTGGTTGAGTTGGAGGGTAGGGAAGTGGTTATGGTTCCGGAGGAAGTGTTAGGGGAAGCGCTGCCTTTGTGGGAGGATTTTTTGTTGGGTTATTTCATATCGTTGGCTCCCCATATTGTGAATTTCGACGTGATTGTCAATAAGATTTGGAATTTGAGGGATAAATCAATCAAATTTGATGCTTTCGAGGTTAAAGAAACCACTATCAAGTTCAGGCTTTGTAACTCAGATGCAAGGCATCGAGTGTTACGTGGAGGGATGTGGAATATCTGTGGCAAACTTCCGAAGAAGCTCAACATGCAAAAAAATTGATGCCAATGTGGGTTACTATGAAGAACATTCCAGCTTCTTTGTTCTCTTAGAATGGTCTAAGCTTCTTTGCAAGTCCGTTGGGCACTCTTATTCGCCTTTATCGTGATACAGAATTTATCACTAGCTTTGAGGAAGCAAAGAATTTTGTGGATGTGGATTTATCTAAGAAACTTCCAGATCATTATTTTTTCCAGATTAAAGGAGAAGAAGTTCGTATTTCGTTCGAATATCCTTGGCTGCCACCACGCTGTAAGGTATACTGGAAGTGGGGACATCAGGAAGAAAGTTGTCTGACAAAAGCTCAGCAAGGATCCAACAATTTGACTTAGCAAGCTTAGGCTGTTACTTCAGAGGAGCCGGTTTAGCTCCCTGATAACGCTTTCAATGTTGTGAGTAGTCCGCCGTTAAATGAAAATAATTCCCCTATTGCTGCTGCTAAGGCACAGGTGCTGGAGTCGCGGGTTGAAGGGGTTACAGGTCTGGGGTCCTGATTAAGGGAGTAGCAGAAGTGGAGGATGGTGAGATAAGTTTACTTTTGCCTATTTTAAAATCAACAAAGAAGGATTGGTCAATGGTTTCACATTTGGTCAATGGTTTCACATTTGGGGAAGGGGGAAGGATTGGTCAACAAAGTCAGGCTCGTTTATGTCAGGTTTCAATAGCCTCACCATCAAGGTTTGATGTTTTACATGATCAAGAGGATGAGTCTGGGGTTGTGGGGGTTCAAGGAGAATTGAAACAAGTTTCCATGGAAGTAGCAGCCTCTGTTTTGGAGGAAGGAGGCTCTAATCTGGTGGAAGGCAGCTCTGTTTTTTCAGCGATGGAAAGGGAGGTAGTGGCTTCGGTATGTTCTATTCAATAAAACTTGGTGGCTGGAATTTTAACGAAAGCTCAGGGTCATGAGGAGACTAAGACTCAGTCTCAGCTTCTCAATTCATTCAAAGTAGCGCACAAGTATTTTGCTAAAACTTCTCAAAAAGCAGGAGACTTTTATCTCGGCGATATCAGAAAGAAGGCTTCTAAAAAAAAGTTAATGTCGTGTTTTTCTTGAAATATTAGTGGTTTTAATAAAACAAGAAAGCATTCGGTGATCAGGAATGTTATACATTCTAATTAAATGGTCTTTGGAGGTTTGTTTGAAACAAGAGTTGTCGAAACCAAGGTTGAGCACATCATTAGCTCTTCTTTTGAGAATTGCTCTATGGTTTCTAACTATGAGTTCAATTCGTTAGGGAGGATCTGGGTGGTGTTGATTAAGAAGGTTGTGCTCACCGTCGTTTCACCTCGGAATACTTTATGTGTATGTTTGTTTATGCATCTAATTTTTTGGAGGAACGTCGTGAGAAATGGATTGATCTCAAATTTATTCAAGACTTGTAACAATGTTTTTGGAACCCATGGCTTTGTGTGAGTGATTTTAACGAGGTTCTAGATTTAGCAGAGCATTCTCTCTCTTCTATAGCACCGATCTCTTTGTCGGGTATGGTGGCCTTTCAAGATCTTCTTCGTTACTGCTCCTTTGTTGATATGGAATATCACGGTCCCCTATTTACTTGGTGTATTAAGCGTGATGATGGTGTGGTTTGTAAGAAGCTCGGCCGGGTTATAGTCAGAAACAAAAACTTTAGCCAGTCCGGATGCATTGTCTATGCAAGAGGAATCAATGGCTTTTGATACTTGGGAGGCAGTGTCAACTTTAGATGAAAACTATTTGAGACAAAAGGCAAAACTGCATTGGATTGATGTGGGGGATAAGAATAATCGTTTTTTCTACAATGCAGTCAAAGAGAGGGAAGCTCGTAATTTGATAAATGTGGTTAAGTCTCCCGAGGGTGTGTTGCTTACTAGTCGGGAGGAGGTTAAAGCTAAGGCGGTTAGGTATTACTCTGATTTATTTACTTTGCAACATCAAGGATTTGTTGGTAAATCTGTGTTAGAAATGGCTAATATTATGAATTATAGCTTTTCCGAGGAAGAGAAGGCGAGTGTATTAGCTAAGGTTACTAAGGTGGAAATCAAGACGATTTTATTTTCGATGCCTTCTAATAAATCTTCAGGTCCGAATGGTTACACAATGGAGTTTTTTTATGGAGGCTTGGCATATTGCTGGTAAGAACTTTACAGAGGCAGTGAAGTCTTTATTTTCATATGGTTTTTTACCAAAAGGTATAAGTACTACAATTCTGGCGTTACTCTCTAAGCAGTCGGGTAGTATTGGTATGAAAAAAATAGACTAATCTCTTGTTGTAATGTGATCTATAAGGTTATTTTAAAGCTCTTGGCAAACATACTTAAGCTTATTCTCCCTTGTTTTGTCACACAGAATCAATCAATTTTTATAAAGGATCACTATATGATGGAGAACCTTCTCCTTGCATCGGAGCTAGTTAAGGATTATTATAAGTCGAGTGTCTCCTCCCGATGTGCAATGAAGATTGACATATCCAAAGCTTTTGACTCTGTCCAATGGGAGTGAGTTTCTTATTAATCTCTTAGATGGATAGAGCTTTGTGTTACTACTCCTTTTTTCGTCCAAATCAATGGTGAGCTCACTGGATTTTTCCAAAGTCAGAAGGGGTTTCGTCAAGGTAGCTCTGTTTCTCCTTATTTTTTTGTTATGTACATCAATATCATATCTCGTATGTTGGACAAAGCAGCGCTTGAAGGTAGGTTTGGCTTCCATCCGGGTTGCAAGAGTTTGAATCTTACTCATTTGTGTTTTGCGGATGATATCATGGTTTTTGCTGATGGGAGAATTTGCTCAATTCAAGGTATCCTTGAGGTGTTTGATGAGTTTTCTTGTATATCAGGTCTGAAAATAAGCTTGCCAAAAACCTTATTGTTTATCTCTGGTATCTATCCTACCACTCGGTCTTCTCTTGATATTTTTTTGTTTAATATTGGAACCTTGCCGGTGAAGTACCTAGGATTACTTTTGTTTGACTAAATGAATGACTAGTTCTGATTTACATCCTCTTATAGAGAAGATTCGATCTTGCATAGGTTCTTGGAAAAATCGCTTCTTATCATTTGCGGGAAGGTTACAATTAATTTCTTTGGTAATCGTGAGTTTGAAAAATTTCTAGATTTTTGCTTTTAGACTCTTAAGTGCTTGTATTAAAGAGATAAAGAAGATTAGCTCAACATTCTTATGGTTTGGACCAGTTTTAAATTATAAGAAATCGAAAGTGCCTTGTAGTGACGTCTGTAAACCAAAGGCTGAAGGGGACTTGGCCTTAAACTGCTAGCTGGAGCGAATAAGGTTAGTTATTATAAGTTAATCTAGAGATTAATATCGTCAAGGACTTCTTTATGGGTCAATTGGGTTCATAAAAATCTGATACGGAAGCGTTCTTTTTGGTCGGTAAAGTTAAATACGAGTCTTGGCTCGTGTATTTGGAGAAAACTTTTAAAGTATCAAGATTCGGCTAAGGAGTTTTATAAAGTTAAAATGCGGAATGACTCTAAAACTTCCTTTTGGTTTGATAATTGGATTTTTTTAGGTAGATTGTTTGATGTGTTGTACGAGATAGGTTGGATCGATATGGGTATTAAATCTTCGGATTCTATGACGGATGTATTAGCAAACCATCGTCTAAGGCCTAGAAGAGCTCACTTCTTATCATTGATTGAGGATGAGATCAAGAAGATTAAGTACTCGACTTACTCTGACGCCGACATTCCTTTATGGCGTTGTAAGGTTGAAAAATTTAAATCAAAATTCTCCTCACATGATACTTGGAACCAAGTTTGAGAAGTCTCTCGACTCAAGTCGTGGTCTAAGGAAGTCTGGTTTCCATTTGCTACTTAGAAATTTTCTTCTGTAGTGTGGCTGACTGCTAAGAATCGATTAGCAAGATGTGATATATGCTCTTATGGTTCCCAATTTCTTCAGGATGTGTTTTCTGTTCAGCTTCAGTGGAGACCCGCGAGCATCTATTTTCTCTTGCCCAATCACCTCTCAAGTCTGGTATCGGCTGTCTTATGGTTTGCTTCACAAAAGGTATACCACTCGATTCTATGACATTTACTCATCTGTTTTGATCTCCGGAATCAGGGGTACTCGTTCTTTTCTTGCTAAGTTTGTGTTTCAAGTCACAATTTATCTTGACACGAGAGAAATAAGAGGAAACATGGCGAAATTCTTTCTTACATTGACAACTTGGTTCAAGATATGGGTTAGGCAATTTGTAATAGATTTTAACCTATACAGAGTAAGGGTCTTATGAAAGATGAATTGCAAGTTTGGTTCTCAACTAGGATCTGATTTTATCTATTCTCTTATATTGTGTTTTAAATTTTGTTTCATTATTTTTGTCGATTTTTAAATTCGTTCGAAAATAAGATATATTTTTTTCTCAAAACTTGATTTTGTCTCAACAAAATTTTCCACTTTTAAATTTTAATAACGCATACTACTTTCAACATCAGTTTATCAAAAATTAATTTTATTTTCTACTCTTGAAAACAGTTACACAAATTTTACAAAAAAAATTTAAATATTATTTTACATATTATTTAAAAAAGAGTAATTTCGAAGACCTATATGTAAAAGATAGATAACTCAATACAAGTGACACGTCATAAGCTGAGAAGAGGACACATGTCATAATCAGTTTTTCATTTAAAGACATATGATCTGTTCTCAACCCTTACCAATAAAAAACTCCACACATGACTTATGACATCATCTCCTTTCTATTCCATCATTTTCTCTTTGTTTTGTTGTATCTGTTGGGCCACATCGGGCCGGCGCAATGATCCATTTACTTCAATGAAGAGGTGCAGAGTTAAACTCTTGAGATGAGAAGTGACAGCGACTATGTTTTTCAACAGAGCTAGAGGGACCAAATTCTTCAATACCCCTTAAAGTTAAAGTGTATTCTTCAATGTCCCTGCAAATTTTTTTAATTTTTTTTCTTTTTTTTTTAATTGCCAAAATGCTGTAAAAACCCAAAAAACTTACCCTTTTCAATTTATTTACAATCTAACCTTCCCTTCCACATCACCACGTGGATCTCACCTCACCTCTCTCTCCCTTAACTCACGATTTCCTCCTTATTTTCCCCTAAATTTCATCCTAAAATAAAAAAAAAATCAACTCAAATCTTCCTTCAACAAAACACAATCCCTCTCTCGCAAATCAATTTTGTTATTAACCCAAACCCTAGATTAATTTTCTTCCCCCTTTCAAGTTCAGAAACGCTCAAGAACTTCAAAATTAAACAATGGTGAAGACTAAGAACAGTAGAAAACGCGGAAGAGTGAAGAAGCCAAGGACGGAGAAGACTCCGAAGACTTCATCTCTGCAACTTCGTGACGACACAAGTGAAGAATCATGGAATCCTCCCATCCCGCCAAAGCCTATGTCTGTAGAGCCCAGAGCAAGTGAAGAATGGTGTCCTCCTCCACCGCCAAGTCCCGTAGAAGAAGAGAGGCCTCGTCGCACAACTGTAGAAGTCGGAGGGAGCTCTCGCCGTAGAGAGGTAATTTCACGGCCTAAACCCTAGAAAATTAAATTACATTTGAAATTGGATGAATCTGGTACAATGGTGTATTGTTATGCACTTATATGGTTGTCTTTGGATTGCAGGATATTGAGGAAGATGAAGAGGAGACACAACCATTACAACCGCTGAAGTTATTCTTCAAATCTTCTGAGTATAACAAGTCTTGCAAAATCGCATCAAAGTGCGAGGACTACAACACAATGAAGGAGTTGGATATCCTCGATGAAGACGAGAAGAATTGGTTTAGGGAGCACCCACAATTTCGGCACATATGGCACATGCCGAGGCACCGCAACCACAAGCTAATGGGAATGTGGCTTCTTTTATTACGCACGGTGCGCATGGAGAAGGGGCGGGAGTGTTGGTTCGTCGTCAACAGCGTTCAAATAAGGTATTCTTTGAGGGAGCATGGCCTTCTAAGCGGGTTAGATTGCCAGAGTTACCCGTCAGCGTATCAAAACTTGGGAAGCCTCCAATTTGTGAGACGGAATTTTGGGAGGGTGGAGAACATAGAGGTTGGGGATGTCAAGGAGAAGCTTCGGAAAATGGACGCAAATGGTGATAGAATAAAGAAAGATGTGCTCTATTTCTTATGTACGGTGGTCAAAGGGAAGCGAAGGTATGGTTCTATCGACCCGTTCTTTTTCCGAGTTGTTGATGATCTTGAAGCATGTGTTTCCTTCCCTTGGGGAAGGTACACATTTGATGACTACATGGATGAGATATTCCACATGATGGATCGCTTCAAGGGTAGTACACAAGGGACTTGGTTCTTTCCCGGATTCATCATTCTGTTGGAGGTAAAATCAAAACTTGTAATCATTTAAATATAGTTTAATTTCCGTAAAACTAATGTAATGTTTTATGTGTAGCTTTTGGCGTTTGAGAGCATTTCGGAGTTGAGAAAATTTTTTTGAGAGGATGTACCAAGTGCGGAGAGTGGGTGTCCACGGATGTGCAAGCGCAAGTGGAAAGTGAGCTACATGAAAGGTTTCCCATTGGACGAGATCAATGACACTCTCGGCACAACCAAGGTACATTGATTGTTTATGCTATAACTATGTACAACTAGTTATAACTAAATACCATGTGTATAAATTTATGCTATAACTATGTATAATCATGTATAACTATATTAGAGTTTCTGCTATAACTAAGTATAACTATGTATAACTATGTTGGAGTTTCTGCTATAACTAAGTATAACTATGTATAACTATGTTGGAGTTTCTGCTATAACTATGTATAACTACGTATAATTATGTTGGAGTTTCTGCTATAACTATGTATAACTATGTTGGAGTTTCTGTTTTATGCGCAGGAAATTCTGAGCATATTGGAGCCTGATGTGACAGAGGGGCCGCTTATGGCACGCATCATGGATGATGCTTCAGATGATGAGACGGAGAATCTGTTTTCACGGAAATTGAACAATTATCTTATTGTTCATAAGAAGAAGGTGATGTGGGAAGAGTTGTACAAGGTGGATGTGGTTGGTCGTGCATCCGAAGTACAACAACAACAACAGAACGACCCTGCGCAACCACCACTTGCAGAGTCACAATTTGACGTTGTGATGAAGATGATGCAAGATGGTTTTGATAAGCTAAATGAGAGGATTGATACCTTGCAAAGAAGAGTTGCGGATATAGAAGGTGTCGTGAATGCTGCTCTGAATGAATCTGTTTATGTGTCCAATTTTGATGATCATGTGGACAAAGGAGATGGAGATGGAGAAGGAGAAGGAGAAGGAGAAGGAGAAGGAGAAGGAGAAGGAGAACAAGAAGAAGAAGGAGAAGGAGAAGGAGATGGAGAAGGATAAGGAGAAGGAGATGGAGAAAGATCAACCATATAAACACAACCATCACGTCCAATGACGTTGAAATGAAGAAGAAATCTGTTTAACTCAGTCACTTCTAACTTTTTTGCCTCTGCAAAACTCTCATGCAATATACTCTCAACGTAAGGCACCACTTGCGTGTTTGATCCATCTGTAGAAGCATTCTTGTATTTAGCAAACCATTCACAAAGTTTCCCAACTATTGCATCAATCATTGGTAATAGCGCACATTTCCTTGATTCTTTGAAGACACCATTAATAGATTCAACGGTATTAGTTGTATCTATGTTGTACCTTTCACCAGGAAATAGACAATGTGCCCATTTAATCTCTTCAACGCTTCTATCAAGATAGGCCCCTGCTGAAGGATACCTTGTCCGAAAAGCACTATAGATTTTAGTGAACTCAACCTCTGTGTACACCGAAGCGCATTCCCTGAACTTTTTCGCAACTGTCTCTTTGTTAACATATGAGACGCTTCCCTTTACATTCTGAGACAGATGGTAGGTACAATACCCATGATAAGATAATGGGTACACATTATGTATCGACTTGATGAGACTCTGATGTCTGTCCGTAAGGAACACCAGACCAGGGGCATCCGGTATTAGTGATTTCAACTTCTCAAAAAACCAAGTCAAACTTGCATCCTTCTCACCATCGACTACACCAAAAGCAAGCGAATAATGGTGATGATCAGGATCTTGCGCTGCAGCGATGACTAGCACTCCACCATGCGCTGTCTTCAGGTGAGTTCCATCGACGATGATCACTTTCCTCATCACTTTGAAGCCTTCAATACAAGCTCCCAACGCGAAGAAAAGGTACTTAAACTTTTGTGCTTCATCCACTTCCACATATGAAACTGTACCCGGATTTAATTTCTCTAAAATGTACATATAAGAATATAGCATCTTATAACTTTCCTCGGGACTCCCGCGTACATCGATACTAGCTTGTTTTTTCCCTCTCCATGCGGTTGTGTATGAAACTTTTACACCAACTCTAGACTGAACCAGACCAATCAGAGTTTTTGCACTTGGGGTTTGTAGCTGACATGGATAATCTTCATGCAAGATTGATGCAACTAACCTCTGTGAACCTTTCCGTTTGTTGATTTTTGCACTTATATTTGCCCGAGAACACGTATGCATATTGATGTGGGTTCTGATCGAGAAAATGTCTGAATCCTTATGTTTTACAGCTCGTAGACACCACTTGCAACCGTTTCTTGCATCCCAACATCTTACCACGTATCTCGTTCTATCAGATTTGACAACATCAAACTCAAAGCATTTCACATGTGAAGCTTTTACAACTAAATCTTGCACGTCTTCTTTCCTCCCAAATTCGTCACCAATCTCAACAACAATACCATCTTCCCATTCATGATTTACAAGCGGATCTTCTTCTACAACAAGTGTGTCATCCATGTCATTGTGCTATGCTTCATATAATTTCCCCCAAAATCAAAATGAATGATTGTGCTATGCTTTTTATTCATTGTACCCTGAAAAAGATGAAAATATAACACTGTCCTTCGTTATACTTTGTTATACAATATCATTTACCTATACCTATTTATACTAGTTATACAATATCTTGTAGTTATACAAAGTGATATGTAGTTATACAACATCTTTTAGTTATACTTAGTTATACAATTAAAATTATGGTTGATTAAATCTATAATAGCCAAAATTTGAGATGCCCGTTGCAATTAAGCTTATACTGTTGAAGAACTTACCTGAACTGAGTCGATTGAAGCTGAAACGGAGGTCCAAATGCTCGTGAGTGATTTGAGCTTCTCTCATGGAGCTTTAATGGTGGCAATGGAATGAAGTTGCAACAAGTTTCGAAAATGTCAGACAAGCTCTAAAATGCTCCAATGTCCCAAGAATCTCTGGACTGTGCTCCAATGACAAGATTATGAAGAATTATGGTTTTCTCTCTTTTGTTGAATCTTTCTATTTTGATAATTTGCTTTAGTTGTTGGGTTGCTTTAGTTGTTGGGTTGCATTCATTGTGTTATGGTGGTTAGGAATAAATATTACTCTTAGATGGGACTGGAGCTGCTCGAAATCTACCATAATCAATGCTCAAAAAAATTTCAAAAATTCTTCCACGTCTAGTTCGTGCAAGAAGATGAACCATATTTGTTTTAATTTTTTTTAATTGAATTTATATTTAATATTAATATTTATTATTAGAATATTATGAGGGTATATTTGTATTTTAGAAAGATAAGGGTAGAAGAGAATAGAGAGGAGTATAATAGAATTGGTTTCTAACCCTAGGGGTATTGAAGATTTTGATCCGAGCTAGAGGCGCTTCTCCCGATCCATCGTTTGGGTTTCACAAAGTTATAAACTTTTTCATTTCCATTAACTCAATCTTTTAAAGCCTACACTAGTTTTAGAAAGCGAGAGGCCGTCATCGTTCACAAATTTTATCTATACAATGAATGAGTTTTACAACCTTTGAATTCTATTTAACCCTAGAATTGTTTTCGTTTCCTTCCTTTGAAATGTTGTTTTTGAAAGGTTGCTTGGAACGCCAATAGGCATGAAATGAAAAAAAAAAAGAGAGAATGAAGTTTTAAGACGAACGAAATATGGATTTATCCTATGCTTCACTTATCTTTCCATCTTCTTCGTTTATTTCTATATTCCAGTTTCAAATACTTACATTCGTCTATAAATCAATGATTTTTTCTCAACTTTTCTTATATTAAATCCAAAATCCTTTCTACTCTTCCTTCAAATCAGTTGGATTGTTTTTCTTGTGTTCACTGTTAACAGCTGTAGCGACCAAAGACTAATTCTCAAATTGGAGAGCCAAGACTAATTGCTGGCAAGAGAGAGTCCTCAACGAATTGGAGTGGAGTCGATTGAGGGTTCCCAACTCTCTCTCATCGTCTTCTTTTTCATTCGTTTGATAAGTGCACTTAACTATTACATTAGTCTGTTGATTATTTGTATTTGTGTGTCTTCTCCAATCATGAAATTATTATTTTTTATACCAGGGAGGAATCTCTCTACATTTAAGAGATATCAATTAACTTATATTTTCTGATTATTAAGTTAAATCTATCTCACCAAAAGTGTTGCACGCTAAAAAAGAACATTGATGAGTATGTGTTTGTATCTCAGCGAGCGTTAAGGATAGAGCACTCCGTAAACATATCAAACTTGATCTCTATGCATGTTTAACTTCCTAAATAAAATCAAACGACATTTTAGAATCTTAAGATTGATTATTCATAGTAGTTATTATTGCGAGAATAGAATTACGATTCAACTGTGTTTCGTGTTCTAGAATGATTTGTGTATTTATTCCCAGTAATTAATCTTAATTTGCATTGTTTGATTCCATGCGATTATTCCTATTTCCTAACGTTTTAATTTTTATTGTCTACATCATTTAAATTTCATTTTCATTTTTGACATTTATTTCATTGATTTACTTTCATAATTCGCACCACAGAACCATATTTTTGGATTACAGCCAAACTTCATTCGAATAGAACTTATCCCGTAATACTCAGTCTACGTGGATTCGATTTTTAAATAATATTGCAATTTTTGTGCACATGCAGTATTAATTTTGGGTAAAACTAGATACCACATCAAATTTGTGGCACCATTTCTGGAGACTGAAGACATTACCAATAAGTTTTAAGAATAAGATTCGTCTAAATTTTTTTTTTCTTTTTTTTGAATATTATGTTTAAGTAAATTTTTTATAACATGTGCAATTATTTTTTGATTTTTTTTGAAATAATAAGAGTTTTAATTTTGATGATTGATAAATAGTTGCTTTGTTAAAATCCAAAACTAGAAAATGTATTTTGGACAAAACTAGTTTTTGGGAAAATAGTACAAACCATTTTCGAAAAAAATTGAAATTTGAAAAAAGATGGATGAAGTAGCTTATGAAAAGAAAACCCACTGTGAAGAACATTTGATAACATGAACACTTCATGACTAGATGTTAAGGTGGCTGAGTCGCTAACCACAAGATGAGTCTGTCATCATATGAGCTGTCTCTTTAGATGCACATAGAACTGAAATGATTCCTCACATTCTTATCAAAACGTTTTACTAGCTGAGCTGGAGAGGAGGAAGCTTCGACATGATGCCTTCCATTGAGTTTTCTCCAAATTTGATATATAGTTGCTTGAAAAGTGTACCTAAATGGTGAAGAGGTTTGTTCGATTACGGCTGGGATTGCTTAGCAAGTGAATCAAATGGCTCCAATGAAGAGGGAAATCATTTCTTAGGAGTCTACTTACAAGAGAAGTCCAAACTGATGCTGAGTATCGACATGTAAAGAATAAGTGGTTCTAAGACTCGTTCAAATCTCCACAAAATATACACAATGTTCTTTGACCTAAGTTCCAGTCCCGGATATGATCACCTATTGATAGATGATTACCGATGGCTAACAAAGTAATAAAGGAATATTTGGGTGTTGTGGTAGCAAACCAAACTCTCTTATACCATCCATTTTTGGTTGAGAAAGACGTACCAGACTTTTTCTCACTTTCGTGTTGAACTTATTCTTGTATTTATATTTAATACCTTTCCACAGAGGAATGTCCTCCTCATCCCTAATGGAAACCTTTTTGATTTCAGCTTCAATTTGAATATAGCAATCAGCCCGGTGCCTCCGTCGATGAGTAGCAGCCTTAGCTGAGGCAACCAGTGCTTGGGCAAGGATTTACATATCAATGTAACCTTTACTTCCAGTATTATCATGTAAACAAACCAGCACACTCCAATTATCGAACCAAAACAAGGCCTTTCTACCATTTCAGAATTCTATCTTGTAAAACTGCTTTGCTATGCCTTATACTTCAAAAGCTTTCTCCACATCCAAGATCTCATGCTCGTGTTTTCCTTCACCATCCAAAAAGATTTCTTCCTAAGAATGGTGTGTGAAATCCTTCGAATCCATAATGAATCAGGCCTTGACAATAATCTCCATAGAAGCTTTAGACAACATATCGTATTAGCCTCTTTCAACGATGGCAGCCCCAAGCCTCCTTCACACTTAGGACAACAAAAATCCGGCCATCTAATCCTAGCTTTTTTTGTACTCAACTCAGGTCCAGACCAAAGAAACACAGAATAGATTTGATATATCTCCTTAAGAAGTCGATATGCCGAAATCCAAAAGTTTATTATTCCTGTGAACACTGAACTTAGGAGTTGTAATCGACCTACATATGAGAGGTGACGCGCAGTCCAAAAGGATATTCTCATCTTCACCTTCTCCAACAGAGGAGAGTAAACAGCCTTAGTCATTTGCTTCGTAAGAAGAGGCAAACACAAGTATCTTACCGGTAAATGACCTTGAGAGAAAGGAAAATGTTGTAAGATTTCAGAACTCTTATCCATCGATACTCTAGCCATGTATAAAATTGATTTCTCAACACTTATCTCCAGCCCCAGCATAATAGCAATCTCATCAAATATTTTAAGAATACCTTGAACCGATTTCTTATGTCCATCCACAAATATCATCAAGTCATCAGCAAAACATAAGTGTGTCAGCTGAATATTTTTACACTTAGGGTGATAGCCGAATTTCCTCTCCGCCCCAACTTTGTCCAAGAGCTTAGACAAAACATTCATACATATTACGAAAAGATATGGAGAGAGCAAACAACCTTGTCGAAGATCCCTTTCACTTCTGAAAAAACCCTGCTAACTCAACATTTACTTGGACTGAAAAAGATGTTGTCGATATACAAAGCTTAGTCCAGTGACTAAAATTCTCCGGAAAATTCAAAGCCGTTAGAACATTCAGTAAAAAAATCCCATTAGACAGTTGAAAGCCTTAGAAATATCTATCTTCATGGAGCAGCAAGGAGAGATCGATTCTTTGTGATAATCCTTTACTATCTCAGTAGCAAGTAGGACGTTCTCCATCAATAGTCGATCTTTAACGAACGTGGATTGGATTGCAGCAATAAAGTTAGGTAAGAATACCTTGAGTCTATTTGCAATAATCTTCGATATCACCTAATATATGACGTTGCAGCAGGAGATAAGACGATAATCAATCATTGTCCTTTCTTCATCCTTTTTCAGAATAAGCACAAGAATTGTTGCGTTGAACCCCTTAGGAAGAAAACCTTTCTCGAAAAACGATTTGTATAACCGTCCGGGAAAAGCGACTTATTATTCGGCATCAAGAAAATAACCTATTTAATTTCTTCCTCTGTGACTTCTTTCGACAACAAGTTCTTATCAAAAGCCGAACATCTAAATTCATCAGCTTTTGTATAGAATCCAACGATGCGCCTTGATACTCAGCGGGAATTTGCGACATAAATTCTCTAAAACATCTCTCTGCCTCCCCTTTAATCTCATTACTATTTTTCAAAACCTCTCCATTCTGATCTATGATTTTCGTGATTGAGTTATGCATTTTCCGAATCTCTGTCGTGTTAAGCAAATAAGAATTATTTTGATCTCCCACATTACACCAATGTAGCTTAGCCTTTTGCTTAAGATATCCCTCTTCCAGTCCCAATAATAAATTCCACTTTGTAAAAGCCAACCCTTCCTCTATTAATTTTTGGGACGATGGATCTGCTAGACTTGCAGCTTGCTTGTTACAGACATCCTCATGAGCTTCCCGAGTGCAGTTAACTATATCTGCAAGATTTTCTTTACCCAATTTTTGTAACAAAGGCTTCAAACCTTTAAGCTTTTTTTATAGACAAAATAATGCTGATGTGGAGACAAACATATGTGCTGTTTTATCCCAATAGTCGCATACCATTTCATGAAATTGTGGTAAATTTGCAAGCACATTTGAAAATTTGAAAGGCTTCCTACAACACACATTTGCTCTATCCAATGAAATTCTTCCTTGAGCATGATCTGAGCATCCGCCTAAATCAAAGCAGACATAGGATAATGGAAATTTCTCCAACCAGCTATTATTCACCAATCCTCTATCAAGCTTCTTGCATATTACTCTATCTTCTCTCTTATTACACCACGTAAAATGAGAACCATGATACAATAGATCAAATAACGAGCAATGTCTGACTATTTTCTGAAAATCTCACATACCAAGGGGAATTGTTGGTGAGTCCGAAAAATTTGAATGCTCCTCGCCATCTAGGATCTCATTGAAATCTCCACATATCATCCATAGTTTATTCCTAAATAATGGACGATTATGATGGTTCCAAATATCCTCCCATAGCTCATTTCTTTCCTCCAAAAATTAGAACCATACACAAAAAAACATAAAAAAATTTCCGTTTCTCCATCCAATAAAACCTAACAAGTAATCATTTGACTGTTCTTGAAGACTGGTGTTAATCTAGTGTTCGCCTTCCATAACACCCAAATACGTCCTATCATTCATAGTTCGTCATGAACGACCAATTCTAGAAAACTGAATTTACAATGTTGATAGCTTTATTCTCTTTGACTCTCGTCTCCAACAAGTAACCAAACTGCATAGACTGATTATATACCCAATTACGAATAATTGAATGCTTAGTACTTTTGTTGAATCCATGAACATTCCAGAAGAAATCCGACATCTAAGTTTTCTTCTTTGGAACACCTTTCTCCCAGAACCAGGAATCACTTCCTTTGTGACTAAGGCATACAAATCATCAGCCCTCTGCTCCTCTATCCTTTTTTTCCCCAAATCCATAACTTGTAACTCAGGCTGCACTACTTGTTCAATGCTCTGGTCTTCTAAAGTTTCACCTTCTAACACAAGAACAAAGTAACGAGAAGGGAAGCTTACCAGAAGTTGCTTTGGGATTGGTTTTCCACCTAGATGACTTCCTTTGTTTCGAGAGAGAAAAGACCGGCCATCTTTTCCTAACCCCAAATCTGCCAAGTTTTCCAAAGATTTATTAAGACCGATAAACTTCTCATTAGTAGCTAAACCAGCCGATGAAAACACTTGAAGGCGGAACATATCCGCCACCAACATCTATATCTTCACATACAGGTTATGACAGATCTTGTTGTGTTGATAACTCAGCTAACAAGACACTCAATGGTGTGATGTATCCGTCACCCACATTTGTATCTTCACATACAGGATGTAATAGATTTTGTTGTGGCTTACTAATTTTTCTAGCTTATGTAGACTTCAAAATAAAAGTACAAGCCTTAGTCACTGAAACTAAAACTGATTGCGGTAGATCGTTACTAGAACTCAACACTACTCCCACTTGAGAAATCTTGGAATCTCAATCTCCTTATCTTTAGTACGACATGTCTCCTTTAAATATTCCCACTTCGAACGTGCAGTGCACTTTGGCGGAAGCCAATGGTAGAGTAAAGAACTACCGACACCACTCCTTGCTTTGTCTCAAAACAAAAAGAATCTGGTAACAGTCTAATCAAGTCAACATCCACAAAAAATCTTTGCCTCATTAAACTTGTTGCGAATTTCTGTATCTGGACGAAGAAGCTTAGGCTCACTCACATTACTTGATAGAAAACTTAACCCCTTCCAAAGAAATAAGTTGAGACTTGTTTAATAGTAACCCAAAGGGGCATTCTCCATAGAGATGTTTGATGCTATTTGACTAATGGACCATAATTAGAAACCATCAAAGGTTTATTCGTAATATTCCACATCCCCCCTGCGTAACACTCTATCTCTTACTAAATTATTTAAGCAACTCTATAAACATTTTAACTAGATTTCATGTGTTATATTACATAAAATGCCACTGTATTTTTATAAAATTAAGAATAAATTTAACAACTTATAGAAGGTTAAAATAGTCAAAAATTTATGCAACCAAAATCCAATAAAAAAATCCAAACAGAATCTTTTAAATAATTATTAGTTTCTAAAAAATAAAATTTATTTTCTCTCTCCTAATAAATATAAACGAAAATTTTAAATTAATTAAAGAATATTCATTCAAAATCCAAACAAAATCTTTTAAATAATTATTAGTTTCAAAAAAATAAAACTTATTTTCTCTCTCTCCTAATAAATATAAACGAAAAAATACAAAATTAAATTTTATATTTTGATTATATTCTTACTTTATAAGTAATATGATTCATTTTAATAATAGTTTCTAAATTAGACTTATTTATCAAAAATTAATATTTATCATTCTATTCATGTACAATTATATATTTTCTTAAAGTAGAAAATATTTATATGGCAACTGAATCTATTCAAAATAAACAAATTTATATCAATGGAATAAATTCAAATTAAATTATGGACGAAAATTAATTCACTAAATTTAATTTTAAATTTTGGATTTTCTTTCAACCACAAAATTTAATTTCAAATTTTAGTTGTTAGTTTCTTTAATTGTGTTAAAATATATTTTAAATTATAAACACAGATTTTTTGAAAATAAAATGTATATATCAATTGCAGATTTGGTGTTAGTATCTTTGTGGATTCGATTTTATTTTTTTGAAAATAAAAAATGTATTATTTTATACTAATTAAAATGTTGTCAAAAAAAATTCTAACAATCAATGTAATATTTTTAAAATTTTGAAATTAAATTATGGACGAAAATTAATTCACTAAATTTAATTTCAAATTTTGGATTTGGTGTCAACCACAAAATTTAATTTCAAATTTTAGTCGTTAATTCCTTTAATTGTGCTAAAACATATTTTAAATTATAAACATAGATTTTTTGAAAATAAAATGTATATATCAATTGCGGAATTGGTGTTAGTATCTTTGTGGATTCGATTTTATTTTTTGAAAATAAAAAATATATTATTTTATACTAATTAAAATGTTGCCAAACAAAATTCTAACAATCAGTGTAATATTTTTAAAATTTTGAAATTAAATTATGGACGAAAATTAATTCACTAAATTTAATTTCAAATTTTGGATTCTGTGTCAACCACAAAATTTAATTTCAAATTTTAGTCGTTAGTTCCTTTAATTGTGCTAAAATATATTTTAAATTATAAACATAGATTTTTTGAAAATAAAATGTATATATCATTTGCAGATTTAGTGTTAGTATCTTTGTGGATTCGATTTTGTTTTTTGAAAATAAAAAATGTATTATTTTATACTAATTAAAATGTTGTCAAACAAAATTCTAACAATCAATGTAATATTTTTAAAAATTTGAAATTAAATTATGGACGAAAATTAATTCACTAAATTTAATTTCAAATTTTGGATTTTGTGTCAACCACAAAATTTAATTTCAATTTTTAGTTGTTAGTTCCTTTAATTGTGCTAAAATATATTTTAAATTATAAACATAGATTTTTTGAAAATAAAATGTATATATTATTTGCGGTGTTAGTATCTTTGTGGATTCGATTTTATTTTTTGAAAATAAAAAATGTATTATTTTATACTAATTAAAATGTTGTCAAACAAAATTCTAACAATCAATGTAATATTTTTAAAATTTTAAATTAAATTATGGACGAAAATTAATTCAGTAAATTTAATTTCAAATTTTGGATTTTGTGTCAACCACAAAATTTAATTTCAAATTTTAGTTGTTAGTTCCTTTAATTGTGCTAAAATATATTTTAAATTATAAACATAGATTTTTTGAAAATAAAATGTATATATCATTTGCGGATTTGGTGTTAGTATCTTTGTGGATTCGATTTTATTTTTTGAAAATAAAAAATGTATTATTTTATACTAATTAAAATGTTGTCAAACAAAATTCTAACAATCAATGTAATATTTTTAAAATTTTAAAATTAGATTATGGACGAAAATTAATTCAGTAAATTTAATTTCAAATTTTGGATTTTGTGTCAACCATAAAATTTAATTTCAAGTTTTAGTTGTTAGTTTCTTTAATTGTGCTAAAATATATTTTAAATTATAAACATAGATTTTTTGAAAATAAAATGTATATATCATTTGCGGATTTGGTGTTAGTATCTTTGTGGATTCGATTTTATTTTTTGAAAATAAAAAATGTATTATTTTATACTAATTAAAATGTTGTCAAACAAAATTCTAACAATCAATGTAATATTTTTAAAATTTTAAAATTAAATTATGGACGAAAATTAATTCAGTAAATTTAATTTCAAATTTTGGATTTTGTGTCAACCATAAAATTTAATTTCAAATTTTAGTTGTTAGTTTCTTTAATTGTGCTAAAATATATTTTAAATTATAAACATAGATTTTTGAAAATAAAATGTATATATCATTTACGGATTTGGTGTTAGTATCTTTGTGGATTCAATTTTATTTTTTGAAAATAAAAAATGTATTATTTTATACTAATTAAAATGTTGTTAAATAAATTCTAACAATCAATGTAATATTTTTTAAAATTTGAAATCATAACCAAATTCTCAAATTTAAACTTTTCATTTTGGAGCCAAAATTCATTTCAAAATTTCTTCTTCATCCCTAAGTTTACACTTCTCTATAAATAGAAGTCAGACTCGAGATCTCTAGCCATCATCGGCACCAGCAGCCCACCAGCAAGGGCAACTTTTGTTTCCAAGCTATATGATTTTTCATGGATTTTTCAAATGTTTATGACCTGTTATAATCCTATAAGATCAATCGTTGCGAAGGTAAATCAAAGATCTAATTATGATAATCATTTGTTTTTTTTGTGCGATCTACGAAACAAGATGAAAACTTTACAGCCCCGCAATTTTAAAATTTTAAAATTTATCAAATAAACATTTTTCCGCGCTAGATAGCGCGGACCACTATCTAGTTGTAGTTGTATTCACTGCAAAAGCATCAATCCTTATAGTCTTATTCCAATAACACCAAATCTTATTCATTATCACATAAATCTTTGCGATATGTGGTGCTATTTCCAGGAACTTACCAAACTATCAAATCCTCCTATAAAATAGCTTGATCATTAATAACATCATTTGAAACCTCGATAAAAGTGTGTCCCTCTTCTCATAAACCGTCAATTCATGCTAAGACAACGACATTGTTTTTTGAACAGCAGACATAAGATTTCGGTGCTACTTCCAGCACCACCGGAGGCACCTTCCGAGACTCCGCCGGAATAGTACTAATTGTAATTGCTTCACCCACATCCACTAATACCTGCTCAAAAACTGCCCTTGCAACTACCTCTGCACCCATCTCATTATCTGAACCAATCTGAATCCCCGACACAACTTCTGTAATTTTCTCAACTGAACCTTCTAAACCAGACGCACCCACAGACTCTGAAACCTTCTGACCGTCTGTTCTAATCTCAAACTCCAACACAGCCTTTGTAGCTTTCGCAACTGCCGAACCATCTAAACCCGACACACACGCAGACTCTAGACCAAACCCCGCCTCTGAACCTAAAACTACCACCGAAACCATACTGATCTCTGAAACTGTCCCATACTCTGTTCCCAACGCTACGCTGAATCCTTATACCTAACTGAAACAGGCACCAGCTCTGACACCGACTCAACAGCTGAAATCTGTGTAACCTCTGAAACCTTCTCCTCAACAGTTCTGTTTTGCAAACAAAGCTCCCCTGAACCTTCCTCTAACCCAGCAGAACTACCGAGATCTCTAGGCGACGACCTCAACAAAACCATCTCCCCCCCCCCTCCGACGACGGAGCCACCGAGCCTGGCGGCGAAACCATGCCTTCCTCTGCACGAAAACATTCTACCCAATATCGCCAAAATCGTCTTACTCTGCTAAATGCACCGCTTCTGTCTTGCTCAAAAACAATACAAAATCCTAGACTTTTCTTTTCTTTAGTTACTAATTTCGTTTGTTTTATTTTATGGTATGTTTCATGTACATGAATAGAAGAAATCAAGACTCTGACAGTCTATTGATGCCAAGCAAACCAGATATAGCAAGACCAGAACTAGAACTTTGAAGAGAAAAGTCAAAACAGATTCAGAATGGACGAGGCAAATCAAAGCTTGTGAGTGTTTTACACCACAGTTTTACTGATAATACTCTTCTAAATATTATCTACAGAGGTGGTGAGCAGAAGCTTCAACTTTCTTTGAATACAAAGTAATTGAGTCTTTAAGAAAATATTATACTGGAAGGAACCAAGCTGATTGAGAACATAGATGCGATCAAGTGCAATCATTGTCAAGATTACGCAAGACCACACAATCTTCAAGCTTCTTGATCATTGGATGAATCGAGTTAATAGAAAAATGAAATTGACTTTAGCATTGGGCGGGATTTCAATATTAAAATATTATAAAACATTATCAAATTATTTATAAATATTAATATGAATCATTAATTAAACATGAAATCATCTTAAAAGATATCTCGTTATATAAATATTTTACTATCAATGCAAATTTATTTCATAGAAAGACAAACAACATAGATATAGTTCTATTATCTATTTTACATACAATATCGTTAATTCTAAATATTAATATATATATATATATATATATATATATAATATTTGTTAGGAAATTCATAAAAATATATTAGCATGCGCTAGTAAACCTATCAGTAATCAAAATTGTTTTAAATGATAGGTTACTTATAAAATATGTATTGTTTATTAAAATAGAAAAACAAATGATTATTTCTAATAAACGTTGATACAGTCTTTCATTTACTATTTTAAATTAAATATTAACTATTTCTTATTATAAATAAAATCTTATTATTTTTCTTTATAACTTATTATTATTCAATTATTATTTTTTTCTGCTCCAATTTTCAAGATTAGTTGATTTTTCTTATAATCATCTTTAATTTTATTAAAAATAACTTTTTAATACATTATTCCTACCTTCAACACTTGTTTAAAAACATTCTTTTTTGGATATACGTTTGTTTATTTTTTTTTAATCTTCTTTCTTTTGGAAAATGATTATTAATATAACATCTATCTATGTTAAATATTTAAACATTATTTAAATAGAATCTCCAATTTTGAAGTTTTTGCTCAGATATCGGGACTGCAAATTAGCTTGGAAAAATCAACGATTTATCTAGCGGAGTGTAAATCAAGCTACACGGAATTGAGATTACTCAACGATTCGTTTTCTTTTCTGGGATATTGCCAATAAGATAATTGGGATTACCATTATTGACTAAGAGGATGAAATCAAGTGATTATCTATTTGCCTTTGTTGGAAACAATACGAAACCGCATCAGTTCATGGTCTACAAGATTTTTATCAATTGTGGGACGTCTGCAGTTCATTATATCTGTTTTGATGAGCATATCAAATTTTTAGCTCTCTACTTTTCGTCAGCCTAAGGCATGTATCAGGGAGATTCAGAGATTATGTTCTTTTATTCTTTGGCCAGGTCCAACTTTGAACTCTACGAAAGCAAAAATAGGTTGGGAATACATTTGTAAGCCGAAGAATGAAGGAGGTCTAGGCATAAGACCGTTATCAGAAGTAAACACTATGTTTTGTCTAAGATTTATATGGCGTGTAATCTCATCGCATTCTTCGTTGTGGGTGAAGTGGATTCAAGTCTACTTAATACAGAAAGACTCCTTTTGGTCTATTTGTAAGGACACTACGGAGGGTTCTTGGATGTGGAGAAAAATACTCAAAGAGCGTCTACTAGCTAGCCATTTTACAAATTGGACATACAAAGTGGTGAAAAAACATATTTTTGGTTTGATAATTGGTCTGATTTGGGTTGTTTGTTTGTTAAACTTGGTATGCGAGGTGTAATTGATCTGGGAATCTCACTGGAAGCTTTTGTGGTTTCACCTGGACATCTAGAAGGTGACGTCGCGATTGAACATAATTTTTACAGCAGGTAGTGTTAGCATTAGAGGTGAAAAGAATATGGTGTACGTCGGATATAAAGAACATCTCACTTTGGTGGTATAAGGGAGACAAGTACAAAGAAACTTTCAGCAAAAAGCACACTTGGTTGATAACTCGACAATCATCTCCCACTGTTGTTTGGTTAAAAGGATTTTGGTTCAAGCATGCAACGCCAAATATTCAGTCTTTGCTTTGGTTGTCTATTCATAATTGTCTCGCGATAGGGGATCATATGACACTTTGGAATGTTGGAGCAAATACATCTTGTATTTTCTGTGGAGATCCTCTAGAATCGAGACAACACCTATTCGTTTCTTGTGCTTATTCTGGACATGTCTAGAAAGCTTTAGTGCAGGGTTTTCTGAAGAACATGTTCAACACGGAATGGACAAGCATGCTTAACCTCATCATAGACACAACTCTTGACAAGTTAACTCTGTTCCTAACTTGCTATGCTTTTCAAACAGTAATTCATAGTATGTGGAAAGAAAAAAATACATGACGACATGGAGAAACACCAAACTCGTTTTTGTTTCTTATCAAAGTGACCAACAAACAAATAAGAAACCACTCTTTTCATGATCAAAAGTTGGAGAGAATTCTTCAACATTGATTTGCTTCTAGGAGTTAAAAGCTTTCAGCAATCATCAATCATCTTTAGTTATCTTTTCATCAGCCATCTTCAACCTTCTCCTTTCAAATTTACTTTAATTTTTTCAGCTCTTTCGAAATTGGTTTGTACTCTTTTTCCCAGATATGGCTTTGTCCCAATTGGGTTTTTCAGTTTTGGGTTTAACGAAGTAACCACTTATCAAAGATAAAAAATATAGCTCTTGTTCTGTTTTTCTTTAAAAAAGTTTCAAAAACAATTGCACATGTTGTAAAAAGTTTTACTTTGAATATAATTTAACATAATATTCAAAAAACAAATTATTAGGAGCAATTGAGAGTGTGTGTGCTCCTCTTTTTTCTCTTCTGGTTTTTTTTTTCTCTTTTTACATTTCTTCTCACTTTTTGTTGTGAAAATATTCAAAAATAAATGAAACTAAAATGATAAAATACTATATGAATTTTTATTTTTTTTGGATGGATTTTCTAAAGAAAGATTTTAAATTCTAAAAGAATTACAAGAATTTTTGTTACACAAGAAATATAATTTTTTCAAATTAAATTTATTACTCAACAAAAAAATGATATTACAGAAGAAAAATAAATAATGAAATCAGTTTGTAATTTGTATGGTATTGTTTAAAGATTGATTGTTTTCTTTTCAACCATTTTTGTAACAGCTCTTCACACTTGTGAGGTGCTATGTATTTTTAAATACGAAATCCTATTTCTAACGATCTTGTCAATGGCATGAGCAATTTGATATGTACTTATCTATCTCTCGTGATGACGTCTCATATTCATTTTCTCTCATGTAATATATTGTCTCACTAATTGATCATCTCACCAAGTAAGAGAAAATTATGGAGCCATGTAAAACTCACCCAAACCTCATTTAAAGAGAATCAGATCCCAAAAGATTTCTTGTATTCAAGATGATGATCAGAACATACATATATAGGTAGTTATTCAACCGTAATCTAAAATCTAGGAAAATCTACAACTAGTTACAACTATTCTGCCTCATTGAAAGAGAATCAACCAACCCTCATTTAAAGAGAATTAGATCCCAAGAAGATTTCTTGTATTCTGTATGATGATTAGAACATACATATATAGCTAGCTATTCAACCGTAATCTGAAATCTAGGAATATCGACAACTAGTTATAACTATTTATGTGTCAGTTACGTAAAATCTATACATAAACAAGAGAATATGTTGTGAAGTTATTGAAGTGTAGACAGGTTGTAGATTCGTTGAGTAAGATTGAAGTTCACAATGGAGCATTGAATTATTTTTTGTTATACAACTCGTTTTCGCTGGACAGACTACTAGACATTACAGGAGCTAAAGGAAGTAGAGACATGGTGATTCCTCTCAACTCAACAGTGGAAAGCGTGTTAGCAACATACACAACTCGACACCATTGGATATATGTCTTAAATGAGATTGAAGAGGCAATCACTTTCCAGCATCAACAAGGACATACAGAGGAGGCGGATGTAGCTCTGTGGAAATTTAAAGGTACAAAGTTTAACCTGATGTTCAGCTCCAAAGCAACATGGAAATTGATTTGTGGAGAGCAACAAATAATCAGTGGTCTCAGGGTATATGGTTCAAGCACAATACACCAAAATACTCATTCAAGGCTTGGCTTGCTGTAAACAGTCGCCTATCAACAGGTGATCGAGTGTTAAGCTGGAATAATGGTGCTTCAACAGTCTATTCCCTCTGTTTGGAGCCAATGGAGACACAAAACCACCTCTTCTTCTCATGCCCATACTCAGCTAAGATTTGGTGATGCCTTATACAAAATCATCTTGGACACAAGTACATGAATCAGTGGGACAACATCCATGCTCTCCTTATCGATAAAATTCTAGATAATCTCAAATTTTTTTTATTGCAATATTTTTTCAAGCACCATTACACTCGATTTGTAGGGAACAAAACAGTAGACAACATGGCAAACCGGCTACTCCTCATGCTTCTCTCAACGAATTCATTGATACGCAAATACAAAACATACTCTCAACGATCCAACACCTAGGTGATTCTCGATTCCATCAAGGAATGGAGTTGTGGTTTGCAACACGATAAATTTTGTAATTTTTACATCTCTTTCTAGCTCATTCAAAAATAGCTGCACATGATGTATAAATGATTTTTGAATAAATTTAACATTATATTCAAAAAAAAGAATATGTTGTGAAGAGAGAACCAAGTATAAACCAGTAATAATAGGTCCTAACCGAACTCCAATACCCCCTCAGGATGGAGCATACAAGTTCTGTATGCCAAGCTTGTACCTGAACTGCCAAAAACCATTTTCCCAAGATTTAGTAAAAGTATCTGCAAGTTGAGATCAAAATCAACATGATGCATGTGAGTATTATGAGTGAGCACTTCATCTCTTAGAAAGTGCATATTACGCTCTGTGTGTTTTATTATTTCGTGGAAGATCGGATTCGTAGGTATATAGATAGCTGACTTACTTTCACATTGCACTACCATAGGTTGATCATGCTTTACACCAAGTTTACCTAGCATTCTTTTTAGCCAAATCAGCTCTTCTACAAGGGTAGAATTGGCCCTATATTCTGCTTCCGCTAAGGATCGACTAACAATCTTCTATTTTCGTGTCTTTCAAGAAACTGGTGAATCCCCAAATTGTACAAAATAACCCGTTACCGATCAACGCGTCAATAGACAGCTACCCCAATTCAAATCACACCATCCGGTGATGTTAAAATTGTTGTTAGATTACAATAAAATTTCATGGCCTTAATCTGATTTGAGATAATAAACAACCCTTAATGCTGTTAGCCAACAATCACTTTGAGGTAGTCGCATAAATTGTGACAACACATTAACAATAATAGCTATATAAGGTCAAGTTACTCCCATGTAAGTTAACCTCCCCAAAATTTTTTGATATGGCATAAACAACTTAGAAAACCAACACCTAGGTGCTTGTTTAAACCCGTAAAGACATTTACGCAATCGACACACCTTATTCTTATCAACAGACTGAAACCCAAGAGGCATATTTATATAAACCTCTACATGCATGTGTACATCCATATGATGCACAACCCAGCCATGTATTGCAGCAACATCAAGAAAGAACTTACAATTCCCATTTTTGCAACCAGAGAAAAGGTTTCTCCATACTCTTTGCCTTGAGTTTGCTTGTTTTCCATAGCAACTCATAGTGCTTTATACCTATTAACTATTCTATCTAACTTGAATTCAACTTTAAAAACCCTTTTTTGTCGGGTGGTAAATCTTCAATCGTCCAAGTATTGTTTTCATCTAAAGCAAAATATTAAAAACCACCAACAATACACCACATCTCATCCTCCAAAGCTTGTTTGAATTTTTTTGATTCCAAGGCAGATACTATTGCGGCTACATACGCAATGTGCATTATCGAGCAACGATAAACATCGTCCTGAGCTTCAATCGGATACAAAAGCTCTGTTTTTGAATGAACTAGATTACTCACTTATGTTTAAGTTTTTTTTAGCAAGTGGTTTGAAAAAAAATTCTTCCAACTGTACCAATGTTGTTTTTTGACATTGACCTTTGCCCAATTACGGTTTTGTCAAAATTGCAGCATCCTATTCATGAACAATCGAAACAGTTCAACAAGAATTCATGGATCATCATACCAGTAAGAATTATCGTGAGGGTCTGCATCGTTATTACTTCGGCTGGTCTATAAGTCAATTATCACTGAATACCACTGACTTGATGATCAAGTTTAAAAAAATTGTAGGTCTCTGTAAACTCGGCCCATGAATCAAATTTTCTTCCAAAATAATTTCCTATGAAATTAGAGCTCACAAAGCTTGAACTTCTTCTTCATCATAAACAAGCTGCAACAATCTTTTTGGAGCATAGAGAAATTTAGATTTTGAAAACATGACGTCCGGTGACACAAAGAACTCCTATTTTTCAAAATCATTAGATAAGTATCAGATACTTTAATGTTGTGCTATGATTGGCCTTGCTTGTATCTTTAATGGGTTGTTAGTGTGATAGTGTTTAAACCCTATTATCAAAAAAAATTATGAATTAAACTATATTATTTTCTATCGTTTTAATCATTTCTAGTCCAATTTCTTGTGATTTCTCATCTCTTCATTTCAAGATCCGTCATGATCATATCAACTTAATATCAGAGCCACAATTCCTCTCGACTGTGGAAAATGGATTCTGCTAGTGACCCACACGAGCTTTTCAAAAAAATTTATGATAAATTAGTGAAGAAGGAAACAAGGTTCAACGAAATAAATGCTGCTAGGGAACAAAGCAAGAGGATGACTGAGCTGCAGCAAGCCCAAACAACCCGATTGAAACCCAATCACGATCATAAAGAGCCAAGAAACCCTGAATTTCCTCTTGGGAATATTGTCGAATACTTGGTGGGAGATCCTTTTCAAGAAGCTCAGACATTTAAAACATCAGTAACAAATCCTAATCTAAGAACAAGAAGACTTGTAGTAAGAAAAAGGTCCTTCAAATCTTTAAGGAAAAGGAGAAAGTATGGGCATGACCTATGCCACTCCTTCAACATCTTCATGCGACCCAATTGTAAACACACAAGGTGATTTCGATTTGGCTCTTTTGATTATGAGTTTAGATCATGAAAGACCTCACACCGACATAACTATTATGGTTGAATAATGATAAGATTGGAAAGAGATCCCAAGGATCGGAATCAAATAAATAGGATTGTTAAATGGTTTGGAAATGATGATGTATCCTTGGAGGATAATAGTGGAGACGCCTAGAACCTAGTTATGGTGATGGAAATAAAATAGATTATGTATATGGAATTCAAGTCCCAAGTTCACAAAATGTCAATGTAGCATAAACAAGATTTATGAATGAGAGTGGATGTGACGGAGCAGGACAACAAGTGGGTTTGAATTCTGAACTTGAGGGGAGATATCAGCAACCTATTTACAGTAAAAATAGTCAGAGCCAAACGGATCATGAGAGAAAAACTCATCTCAATGTTAAAAAGTTATGTTCCTCACCACGTAAAGAGATGCCAACATGTGTAATAACATTTAAAGAAGCTGAGCAATCCAAATGCTCAGATGAGGAACTTAGGACTTGGATTCATTGTCTAAAAGCTTACTTGAGTGAGAATAACATATTAGAAAAGGAGAGGTTGCATGTTGTCTGTTTTCAATTGGAAGGAAAGACCTGTTGCATTTTGATTATTAGTTATGAAAGAAATAGAAATAGATCTTCAATGTTGTTATTCATTATATATGTTATTTTTACAATATTTTATTTTTAAAATAGATGTATTCAAAATCTTGTTCATAAGATTTCTTACAGTACTCGAGTTAGTGTCTTTCAACACAGTACTAAGAGTTAAATAGTTAATTTTGCCTAAAACTATATTGATGTGGTTCTCCAATTTAAGTTTTACTCTGATTGAGCTATATGCGGTTATTTTTACGAATTTTATAGTTTAAATGTTCTAATTACACAAAGAATATTAAATAATCATAACCATCTCTAAGTTCTAAATGTGTCACATCTTAGTTGCATTAATTTATGAACTATTTTCTTATCGTATTGGTCGTATTTGGGTTTGCTGAATAGAAGATTTCAAAGTCACACTTGTTTTTGGCTAGCTCTCAGCTTAATTTTTATTTGGTGCAACATCAAACCTCATATGAAAGTTTTGTTTATTTGTTTGTGTATGCCTCAAATTTCACATTGGATAGGTCTTTGTGGCAGGAATCATGTGCCACACAAACTCACTATGTTCAAGGGACTCATCCATGGAACATAGTGGGTAATTTTAATGTTACATTCTCAACCCAAGAGCACTCATAGTTCCTTGATTGGCCAACGAGTATAAAGTGCATGAAAGAAGTCTTAGCCACGTGGCATCCGGTATGCACGAGTGAAAGGTGCATGGAAGAAGTGCTCAGGTACGAGGGATCTGGTATGCGCAAGGGATAATGTGTGTTGACACGTGGTATGCGGTTCGTGTTCTCGCTGATTTTTTTGATGTGTTTGTTGTTGACACGTGATTTTCTGTTTATTTTAGGTATACACTTTGTGATGGTTTAAATATGTTTGTATATGTAGAAATCATGAACCTCAAGGCTTACCCTCACTGAATAATCTTTGATTACTCACACCTCTCTTTCTCATGCATGTTGTCTTGATGATTTTTCACAGAGTTGAGCAGTTGGTACTGGATTAGGAGATAGAGTTTCCATCTTTTTAATTTATTTGTTATAGAATTTATTGAATTAGTTATTTGTTTTTGTATTAATGTTAAGTGGCATTTATGAATGACATTCAGTTGGATCATTTGAATATTTTGGTTAATTTGGGTTAACCATGGAATTACTTGAGTTAAATTATTTGTGACTTGTCAAGTTATGGAAGTAAGAATCAGGTGTTACTTTTGGTATTAGTGCTCTAGGCTATGTCAAACTGGTTATAACTCAGGAGGCAGTCCTCAGGAAGACGACTTATTTGATTGTTTTTGTGATCAGATTCAGCCAAAAAGAGTACGTGGAGGAAGATAAAGAGCTATTCCATAGCCAAGAGCGAAGACTTAGAGTCCAGTGGCCTCTACTGAGAGTCTAGTGGCTTGTACTAAGAGTGTGCATGCTGAGCACTCGGATGCATCGAAGACTAATGTGGCTCAAGTAAGAACATCACAAGTATATGGTTCTGCTTCTAAGATGGCTATGTTCGAGGAATTCCATCAATTCTAGGAATTCATGCAGAGTGCTTCTGCCTCCACCACCACCTATGCAGGTCCACGTGCAAGGACCATCATACTGGGAAGCAATGAGGAATTAGAAGGACATGTGCATGGAGTTCTTTGGTGGTCGATATAACCCTATTGCTCCTGATAATTAAAGGAAAAGGTTGGAGAGTAATCTGAATAATGTCAACTATTCGCATGAGTACTGCACAGATTTAGCGGTTTAGTACCTGAAGGATTAAGTGTTGGTGTGGTGAGAAAAAGTGGTAGCCTAGGTGCATGGACATTATGAGTTGACTTGGGAGGATGGAGAATGATTTTTCAGAACTTTTCCAGGGCGTCATGACAGTGAGAAAGTACGAGGAGTTCGACTGAATTAGCCGGTTTGTAGGTAGATTCATGGATGAGGATGAGCTTTGTTGCAACTTTTTGAGGAGTCTGAGAATAGACCTGAAGAACCACTTTGTGATGTACTAGTATCGCATTATGATTGGGTTGGTGGAAAAAGATTCTTACCTAAAGATTTGGAAAAAGAGCTGAGCCAGAACAAAGCAACATATGCGAAAGCTACAAAGGGGATGAGTTCTCACAAGAGAACTTGGGATACAACGGATGTAAGAACTCCACCAATTTGTTACAGGTGCAATCAGACTAAACAACTTCAGAAGGATTGCTCTCGAGGTATAACCAGTGGCTTCATGAAGAGCATAGGAAATCGTCATTTGATGTATGAATGGGAGAAAATAAGTGATAAATAAGGGTTGTGCATGTTGAACATTAAAGGCAATGGCTCCTCGGATTAAATGTAACAACTCTTCTTTGACTAAGATTAGGTGTCAATTTAATCCTCATTAATATTTCAATATATGGTTATGTGAAATGCATATTTTTGTGGTAAAATATTTATTAGGCAAGGAAATGTGAGTGAACCACAAAGTTATAAGCAAAGACCCTTATAGTTGTGTGTTGGTGTATTGACGCGGGATTGCGGGCAGACCAGGATTAGGTGACGAACCAATGAGTATGAGGTGTAGAGAAGAAGTGTTTAGGCACGAGGGATCCGGTATGCACGAGTGAAAGGTGCAAGGAAGAAGTTCATGAGGTCACCAAACCAAGTCTAGAAAAAACAAGCATTCCCGAGGTAAGAGATGCACTAATGACTCATTACAAGACGAGAATGCTAAGGGAAGGATTCAACAAAGCTTTGGAGACTCTTCTAAACACCAAGGGGATGGGAGAAATGCCAAGAATCATCGAAGAAACCCCAAGCATCCAAGAGAGCCTAAGAGCACCAGATTTGGACTTAATGAAAGATTTTGCACGTCTAAGACTTAAGGATGCGCCTCCAGACACAAGAAAAGTCAAATTCCAATTATTTGACAAGTCTAGGAGCTAAAAAACAAGAACTTCACAAAAATAACATCGGAGCTGCAAGATACACTCGAAACTAGACAAGGAGCAAATGGGACAAGAAGACAAGTTCAAGGCTGAGCTAATATAAATACAAGAAGATCTTGATCCAACTGACTTCAAAGAGACCCAAGAAGAGTATTAAAACTAAAGCTTAAAGCTGCAAGCACCATAACCACTCCATATTATCCATTTTACAAATAGAACTATATCGCGCCAAAACAAGGTTTTTTCAATATTTATGGTTTAATCAGGTAAAGATGAGCTAGCCTAGTGGTTTTAAGCAATTATAGAGACCCAAGTTCGAGCCACAATAAGTGTCCACATAGCTGAGTAGTTTTACTTAGTTTTGTTTTGTGTTTTAGTAGTTTTTCCTTTTCTTTTGTTTCTTTTTGTTTTAATTTCTTTCAAAGTCTGTTGCACTGTCATGTTAAGTAACTGAGTCAGCCCTAGGACTTTCTGAAGAACCATTAATAATGTTCCTCACTGCTGTGTAAGATACAGCCCTAGGGGTAGTTGGTGGGTGATCTTCCTCTGTGGGAGGATTTCATGTGTGATCATTTTGTGACGAAGGCACCCCACCCCATATTACGAAAGTCCACGTGATTGTGAACAATATTTTGAATTTGGGTGAAAAAATCTATCAAAGTTAATGCATTCAAGGTTAATGATAACACTATCAAATTCAGGCATTGTAACCCAGATGCGAGGCATCGCGTGCAATCACCAGATGGTCTCTGATTGCCAAAGAAGCTCAGCCTGGGATAAAGTTGATGCCAATATGGGTTACTATGAAGAACGTTTCTGCCTCTATGTTCTCATGGAAGGGTCTTAGTTTCCTTGCGAGTCCTTCAGAAATTCATATTCACCTTCATTGCGACACGGAGCTTGTCACTAGCTTTGAGGAAGAAATTTTTTCCTAGATGTGGATTTATCTAAGAAGCTGACAGAACATTATTACTTTCAGGTTGGGGAAGAAGTTTATGTTTCGTTTGAGTATCCTTGGTTCCCACAACGCTTTAATGTGTGCTGGAAGTGGGGGGCACTTGGAAGAATGTTGTTTGACGAAAGTTCAGCAAGGTTCAAAAAGTTTGAAGCGGAAATCTCATGCTGTAACCTCGGCGGAGTTGGTTCAGTCCATAGATATATCTCTGCATGCTGTAGGTAGTTTAGTTGTCAACATAAGTATTGTTCTTGAAGCTGTAGTTAAGGAGCAGGTGCTGGAGTCGCGAGTTAAAAGAGATAATGGTATGGGGGTTCTGGTTAAGGGAGTTACAGAGGTGGAGGAAGGCGAGATAAGTTTGACTTTACCTGTTTTAAAATTAACGGAGGAGGATTGGGCACATGTTTCACATTTAGGGGGGGGGGAGAATCAAAAACAAATTCTGCAGGTCTCGTTTATGGTCATATTTCAATAGCCTCACCATCTAGGTTTGACAGGAGACCAAGAGGAAGAATCTGGGGTTGTGTTGGTAAAGGGAGAATTCAAACAGGGTCCCACAGTAGTTGTAACCTCTGTTCCGAAGGAATGAAAGAAAGTGTGGTCTTGGCTTTGGTTGGTTCTCATCTAGAAAAATTAGTTTCTGGAACTCCAACAAAATCTCAAGGTAATGAAGAGTCTAATACTCGGGCTCAGTTCCCCGATCATCCCAAGTAGCGCATATATATTTCGCTAAAACTTCTTAATAAGCAGGGTACTCTATTTCCGGTGGTATAGGAAAGCGGACTTCTCACATAAAAAAATAATGTCGTGTTTTTTTTGGAATATTTGTGGTTTCAATAAAACAAGAAAAAATTCAGTGGTAAGAAAACTAATTCGTTCTAATTCAATGGTTTTTAGGGGTTTGTTCGAAGCGATAGTTGTCGAAAGCAAGGCAGAACACATCGCTAGTTCAACGTTTGGGGACTGGTCTATGGTTTCTAATTATGAACATAACCCGTTAGGAATGATCTGGGTGGTGTGGAGTAAGAAGCTAGAGCTCACTGTAGTTTCTAAAACAGGGCAACAAATCTCTTGCTTAGTTAAGCTTGAGAATTCCTCGGAAGACTTTTTGTGTATGTTTGTTTATACTTCTAATATTTTAGAAGAACAATGTGATTTATGGAGTGATCTCAAATATATTCAAGACTTGTTACAATTTCGAGGGAAACCGTGGCTTTGTGTCGGTGATTTTAATGATGTTTTGGATTTAGCAGAGCATTCACTTTCTTCTCTAGCTCAGGTCTCGATGCCGGGTATGGCGTGTTTTCAAGACATGGCTTATCATGGGCCTCTTTATACTTAGTGTAATAAAAGTGAAGAAGGTTTGGTTTGTAAGAAGCTGGACCGGGTTATGGTTAACTCTTTTTGGCTGTAACATCCCTATAACTCGTATCGTATGTTTAAAGCAAAGGACTGCTCGGATCATCTTATTGGTCTCATCTCTCTTGCTGAAGGTCTGCATAAACCAAGGAGTCCTTTTAAAATCGTAAATGCCATTGTTGAAATGGAGGACTTCAAGCCAGTTGTGGAAGACTATTGGAAAAGTACAGTAGCTCTGTTTCAATCTACCTCTGCGTTATTCCGATTCTCCAAGAAGTTAAAGTTTCTTATGCCACTTATTTGTGATCTTAGTAGACAAAGGCTGCATCACTTAACAAGACAAACAAAATAAGCATTTGTGATTCTTTGTGAGAAGCAAAAAAAAAGTCAGGCTAAACCGGATGCATTGTCAATGCAAGAAGAGTCGATGGCATTTGATACTTGGGAGAAAGTGTCAAATTTAGAGGAAAACTATTTGAGGCAAAAGGCAAAAACTACATTGGATTGATGTGGGGGATAAGAACAATTGTTTTTTCCATAATGCAGTTGAAGAGAGGAAATCTCGTAACTCGATAAATGCGGTTAAGTCTCCCGAGGGGTTGCTGCTAACTAGTCAAGAGAATGTTAAAGCTGAGGCGGTTAGGTATTACACTGACCTGTTTACAATGCACCTCAAGGATTTGTTGGAATGTTAGTGACAAAAATGGCTAATATTCTTAATTATATTTGTTTAGGGGAAGAGAAATACGAGTGTATTAGCTGAGGTTATGGAGCTGTAAATGAAAAGTATTTTATTTTCTATACATTCTGATAAATCTCCAGGTCCGAATGGCTATACAGCGGATTTTTAATGGAGGCTTGGCATATTGTTGGCAAAAGACTTTATCGTGGTAGTTAAGTCTTTCTTTTCTATGGTTTTTTGCCGAAAGGAATCAACACTACAATTCTGGCATTAATCCCTAAGCAAACTGGAACTATTGGTATGAAGGATTATAGACCAATTTCATGTTGTAATGTGGTATACAAGGTTATTTCGAAGCTCTTGGCGACTAGACTTAAGCTTATTCTCTCCGATTTGGTCACACATAATCAATCAACTTTTATAAAGAACTGTTATATAATGGAGAATCTCCTCCTTGCATCGGAATTAGTTAAAGATTATTATAAGCCGAGTGTCTCCTCTAAATGTGCTATGAAGATTGACATATCCAAAACTTTTGACTTTGTCCATTAGGAATTTTTTATTAATCTTTTGAATGTTTTGCAGTTACCGGCTTAGTTTGTAAGATGGATAGAGCTATGTGTTACCACTCCATCGTTTTCGGTCCAAATCAATGGTGGGATCATTTGTTTTTTCAAAAGTCATAAGGGGTTTTGTCAAGGTGGCTCTGTTTTCCCCTATTTGTTATCTCGTGTGTGGATAAAGCAGCGATTGAAGGTAACTTTGGCTTCCATCCGGGTTGTAAGAGCTTTAATATTACTTACTTATGTTTTGCCGATTATACCATGTTCTTTGCTGATAGGAGACTTCGATCAATTCATGGTATTCTTGCGGTGTTTGATGAGTTTGCTCGAATCTCGGGGTTCAATATTAGCTTGGCAAAAACTTTGTTGTTTATTTCTGGTATCTCACCTGTTACTCGGGCTTCTCTTGATAGTTTTCTGTTTACCATTGGAACCTTGCTAGTTAAATACGTAGGTTTACCTTTGATGACTATAAGAATGACTAGTTCTTATTTTCATCTCTTATTGAGAAGATTCGAGCTCGTATAGGTTCTTGAAAAAACCGCTTCTTATCCTTTGCGGGATGGCTACATTTACTTTTTTTGGTAATTGCGAGTTTGAAAAAATTATGGATTTCTGCTTTTAGACTCCCAAGTGCTTGTATTAAAGAGGTAGAGAAGATAAGCTCAGTTTTCTTATGGTTTGGACTAGCTTTAAACTCAAAGAAATTGAAAGTGGCTTGGCGTGATGTCTGTAAACCAAAGGTTGGAAGGGGGGGCTTGGCCTTAAATCACTAGCTGAGGCGAATAAGGTTAGTTGTTATAAATTGATCTGGAGATTAGTATCATCAAAGACTTCTTTATGGGTTAATTTGGTTCATAATAATCTGATTCATAAGAGTTCATTTTGGTCGGTAAAGTTGAACACGAGTGCTGGCTCGTGGATATGGAGAAAGCTTTTAAAGTATCAAGATTCGTCTCAAAACTTTCATAAAGTTGAGGTGCGGAATGGCTCTAATATATCATTTTGCTTTGATAATTGAAGTTCTTTGGATAGATTGTTTGAGGTGTTGGGGAAGAGAGGTTGCATTGACATGTGCATTAAATATTCAGAAACTACAGTGGATGTGTTAGCGAACCATCAACCTAGACGCAGAAGAGCTCATTTTTTATCCCTGATTAAGGAAAAGATTAAAAAGATTAAAAACTGTGCATACTCCGACTTAGACATTCATTTATGGAGATGTAAGGAGGAAAATTTTAAATCAAAATTCTTATCAAAGAATACTTCGTGAGGCCTCTCCGGTTAAACCGTGGTACAAGGGAGTCAAGTTCCCTTATGCTACTCCAAAATTCTCCTTTGTAGTGTGGTTGGCTAATCAGAACCGATTGACAACACGTGATATATTACTCTAATGGAATCCCAATGTATCTTCAAGATTTGTTTTCTGTTCAGCCTCGGTGGAGACCTGGGACCATTTATTCTTCTCCTGTTCTGTCACCTCACAAGTTTGGTATCGACTGACTTATGGCATGCTTCAACAAAAGTACACAACTCAGTTCCATGACATTCTCTCAACTGTTTTGCTCTCCCGAAATAGGGGAACTCATTCTTTCAGTGCTAAGTATATTTTTCAAGTCACAATCTATCTTTAATGGCGGGAGAGAAATCAGAGGGAAAATGGCAAAATTCCATCTCGCATAGATAGTTTGGTTCGAGATTTGGGTTGGGCATTTTGTAATAGACTCTCAACTCTGCAGAGCGAGGGAGTTTTGGCAGATGGATAGCAATTTTGGCTCTCAACTAGAGTCTGATTTTTTCTGTTTAAATTATTGTTTCAATGTTTTCTTGATTTCTTGAACTCAATCGAAAGTGGTGTGTACTCTTTTTCTCAAAATCTGTTTTTTTCCCAAATGAATTCCAGATTTAAATTTTAATGAACCAAACCACTTTCGACCTTTGCTTTTTGGGCTCTACTTTTGTTCTATAAGTTTTTAAAAACAGTTACACTTGTTATACAAATGTTTCTTTGAATATAATTTTACATATTATTCAAAAAGAAATAACCTAAGGAGCCATTTCCAATCACAAACCTCAAATCTTGTCGTAACAAATTTCTTCCCCGGAGAATTAGATTTCCACATATAATAAGCTTTTGCTTTTTGTGTTGTATTCTAAAATTCACAAAAAGGCCAAATCCTCAAATTTATGTTCTAAATTATATGAGTTTTTCAAATAAACTTCTATATATTTTGTTTTGATATCATTTTGATCGACAAAACCCCATCCATAACCAATTTCTATTTTGCAAGGTTACACGACTTAGTGGAATCGAACTTTAGCTGAAAGGCGGCATAGATGGACCAATGCACTTCCCAAATAGATTATAAACGTGAGATAATGGTATAACATCTGTAGGATCTTACTCGCATACTATGCATTATAAATCTACGGTAAATAAAGTACCAGAACGAATAAATGTAAATTTTTAAATTAATTTATGTAATTAATGATATATAACTAACTAAATAGTATGACACTGACAGTTCCATAGACATTCAAACAAATCCCCTTTGTAACTCATGATATATTTATTAAAATCATATCTCTCTCTTTCTAAATTTACTTATAAATTTCATGGACATCAAACTCAAAAGTAATATGGAGTAAATAAATTGATTCATATATTTTATCAATTACTAGGAGAGAACCCACATTATGCACCATTATATTTTAAATTTGTGTTGTATATAAAAGAAATTTAATTTAAATGCTTAAACGATGTGCATATATTTTGTTTCAAATATTTTACATAAACATAAGATGCATTGACGCCACTCGTGAATGCTCCAAGATACTTAAATTTAAAAGTAGCGTGATTTTCAAATAAGAAAAGTGCGATTCTGAGCGATTTCGAGGATTTTGCAACTCTTGCGCAGCAAGTTGTCGGCGCGGCCATCAGGGTGGGCGACGGCGTCTGGATCGGTGGTTCCTCCGGTTTTTGGGAGAACTCTTCAGAATTCTGCTTTGATTTCGCCATGTCTTCTCTCTCTAGGGGAGATTCCACCATTGGCGTCCCCTGCTACTAATTCAGCGATACAATCTGTCCAGAAACCTCCGGCGACGACTCTTACCAGTGAGGCAGAGGATCCTCCAAATCCAAGTGGCTTTGAACAAAGAGGGGGTTGAGAAAAAATCTTGGCTTCAGGCAGCTGCAAAAACAACTCTCTCAAAGTTTGAATGTGAAGTTATCAACGTCAACGGCAAAGAAACGGTATCAGTCTCTGAAGAAATCTTCATGTAGGCTCTGCCGTTATGGGAGAACTTCTTGGTAGGCCGTTTTGCCTCCAAAGCTCGTTATATTGTTAACAAGATTTGGACGTTACGCGATAAAAACATCAAAATCGATGCATATGAAGTCAATGAAACTACTATAAAGTTTCGCATTCGAAATGTAGCAGCTTGTCGCAGAGTTCTTCGAATAGGGATGCGAAATTTATGTGACATCCCAATGCTCGTTACGCGATGGACACCTATAACTGAAGAAGCCCATCCTGCGATAACATCTATGCCCATGTGGGTCAAAATAGGTAATGTACCAAACTCGTTGTACTCTTGGAAAGAGCTCAGTTACCTAGCCAGCCCCCTTGGCATACCACTCCGCCTGCATCGAGACACAGAACTGGTTTCAAACTTCGAGGAAGCTAAAATTTTCGTAGATGTAGACCTCTCTCAGCTGCTTCCCGATCATTACTATTTTCAGGTTCGAGGCGAGGAGGTTCGCGTCTCTTACGCCTATCCATGCCTACCACCCCGTTGTTCTACCTGCTGGAAATGGGGTCAAACATATGATACTTGTGCTTCAAAGAATCAGTCACCTACTAAGCTTGTATCTGATCAACAACAACGACTTCCTTCTGGAAAACAGAGTATTATGCGAACAAACAATACCACTGAAAATGGAAAACTCAGACATGCTGAAGAAGCTAAGGCTACAGAGGGAATAACCGAATGGGTTGCTGGAGCAATGGCACATGCAGTAAATGAGAATCAGATAGCAGACCTCGAGGATGGTTAAATAAGCTTACTATTCCCTGTTTTAAAATCCACGGAAAAAGAGTGGTATTTGGTTACACATTCTTATGGAAAAAAGTCGCCTAAAGTCATACCATTAGCTCCTCATTCTCCATCGCCAACTTTGGTTTACGTTCAGGTCAAAATAATCTCTCCATCTCGATATGCTGCTTTGGTAGATCGTGAAGAAGATGATCTAGTGGAAGTCAATAAGCAGAAACCTGTGCTAACTTAACAACCATCCGAAGCAAATACTTCAGATGGGCCAAGAGTAGCCAACGGAAAGGGCGAAGTAGCTCCGCAGTCAATCAAGTTAAGTAAGCGGTACTTACTGATCAGCAACAACACGATGGATTAACAGACTCACGACTTCAAGAACCAAAAAGCCATAGACTTCCCCACGGAAGATGTGAATCCTATCGAGTTACTTAAAGCATCATCCCTTCCTAAAGAAACCGACAACGAGCACAGTCAAAGGGAAGCAAAGGTTGGGACATCTACTCAGGTAACTCTTCCACGTTCCTCTAAAGTTGCCCATAAATATTTTGCAAAAGCATCTCAGAAAGTAGAGGACTCGAATCTCGGTTCTATAAACAAGAGACCTCATCACAAGAAACCTTAAATATCATGTTTCTCCTGGAATATTCGTGTATTCAACAAATTACACAAGCATACGGGGCTTTATTGGAAACTCATCATCTATGGATTTTGGGGGTTTATTGGAAACTTGTGTTGTTGAAAACAAAGCTGCTCAAATAGTGAATTCTGTGTTTCATGGCTGGTCCATGGCTGCAAATTATGAGTATAAGTCTCTTGGTCGGATTTGGGTTCTTTGGAGTAATCGGGTGGATCTCATTGTGGTTTTTTAATCAGCTCAGATGGTTTCTTGTTTGGTTAAAGTTTAAAGGTTCTTCTAAGGATTTTCTTTGTAGCTTCATCTATGCTTTTAATGATATGGCTGAACGAACTGAGCTTTGGCGAGACCTTAAATCTCACCAGGATTCATCTCAATACCGCGATAAACCTTGGATTTGTGCAAGGGACTTCAATGAAGTCCTGTCTTTGGCGAATCACTCTCTATCTTCGACTAATCATGCTTCTTTACCTGCTATGGTTCAGTTTCAGGATGTTACTCGCTATTGCTCTTTGATTGATATGGTTTCTCATGGTCCTCACTAAACGTTGTGCAATAAGTGGGAAGAGGGCTTAGTATGCAAATACGTAGATAGAGTTCTCATAAACAATCACTGGATGCAGCGGTATTTTCAGTCCTCATGTGTAGCTAAGGGATGCTCAGACCATCTCTGTGGAATTACCTCATTGGCCCCAGTTCCGTATAAGTCGAGAGCTCCTTTTAAGATTGTTAATGCTATCCTTAGTATGGAAGAGTTTCAGCCGCTGGTGCAGGGATATTGGAATGATACTCCAAAGATTTTTATCTCGACATCGACCTTATTTCGACTCACAAAGAATCTCAAGAGGCTGAAACCGGCAATTCGACATTTTAGCCGCAATAAACTCCATCATCTTTCAAATAGGACAGCCGCAGCTTATGAGAAGTTATGTTAGTACCAAAGTTTAACTCTCTCCAGCCCCAACTCTAGCTCTATTCAAAACGAGTCCAGAGCCTATGATGATTGGGAAAAGGTGGCAACACTCGAGGAGAACTACTTGAGACAGAGGTCGAAGCTTCATTGGCTGCAAGTAGGCGACAAGAATAATAGGTTTTTTCACAAAGCGGTTAAAGAAAGGGATGTCCGTAACTCTATTCATATGATCCATTCCCCGGCTGGGGGGTTGCTAACCCATCGAGATGATATCAAATTTAAAGCAACTCGTTATTTTACTAACTTTTTTAGCTTGCATTCTCAGGATTATACATGTCTGTCCCTGGAAGCTCTATCCACTATTCTGCAATATAGTTGTACGGAGGCAGAGAAAGTATTGGTCATGGCTGAGGTCATGGACAAAGAAATAAAGAAGGTTTTTTTTGCCATGCCTTCTAACAAATCCCCCAACCCGGATGGATATACGGTGTTCAAGAACGTTTGGAACATTATTTGGAGGGATTTCATTGTTGCAGTCAAGTCTTTCTTCAAGTTTGGCTTCTTACCAAAGGGGCTTAACACCACCATCTTAGCTTTAATCCTGAAAAAGACAGGTATCATTGGTATGAAGGATTACCGACCCATTTCGTGTTGCAATGTAATATACAAGGTCATTTCGAAGCTCTTGGTGAACCATCTTAAGTTGATCCTCCTGGGTTTTATCACACAAAATCAATCAGCATTCATTGAAGATCGTTACATGATGGAGAATCTTCTACTTGCCTCAGACTTGGTTAAGAACTACCACAAGGAAAATGTCACGCCCTGTTGTGCCATGAAAATTGATATTTCCAAGGCTTTTGATTCTGTTCAATGGGACTTCTTGCTCAACATCTTACTTGCTCTTCAACTGCCTTCTCGGTTCATTCAATGGATTAAGCTGTGTGTCACCACTCCTTCTTTCTCGGTCCAGATTAATTGGGAGCTCACGGGGTTCTTTAGAAGTGAGAGGGGTCTACGCCAAAGTTGTTCTCTTCCCCCTTACCTTTTCGTGATTTGTATGAACTGTTTATCCAGGTTGTTAGACAGGGCTGCGATGGATGGTACTATTGGCTTCCACCCGGGCTGTAAGAGCTTGAATCTTACTCACCTATGCTTCGCTGACGATATAATGGTTTTCACGGATGAGAAAGTCCGTTCCATCCAAGGTATTCTAAAAATCTTTGACCATTTTGCATGCATCTCTTGTCTAACTATTAGCTTGCAGAAGATGTCTTTGTTCATAGCGTGAGTTTCTTCAAATACTCGCGCCTCCTTGTTGGATTTTCCTTTTACTATAGGTACATTGTCGGTTAAATATCTGGGTTTACCTCTGCTCACTAAACGCATGACCACTTTGGACTACCAGCCTTTAGTTGAGAAGATCAAAGAGCGTATAGGCTCCTGGAAAAATCGTTTTTTATCTTATGCAGGTCGCCTTCAACATCTCTCATCTGTGATAGCGAGTCTAACCAATTTTTGGATCTCAGCCTTTAAGCTTCCCCAGGCATGCATTAAAGAGATTGAAAGGATTAGTTCAGCTTTTCTTTGGTCCGGTACTAAGTTGAATGGCATGGGCGGACGTTTGCAAGCCGAAAAGTGAAGGGGATTTAGGCCTCAAGTCGCTAGAGCTAGCTAATAGGGTCAGTTTTTTCAATCTGATATGGAGATTGGTATCCTCGAAGACATCCCTATGGGTAAGATGGAGTCATAAGCATCTCATTTGAAAAGCCTCCTTTAGGTCGATTAAGTCTCGGACGCAAGCTGGCTCTTGGATGTGGAGAAAGATTTTAAAATATTGCGATGCAGCTAAGGAGTTTCATAGGATTCAAGTAAAAAGTGGCGTCCACACATCTTTCTGGCATGATCATTGGAGTAATCTTGGTAGGCTGGTTGATATCTTGGGAGACCGGGGCTGTATCGATATGGGCATTAAGGCGAAGGATACGCTAGGGGAGGTGCTTAGAAATCATTGACGTCAATGCCATCACACAGCCATTCACTCACAGCTTGAAGATGAGATTCAAGACCTTAGAGGTAGGATGATTAATGTCGTTGAAGTAGCTCTGTGGAGAGGTAAAAGAGGTAAATTTACACCAAGTTTCTCCACCAAAGAAACCTGGAATCAGCTCAAGGAACAGTCTCCTAAGGTGCCTTGGTCTAAGGGCGTTTGGTTTCCAAATGCTACCCCAAAATTCTTATTTATTGCCTGGTTAGCTATCCTTAATCGATTATCTACGGGAGATTGCATGGTTTTGTGGAATTCGAATGCTCCTTATGGTTGTGTTTTCTGTTCTAACTCAATGGAGACGAGAGACCATTTTTTTTTCTTTTGTCTTTTCACTTCTCAGGTTTGGCGAAGGCTTACGGCAGGGCTCCTCCACCACAGGTACACCGAGATTTTTAATGATATTCTATCATCGGTTCTATCCTCAGGTAGTAGAGAACCTTGGGACTTCATTACCAAATACATGTTCTAAGTTGCGGTTTACTCTCTATGGAGAGAACGCAACAAAGGGAGGCACAAGGATAGCCCATCATCCATTGATCTTTTGATTCGCGACATTGGGAGGACAGTCCGCAATCGCCTTTCAACAATGCAAAGCTGTGGAATAATGATTTTGGGTCTACAAGTATGGTTCGCCACCAGAACTTAAGATCCTCTTACTCGAAGTACTATGTATCATATTTTTCGGTTTTTTCAAATTTTCAGCTCAATCGAAAGTGGATGTACTCTTTTCCCCACGAGATAGTTTTGTCCTAATTGGGTTTTCTACCTTGGGATTTTAATGAGGTATCCACTTTCGATAATTCTATCTTTCGAGCTTCTCCATTTTTTTAATTTTCTTTTATTTGGCATAAAAAAATCTGAAACAGTTTGTACAAAAGTTTTTTTTCTTGAGTATATTTTTACATAATATTCAAAAAAAAAAAAAAGAATGCTCCAAGATAAAAGAAGAAGCTTTCCTTCACTACTAGCACCTTTTTCCATCTCTCATGTATCTATCCTCTCCACAAAACTCCGGATAAGCCCAGCATCAATTACGTAAGTCATTGGAAATTTAGAACCAAGTCTCTCTTTCTTTGATTTCTCTATGGAAACAATTTTGTTTTAGTCTCAGGTTTTCTTCTCCGCAGTCAACTCCTACTGTGTAACATACCGATGAGACCAGATTTATCTTTTAGTAAATTTCTATTAAGGTAAATGTTGGACTTGTATTTTCTAAAAATTATGACGTGATTCAATGGTTGCTGACATGACTGATAGAGTCAAAGTTTTAAAACCCTATGACGAGGACATCATGAGTAGCAAGGATGATGAAGAGGAAGCATTGCATATACCTGTTGGACCCATGACAAGAACAAGAGGTAAGTAGATCAAAGAAGCACTTAAGAGGCTAATTCAAGAGTTTTATGTACAAGGAAACCATTCAGAATCCAACAAGGGATGTTAACTATCAAATTCAGCCTATTTTAAGTATACATACAAGTCAAGGAAACCAAAAAAAATGACTTAATTTTCTAGTTCTAGAGAGTGATGAAACTAAAACTCAAGAGTCACTTTTGTATCCATGCATAAAGGAGTCCAGTGATTGAATCCCTATTCAATTCACTATCTTTATTTACTCTATGTCCAAGACAGTTTATTATTTATTTGATATTTTTGTTCAAGTCATCTTTTCTTTTGGACAATATATGTACTCTCCATTGAAGAAAATGATCCAAGTTTTTAATCAAATCTTTTGTCCGTTCATCTTCTACACTTTCATTGTCTTATCTTCTATTTTTGTTATCTATGTTTCTAATTATCTAAAGATTCAAGTTTAAAAAAATGAGAAAAGAATAAAAAATAGAAGATCAAATAATTAAAAGAAATAGAAGATCAAAGAAGTTACGTTTTTTTTGCAGTGGTAAATTTCTTATTATACCATATCCATTTGTGTTGTAAAAGTTTTGTGTTCAATTTGTTCTTTCAAGTTCTACCTATACTCACTTTGTTTTTACAATCTCTTTGGTTTGGTATTTTGATCTACTTTAGGGAAAGAATTTTGAGGTGTTTTGGTTAGTTCAAAAAGAACTCTATTGAGAATCACTAGAGAGGAAAAATTCAGAGTGTGGTAAAAGCCAATTGAGAGAAACAATTTGAGTGAAACACTTGAGTGACTGTGAGGGATTTTATTGCCAACATTCTTTTGCAGGTACAATCAGGTCTAAAGATGGATACAATCGTGAAAATAATACCCATCGAGAAAGAGCAACCCGCACTTCCAAATCTCCAAGTTCATGCTTTGATAGGAGAGATGCAATGCTTGATGAAGATTGAGGTGAATGACGTCTATGAGAGGTTGAGACGGAAGTGACTGCATGCAAAGGCCAGTGGTTTGCATTGATACGGAAGTGATTGGGTACAAATGCCAATACTTCGCATTATGATGTGTTTGGAGGGACTAGGTACAAAGGCCAGAATTGCAGACTTAAAGTGACTGGGCAAAGAGATGTTATAAGATATATAAATAGATGATGAATTAAATACTTACATATTAAAATGATAAGATGAGTGTTACATGATATCGTATGGTTAACGAATGTATGTTTAAGAATGTGGTATTTGATCTTATGATAAGTGATAATTGTTGAATGTTTTTGGAAAGTTGTTATTGTGTTTCAAGTGGAAAGAAAGGATATTATCACTGGATAAAACTTGTTTTACTCACTTTTTTACTTTTTTCCTCATATTAGTATATTTCAAAAGTTGCGGTTTTAGTTTTTGGTCATTGGTGAATTTTGAGGAAGCAGTGTAGGCGGTACTAAGAAATAACACGATGTTTTAGCATGTATAGAGGGACGAATGTCACACTAGAACTGTTAAAACCATGAGATATCAACTCCCCCGAACTAATCTGTTCTTGTCCGCATGCAAACAACCAAAGATAGTCTGAGGAAGAAGTTTTAAAACATGGATTAATAACCACAAAGTTCAAAAATGGATTCAAGGTGAGGTCCTCGAAGATAGTTAAACAATTCACAACCCAGCACCTTAATCTTTCATACTTCGTCATAATCATAACAACCCAACTGCCTAATCATTCCCGAAATCAAAACTAACTCACAATCAATCCAAAGTAACTCTTCACATTCAATTAGCTTTTAAGTGCGGTCTTGTTAAGAGAATCTGAATCAAGTTCATATGGCTAGATAGAAAAAGGCTAAAGGATGGACAGAGAGAGTTCAGTGGTGTTATTGGCCAACTCTCAAAACAAAATACAATTCATTTAGCAAAAACATCAGAGAACGAATCCAAATGTCAATACAAGACTCTCTTCCACTAGTCTACTCATTTGCATGCCTTAATCTATTGATTTATGTCTAGCCCATGACCGAACATCATATTTTCCAATTCTTTTAGGCACTCAAACAATGAAAACAAACCCAAGGTAGAAACCTTAAACCGAGTATTATCTTTTCTTTTGTTAACTAGAAAACTTATTATCAAACACATGCTCAATTTTTTTCTTTTTTCTTCCTTTTTGCTCTCTCTCTCTTGTTACTAATCTTCTCTTTTCAAATTTAGAGAAGTAGCACTATTTTTCTTATACTTACTTGAGCAATCTTTTCTTTCTCTTAAGTGTTCTCTAGTAGGTTTTATTTCCACAACTCTTAAGGTCTTTCCATCTCTTTCCTTGATTCTCACCATCATTTCCCCATAGAACCCACTATCAAACCTTAATCTAGCTAATAATAATCTCAAGCTAATATAAGAGAAGACTTTTTGGTCACCTTCTCTAAAGATTTTTCTACTGCAAACATACAAAGAGGCCTCACTCAATCAAGATTAATGCATGGTTTGAAAGTAAAGGCTAGGATGAAGGTGGGGAAACCATGTTAAAGGTGAAGATGGCCATTTGAGCTAACAAGGGTGACAAAATATATATAATTTAACTCAAAGTATTTTCTAAAATTTCATTAACAAGCATTATAACTCCCTAAGCAATAATTTTATATTCAATTAAAGTCCAAAATTTTATTTTTGGTTTTTCAAATTTTTTATTTTTTTCTTTTGGATTTTTTCAAATGCATAAGCTTATGAACAATGCAAGACTCAAAATAAATGAAAACAAAAACGAACACATGATTAGCTAGCAAGTCTCTCCACCAAACTGATTTCACACCGCTCGGTGTCAAATAAAGTCCAAAAGAGAAACCAGAGACATAAAATGCAAAAGAAAAAGATATATTTACAAAAGTGAGAAAGTCAAACTTGGTCCTAGTTGTGAATCTTAAAGAGAGAATTGAGAGGAAAAGTAGATTAATGCGTGTTCCACTAGCAGATAACTCGATACTTAAGATCCTTTTTATAAGATCTCAGAAACTCTCTTGATCTTTCTCCTTCATTTTTGGATGGATAAACGTCTTGACCAAAACAAATGGTTTTGACATTCCTTTGCACTTTAATTTATACTCAATTGTGTCATGTATGTACCTTAATGAATATAAGGTCATTGAGGGGGAATACTTGAGCTTATTTGGCACATTTGTTTCCTTCTTCGTGACATCCACTTTCTTCTTCTCTATATTCTTGAGGTTTTTCTTTGGTGAGGGTGGGTGAGCCTCTTTGCTACCCTCCTTAGACATCTCCTTTGTATTTGAAAATAGAAAGCCAAGGAAATTTCCATCCAAGAAATGGTAATATTTTTTCAATTTCCCAAATGGTGGCGGGTTTTCTTTCACTTTGTTAACTGTAGCATCCTCATTATTATCCCTAAACTCCTTGGAGTCCTCCTTGCTTCATATCTTTTCATTTTTGATTGGACATGGAAATAGAAGATTGGGGTCAAATAGAGATACTTTGTCCTTACGTGTTCCCTTCTCAACAACTCTCTTGGACGTGTTGCTCCCTCCATTAGTGCCTTTCTTCACCTTCCTATCACACTCAACAACCGGGTATTCAGCATTTGGAGACAACAGGGTTCTATCAATCTCCTTAATGACTTCTTCATTCTCCTTGAATTGGCTCGTCAAGGCTGTCTTTGGTTGACTTTAAACTTCCTCTTTACACTGCAAAGAAATGGCATTGCAATATTCTCCCCTTAGTCTTTTTGAGGCGAAGGTGTGCTCGTTGATTTGGTGATGAAGAAAGTTGACATTAGCTGCCAGGCTCTCAAATTTAAATTGAGCTTATTAAAAGAGGAAATTATTTGTGGAACTTGTAACTCCACGATCTCCATGTGGAAGGCCAAACTCCCAACTTTCCCATTAAGCTCAATGTAAATTCCATCTATCTTGTTATGCATCTTAATAAACCTCTCACTAAATTCTGCATTACTCTTGGTTTGTCCCTTTTGTATCATTTGAAAAAATGTCTTGACTTCATAGTCTTGAGAGGGAAGTTGAGTAGATGAACTCACTTGACCTTGAAAGTGTTGATTTTCCTTGTTTTTATGAGGAACTTGGTAGTTGGAGTTACGAGGATGTCCTTGAACATAATATCCTTATGTGTTTCTTTCCATCTGATGTTTTTGATAGGCACCATACCCTTCACAAGAATAAGTTGGTCTCAGGCTCTCCTTTAATATCATATCAAGTTTTGCATTTATCATCAAACCTTCCATTACTACCACCTCTCTCTTTGTTTTCCAATCATAGTCTTCTTTATACCTCCCAATTCTTTGAGCTAGGTTCTCAACAAGTATCTCACCATTTTTAATGTCTCTCCCAATAATTTACCACTGCTTTGGTGTATCAAGGGCCAACTGGAAATGTGGGATGAGACCCAATAAAAAGTACCCAAAATTAACTCCTTAGAGAATCCATGATGAGGAAAAGCTCTCCTATACCCTTTCAATCTCTCCCAAACTTCATAAAATGATTCATTCTCTCCTTGATTGAATCTAAAGATATCCATTCTCAATCAAGGCATTTTAGAAGGAGCAAAAAACTTTGAAAGAAATGCCTCCTTGAAAGTGTCCCAAGTCTTAATCGAATTTCAGAGAATATGATTGACACACTTTATCATTTAAATAAAAAATAGAAAAACCTAGCTTGAATGTATCATCCGAGATGCCATTAATCTTTATCGTTGAGCACAATTGATCAAATTGATCAAGATGACCAATAAGATCTTCCGTAGGCAAGCCTAGCTATGAGCTTCAGCTTGATCTCAAAAAAGTTATTCTCAATGGTGGAAGTTGGATTCCCATTCTATTCCCATGATAAGTTGGCAAATGAAAGGCTCTTATTGGCCTTGGATCTCTCCCTTGAGTTCTTTATTCTACATTGGCTTCATCTTCTTCAAGTTGAGGTTCAAAAAAAAATTGTATCTTTGAGTTTCCATACTTAATACAAGTGAACTTGTCTCTCTATTTGTCTTCTTTGGTTATTGTACATAGAACCATGAGGAAACAATTGGTAACAAGAGTAAAAAACAAAAAATCTTAGCCCCAATTGATTTCAAAATTCTTATGACACTTGATAATTACTCGGGAATGGCGCCGAAAACTTGATAGGGTCAAAGTTCTATAGGGATCCGACAAGTTCAAGGAAGTCACTTGTAGTAATCAAGGGTTATCAATCAACAAGGATAATAGAAATACTCACTAGGAATACATAATATCAACCAAGGTAGGCAAAATATTTTAATATATCTTAAAATATAGAACGTAAAAGCATATAAATGATGTAAATAGCGAGAACTAAGCAATAAGAACCAATAATCAAGAAACTAACAAGATTTGAATTCAAACAAGCATCAAAAATAAGATTTGAACTAAACAAAGATAATTAAGTTAAAAAAGTGAACCACTACGCAAAGGCAATTGATTTGGGTGATTCTTTGGCTAATTAACAATGGTTATACTATATAACAATGTTGATCCTTAGATCTTAGGTCACTGATGTAGATTAATTCACTCTCATGAACTATTCAAATACTGATCACCCTCATTAACACTAAATTATAGTTCGTAAAAAAAGATAAGTATGCATTAATCTCGAGCCTAACTAGTTATTAAAAACCTTAGAAAATAATTATCATTTGTTAAGCATGGAAAACTCTATGTAAGATTCATTTCGGATGTTCATCGAACACCTTCCGGGTATGTAATCTCCTATCATCTAAATCAAATTGGCCTAAGCTAATATAACCTTAAGTTATCCTAGAAGAAATGATCAATAGAAATATAATTCCTAAGAACCATCAATCAACCTCAAATCACCTAATCTACTAAAATCAAGGGTCCTAATAGACTACTCGCTAATCATGATGAGAACACAAAGATCCATGATGATATTCATGATAGATTAGTTAATAGAAATGTAAATCTAAAAGAAAAATGATATGTTGCATAAAAGTAACCAAATCATACAAAGAGGCTAAGGTTTTCAAGAGAAAATAGAACATAACATGAATAGACGACTCATAAAAAACAGGGTTGACCCGAGAACAAACCTGGTCCAACCCGAAAAATACATGAGGAATCAAACTCATTAGAGGTGGTCCATTGGCCAGGTGACCGATGGACTTGGTGTTGGAGCTTGTTTGTGCCTGGTAAGAACTCATCGGGTTATCTATCTATAGGGTAACCGATGGGATATATATGTTTTCATTAAATTAATTATATCTCCTCAACAGTTGATCCGAATGACCTGAGACAACCGCAATTGGAAAGCTAACTCAGTTTCTTATATTAGGTTTAAAATCTAGCTACATCCGAGTAAGAGAAGGTCTCCATCTCACATGACCCTTAGAACTGTCGTTGCAAGATCACCTCTTTTTTTGCATCTTTCTTCAACTCTTATATCTTTTCTTTGTCTCCTCATAGGTCCAACAACCTAATATACAAAAATGCAAATGCATATACACCTTAGCATACCTAAATACTAACGTAACTGCACCATAATAAAGATAATTGAGGTTCTAGAACTGTTAAAATAAGGAGATATCAGTGACTTATTCTTATTCCTACGATGATGTGTCAACCTTAGAGAGAGTCTCTTCTCCTTTATATATAAGATTTTAGATCTGATTATAATTTTTAATGGAATTCCCAATATTTTGTTCTCATATTATTTGGTGATTATAAGAACATCATTTACTTCAAATTAATAGTTTTAATATTTTTACTACAACTACCTGCTAAAAATAAATACGTAAATTCGGCATTGTTGAAGAGATTTTGTTGTAACATACACTCAATAGCGCCAAAAACTAGTATTCTTTAGACTAAGCTCTAATGTTTTTTATTACCAGATCATATGGGATGAATCTTGATTAATAGAGTATCGTTTATCTCAGGAGGTGGACCATTAAACACTTGCTTATCCATTGTGAACATTACCCTAGACCGACGATAAGGATGATCACTTGATATTTCTTTTTACGACAATCAAACTAAGACGTCTTTTTTTGTGCTTCAATTGGAATGCATCAGTGTTATCTTAGCAATATGGACACGATAATCGCTATAACAAACCATATGTTCGAAAATCGCTTATGGTCCACATAAGAACCGCACACATCTTGAAATTCTACTGGCAAGACACATCATACGCTTCAACACCATGTTTCCATAGCATTTGTAACTCATAGATCAATTGCTGGAGAAATACATCAAGTGATATCTTCAGATGCTATGAGCCGGAAACAAGAACAAAGAGGAACAAAAACTCTCTATTCATACAAAAAGATGAAGGAAAGTTTTAAGGTGTAACAATTATGGACCCAAACAAATATTGTCTTCTTTGCTTTCCAAATGGATCGAAACTATTTGTACATATTCCAAGGTATACATTCCTTGCTCGAATACAAAATCCGGATACATTGATTGAAAATATTTCCACGCTTCTGCGTCTGAAGGATGTGTATTATCTTTTTCTTGTTTATGCTCTCCATGCAATCTCATTGCCTCTACCGTGCGCTCAGATTGAGATAACATCTTCAATCAATCCGTTAACGGTAAATACCACATTTGTTTATATGAAATTTGAACTTTGCCACTAGTCTCCTAAAATCGGGGTTTATGAAAGAATCAACATCTTTTACGATTTTCATCTTCTCTCCAGTATATCATACAGTTGTCAATGCACACATCTATTGTTTGATACAGCAAACCAAGACAAGCTACAAGTTTTTGTACCTTATAGTATGATGTTGATGAAAGATTATCTTCGAGCAATATATCTTTCACAAAATCGGTTATCGCATCAACACATTCCACCGTCAAATTATAGTTCGTCTTAACGGTCATCAATCTACTAGCAGATGATAAAGGCGAATGACCTTCTCTACAACCGCTATCTATCAGCTGTTTCACTGCATTTAACATATCAAAAAAAATTTGTGCTTCTAAATTTGGTTCTTCAACACTATCTCCATCTACAGCGATCGACTACCATTATCTCCAAACACTTCATTCACCATTCCAACGGTACCTACACCAAAATCTACTTCTGTTCTATTTTTCTTTTAACCTATCTGCAACATATGGTTCACTAATACTACAATAATCATAATTTTTTTCCCCTATAGGTACCAAATCTTGTAACTCGACATAAACCCATTGTAATACAAATGCCTCCAAAAATTCTCTATCTGAATATTATGGAAATTTATACAAATAGAACATGGACATTTTACCTTACGAGTTTATTTTGCTCACGGTTGATTTACAGCCAATTCCATGAACTTGCATATACCTCGAGCATACTCGTCTTTCAATATGTTTGACTCTGGATCTTTCATTGGTTCGTCCATCCATGATCAAAACCTATTAGAATATGACATCACTTTTGAGTTTTTTTTTGTTTAAGTAAGATATTGTGTTGTGAATGAATATAGGAGTGTGGAAACATATATATAAGCTCATCAGCCGTTGGAATCCATCAAAAAATTTTAATTCCAAACCGCTATATTACCGTTCATTTATTTTGACAAACTATCTGACAGTCCATCAAAAACTTTTGACGGATTTCTAATGGATCTGTTCAGTAGAATCCGTCAAAATGTCCATCGGAATTGCAGTAGTTTTCATGTAGTGTAAAGATATGTCTTGCCGCACCCAAAGAAAAGCAAGCCAAGGACAAGTGCTCACGGCCGTGCCAAGAGAGCCCAATGATGCGGCCAAATTCCTCTCCACCGTGCCTCCAAGCACCAATGGCGTGGTGATCCATTGATGAAGCCCCTTTGATCCAAAATACCATCACTATAATTATTTCGACCCAAAGAAACCCTAAACAGACTTTGCATACCTCAACCACTATAAATACTCATTCTTAAGACCTAGAAGAAGTGAGGGCTCCTTTGGACCTAAAGGAGACACACAAAGACACACCACGTAGCAACCACCTTGGAGAGACGTCCATTGAAGATCCGAGCACTTAGTTCATAATCCTTCATCACTTTCAATAGTTTCTACATCTTTTTGGGAGAAGATTTCTTCTGTAATTGTTAGAGAAGTACCTCTGAACCCTCTTTTCATCACCCATGATATCGCTTGCTTTGATTATGTCTGAGTAGTTTATTAATTGGGTTTAAGGGGGATTCAAAAGGGATCATATAATTGTCTTATTTGAGTGGTGATTATTAAGGTAGGATTTTTAGCAAAGTTCTTTGATCAAAATTAATCTTAATGCATGTGAAAGTATCATGAACCGGATCAGATCCTAGGAAGTAGACACGTCAAAAGCGCTGAGCTCTATAACCTGACATAGACTTGAACGAGCTTTTTCACATGGCATTCCAATAGGTTGATTCATGGATTCTAGTGAACCAATTGAACTTTATAAATTTATTCATATCTAAGCTGCATCATTGCCTGCTAATTAGTTGAGTCTCGGAAGTAGTTTAGGTATAGGTGACTTAGCTTACAAAAAAATTCCTATTACATATTTGTGTTTCATAGTTTGAGAACTTAATAGTGATTGATCTCAAGTGAATCCTTAAATAAACATCTCTAGATGAATCTCATGCGAGATCCCTAACGCCCAAAAGTTTTGTTTTAGTGGTTTTACTTCGTTGATTATACTAGTTATTTTCGTTCACCATCAACCCAAAAACCCGAAATAATATTTTTGTCCTACCTATTCTTTTCTCAATAAATTCGTCTAAGCAGCATCACTCTTTGTGGGATTAATCCTTAATAATTAGTTGTACACTTTCAACTTTCGTGTGGTTTATAAGGTAAAAGTTTGAAGAGAAATAAAGCACTACATCACACACCCACACATGTTTTCTTTACCAAGTAATCTTGCCTGATTTATTCAATGACATCCTTTCAATGAGAAATCTCATGCAATTTTTAATGAATCGAGAGAGTTGACTGACATGTATACAGAGTTTTTACAGGTTTGCGATCGATGGACCAGAACAAGAAAAACCATGAATGTTCTAACAAGAATCTCTATTTAATGTGGTCTATAAGTAATAGTTCCAATATGGTCCTTGATGATAAGAGATTTCCCGTGATTCTCAAACCTCTTTTCTATGATTTGACTTTCTTGTTTGCTTAAGGACAAGCAAAGTTTAAGTGTGGGAGAATTGATAACATCGCATTTTTATCCATTTTAGCGATGTTTTACGATGATTTAACAAGTTTTTGGTTGATTTAAGTGCTTTTAAGCCAATTTCCAAGTATTTTAGTTTCAAGAAGCCATTACAGGTTTCTAAACAAAAAGGATAAAAAGGGAGCAAAACACGTTTTAAGACAGTTTCAAAACTTCATATTGCAAGCACCTTTTAAAGACCTTGCATGCTCTAAATTCAACATTCTTTATGTATGAAAATCTAGAAGAGTCAAATTTTATCTCCAATTTAAATAAGTACAATCCATTCAACCATTCAGAAGTTATGATGAAAGCATTGAAGACATGTCCACACACGAACCGAAGCAAGCGGAGGACAAGTGCTCACGGCCGCACCAAGAGAGCCCAATGCTGCGGCCAAAGCCCTCTCCACCGTGCCTCCAAGACTTGATGGAGAAGTGATATATTGACAAAGCCCCTTTTATCCAAAACAACATCCCCACAATTATTTCGACCCAAAGAAACCTTAAACCGACTTTTCACACCTCAAACACTATAAATACTTATTCTTAAGACCTAGGAAAAGAGAGGAAGCCTCTGGACCTAAACGAGACACACAAAGACACACTAGGAAGCAGCCACCTTGGAGAGACATCCTTTGAAGATCTGAGCACTTAGTTCATTATCCTACATCACTTTCAATAGTTTCTACATCTTTTTGGGAGAAGATTTCTTTTGTAACTATTAGAGAAGTAATTTTGAACCCTCTTTGTTTTATTAATTTTTTTATCATGCATTCCTTTTCATCACCCATTATTTCATTTGCTTGATTATGTTTGAGTGGTTTATTAGTTGGGTTTAAGGATGATTCAAAGGGGATTCTATGATTCTATTATTAGGGTAGAGTTATTATCAAAGTTCTTCGATCAAGCTTAATCCTAAGGCATGTGAAAATTTCATGAATCGGATCAGATCCTAGGAAGTATAACCGTCAAAAGCACTGAGATTTATAACCTGACAGAGACTTGAACTAGCTTTTCCTCATGGCATGCCAACAGGTTGAGTCTAGTGAACCAATCAAACATTATAAATTAATGTATATCTATGTTGTGTCGTTGCCTACTAATTATTTGAGTCTCGGTAGTACTTTAGGTATATGTGATTTAGCTTACAAAATAAGCCTTATTGCATATTCGTGTTTTATAGTTTGAGAACTTGATAGTGCATGATATTTTATCCCTTGAATCCTTGAATGAACCTCTCTAGATGAACGTTAATTTACTTGCTCTTTTTGTTTACCTCTGATATCTATGGATTTTTCATAACTTACATTCTTATTTTGATAATCTTTTGTTTCATTTTGCATCATCTATCTAGATTTGTATAGATGCATCTTAGTCTCAATTTGAATTATCTTGCATTTTATATTCGTTACGCGTTATTCTCGCATGTTGCAAGTGTTTTAAGTCATTTCTAGGTGTTTGTGAGACATAGAGTTTAGATGAGAAACTGACGGAAAAGAAGGGAAAATTGAAGAAATGAAGCTTAGCGCTAGATAGATTTTGCATGTTGACTAGCACTCCATTTTTTAAAGAAATCTACCAAATAAAACTCTTTTTGAAACCACCTCAAAAAGTCTCCACCCAAAACTGATTGAGAACGATTTAGTTTCCCTTTGCGAGACTGCGCTAAACAATTAAATGGACGTTAATGAGATGTTTTCGATTTGATTATGAGTTTTTTCTTAAGTCTAGGGTTTGCATTAGAAATTTGCATTGAGATGAGCATGGAGAAGTACAAAAGAGTAAGATATTTAATCTTTTTTTTGATACTTTGTGGCTTTGAGTACCCGCTCTTCAAACTGTCTTTTAATTATTCCGCATTTGTTGCTTATAGCTAAGCAAACGTAAAGTTGGGGGAGTTAATATCTATGGATTGTGCATAACTTACACTCTTAGTTTGATCACCTTTTGTTTCATTTTACATAATTAGAGTTTTATATATGCATCTTAGTCTCATTTTGCATTATCTTGCATTTTAGATACGTTAGGCCAAGAGGCTTTACCACACCATCGGGAGCCTGTGGGGCACCCAGAGACACTCCATGTCAACCCTTCATTAAACACCATACATTCATCACCCTCCATATCCACTACATCCATACATCTCATTCCCATCACAACTCACTTCCATTGCATCCATACATCATCATTCACCGCCATTGCATTTACACCACAACATTCATCACCACCATCCCACCTCATCATCATTGTTTCATAAAATATTCAGGTATGGTTTTTTATTTTATTTTTTTTAATATTGATGGTTTTAGGTTTTTGTCTCAGGAAAGATGTAAAAGAAAATTAAAAGAGAATAATTTGATTGGAATTAGTCTGATACGATTGATGTCAAGCAATATCAAGAAAGAACCAAGGCTCGATCATCTTGTCTCCTCTAAACCATCATCAATCCATACTCATCCCCCATTCACCACCACTATTCCATCTCATTCACATGACAAGGTCACATTGTTCATAAAGTATAATTTTTCTTTTCCATTTATATATTCTATCTTTGTCTCTCTCTTTTTCTCATCGAGGACGGTGTGATTTAAGTTTGGTGGGAAGGATGGTTCATGCTTTACTAATGTTACCTTCTATTTTGTTGACTTGAGATATTTTTCAAATTTTTACATCAATATCGTTTTATTGTGTCAAAAGTTTTTATTGAGTCAAAACTAGTAGGGAATAAAGACGTTTTCAAATGATGATATCTCACCATTATGTGTTGAGAATTGTTTTTCCTAGAAAAACTTACAAAATTTGCTAAGAGAAGATAATACCTAGAAGCTTAAAACCGGACCTCTCCCCTGAAGTTTCATCTTGCAGAGACTTTTGTTGCATCGAATGTCAGCTCTATTTTATGGGTAAAAATGCAATGTTATCAACTCTCTCAGACTTAAGCTTTGCTTGTCTTTGAGCAAACAAGAAATTTAAGTCTTGCAGAGACTTTTGTTGATTTAAGTTCTTTTCAGAAAATTTTAAAGTATTTTTAGTTTTAAGAATTTATTACATGTTTATAAACAAAAAGGATCAAAAACGAACAAAACATGTTTTAAAAAGGATCAAAAACGAACAAAACATGTTTTAAAGACCTTCCCTTGCACCAAATTAACCATTCTTCTTGTCACTGAAAAGCTATAAGAGTCAACTTTCACCTCCACCTAGATTCAGTCTAATAAATTCATCCAATCAGAAGTTCTGATGATAACAATGAAGCATGTCCTGCCGAACCCAAACCAAAGCAAGCTGAGGAAAAGTGCATATGGCGACCCCAAGAGAGCTCAATGCTGCGGCCAAACCCTTCTCCACCGTGCACCTTTGATCCAAAACAACATCACTTTAATTATTTTGACCCAAGGAAACCCTAAACCGACTTTGCATGCCACAAACACTATAAATACTTATTCTTAAGACCTAGAATAAGAGGGGGCGACTCTAGACGTAAAGGAGACACACAAAGACACACCAGGCAGCAGCCACATTGGAGAGACTTCCTTTGAAGATCTGAGCACTTATTAATTATCCTTCATCGCTTTCAATAGTTTCTATATCTTTTGGGAGAATATCTCTTTTGTAACTATTAGAGAAGTAACTCTGAATCCTTTTCGTTTCATTAGTATATCATGCATCCCTTTTAACACCCATAATTTCCTTTGATTTGATTATGTCTTAGTAGTTGATTAGTTGGATTTAAGGATGGTTCAAAAGATATTCTATGATTGTCTAATTTGAGTGGTGCTTATTAAGGTAGATTTCTTAACAATGTTCTTAGGTCAAGCTTAATCTTATTGCATGTGAAAGTGTCACGAACCAGATCAGATCCTAGAAAGTAGACCCGTCAAAAGCGTTGAGCTTTAAAACCTAACATAGACTTGAATGAGCTTTTCCTCATGGCATTCCAATAGGTTGAGTCATGGAGTCTAGTGAACCAATCAAACTTTATAAATTAGTTGATATTGCAGCTGCATCGTTGCCTGCTAATTAGTTGAGTCTCATAATTAGTTTAGGTATAGGTGATTTAGCTTACAAAATAAGTCTTATTGCATTAGTTTGAGAACTTGATAGTAATTAGTCTCTATTAATTGAATCCCTAACTCCCAACCTTTTTTTATTGATTTTACTTTGTTATTTTACTTATTATTTTGGTTCACCAAAAACCCAGAAACCAAAAATAATATTTCCATCCTACCTATTATTTTTCTCAATAAGATTCGTTTAAGCAGCATCACACTTGTGGGATTTGACCTTTAACGATTAATTGTGCACTCTCAACTTTCATGTGGTTTATAAGGTAAAATTTTGAAGATAAATAAACCACTGCATCATGCACCCATACGTGTTTTCTTTACCAAGTAACCGTTCCCGCCTGATTTATTGGAGAAGGTACTACCATGTAATTGTTCCCGCAAAAAACTCTCTTCCTATTGAGTCTAGTAAATTTTCCCGCTCGTTATCTCGAATGCCTTTGCAAATAATTTTTCTTGTCTAAACTCACACATGGGTTCTCGCATACTCAGGTAACTATTCCACCAACCCTATCAGAATCCGACTAAACCTTGTTTGATCTGGACCAATCCTTTCTGAATAACCATCAGTCTCCTCTAAGAATCAGTAAACACTACCAAGTCACTCCAATATGATACTCTATATATCGAGACACTACATGACAGCTTTGTAACTGCTTTGAACTACCTGGTAAGATCAATTCTTGCCCGATAAGCCTAATTCTTTGATTATAACTTAATCACTCGATCGTTTAACTCGATTATTCGGATTTTCCTTAGCCAAAATCCCACATTTCTTGATCCAACACTCTTGGATTCCAGCACACCAAAACTTCATAGATTCTTTCAAAGCTTGAACCGTATCCATCAGACTTGCAAAATGCAGTTGTTACAGAAATTCTCAAGATCTAGCCAATTCTCAGCGGATTCACTATGATCCCTAAGACACTTGCCGATCCTCATCACCTCTCGCCCGACTTGTAAATCCAAACTAATTCATGCAGATTTATGAATGATTTACGATAATATGAAGAGGCTTATAAACGAGCATGCATAAACTTGAATCAATCAATCAATAAGAAATCTAATGGAACCCTCTGACAAATCATATGGCTGGCAAGTCATTGTTCCCGATCCCTATGCCACATTATGAACTCACCTTGCCGTTGTAGATCCAATGAAAGACTGTCTTGCCTTATTCAATTGCCGATAAAATGCTCGACACCAATCCTTCACAAATTCTGCCAAATCCGCAAACTCTCCTTTAAGATTTCCTTTAAGATTTTTCAGATTTTTTTTTGTTTTCATGTGTTGAGAAACGCGTCCATGGACTCTTATTTATAGACTTTTAGGGCAAAAAAGGCCCATAACCATTTTCCCCTCAAGCACATATTCTCTAGTGATTATATTTCCCAACCGCCTCTTGGTGTCCTTTTGGCCAAACCATCAATCTAACACCTTGTGTCAGTTTGGCAACATAAAGTAACCATAAAAAAAAAACATCTAGCTAGCTTCAATGTCGACGAACTTACTTGAGCTTCACTGAGCTTCCCGGCAGCTGATCTAGCTTGTTAGTTTTGTCATTTCAACTGGTTAGCTCGTTCATTCCAACTCAATTTTTCTTCTATTCAATACTCAAAAATGATGGGCAACTCTCCTTTATACTTGTTCGAGATTTTCCTTCCATCCTCAGACCAAGTCTCACTAAACGATCTTTTTGAGGATCGCTGGTGTTACACCTGACTCCCTCACTAATGCTCGTGCCCGGACCATCCTTTTCCGGTTTGAAAATTTTATTTTTTACACGCCATTTACTTTTTCCTTGTTTTCTCTTTTTTATTTCTTCCTTTTTTTTGTTCCTTCCTTTTAGTCTTTGATCATGTGTCTCCTTATTACACTCGATCTACTTCTCTTTTGTTTTGTGGTCTTCCAACTTTTACTTTTTCCCGCGGATTTATCATGATTTCCTTTTCCTTCTCTTCTTTTTTCTTTTCCTTCCCCACACACGATACTTCACCTCCGTAACCGCCAAGTCTTCTTGTTTCTTGGGATGATCCATTATATTTCTTCTCTTCTTTAGTTATCACTGACCATTAGTATTATCCTTTGATTCATGAGAATCTATTCTTGATTCTCGAGGATTGTTCTCCTCCTCACCTCCCTGGTCGGATGTTGCAGGTTGACGTTTACAAAGATGATAAGTCATCATTCTCTTCCATCACGTTGATATATGATTTGAAGAATGGTGATAATCGCAATCCTATTTTGCTAATGGCTTGAAGTTGTTGATGAAAAATCTTTGAGTGAGAAAAACATATGACCTATGGGTAATGAGCACCTTTATGTGACATGGTTTTATGGGTTTTTAACTTTTATTATGTTAGTTTATCGAGTCTTTTATTGATTCTAGTATCTGGTGTGTCTTTTTGGTTTTGTTTGAGTCTCTATAGGTGTAGAGTCATCACCGAGGATAAAGGAGGAATTAGATCAGGTTTCGACGTTTAAATACTTCTAGAATTAAATGAAAATAATATGGGATCGATCGATCCAACATTGGATCAATTAATCCTCAAAGTTAATGAAGTATGGTGTTTTGAAGTTTGGATCGATCGATCCACACTAGGTATCGATCTATCTGTGACAAAGTTTTTTCCTTTTTCTAATTTTATTAAGTTTAAGTTTTCTTTTCATTTAAATATGTCAACTCTACCCCAAAGGAGTTCTACCTTGTCTTTTCACAGCTTTAGCTTTCTACTTTTTGTAGCTTTGGGATACAAAATTTCTAACTCTTTTAGAAGTGATTTCGGAACCTTTTTATTATTTTGATATTTATGCAATCATTGAATTTGTTTATTATGATTTAATCTATGTTAGAGTAATATGCATGTTTGGTTTAGGGGCTATTCCAGGTGATTCAATGATCGTTTAGAGTTAGATTGTTAGATTAGGAATTTCATATTTAATGTTCTTCATAGAATGTGATCTTAATGCTTATGCATGATAACCTACCTTGTATAAGATCTCTAGGTTAACTTATGTGTCAAAAGTGATTGTTAGGTTCTTGGAAACAACATTAGATGAGCTTAGGATCCTTAGTCAGCGAGAGTTGAAGTTAAGTCATCTAAGTGATCATTTAAGAGTTTAGTGTCTTCAAATTCATGTTTAGATAATTAATTTTGTGAGAGTAGGTTAGCTTTACATTGAGTTCTAGAACGGTTCGTTAATAAATATCAGTTTAGTTAAATAGCTTAGCAGTCATTGATCCCTATGAATCTCTCTATGCCCAATGCTTTGTCTCATAAGTTTGGTCCTTGTAGATTTAATACCCTATCTATAATAAGTATGTCCTATGAACTTGCATAAATATTTGAGGTTAAAATTTGAGACATCACACCTTGCCTCTTTCTTCTTACTTGATTTTTTATGGCTAGTAATTATAATTGAATGACATGTACTTATATATAATGATATATCCATCTTTTTTTCCATTTCCTTTGGTTTAAGGTTGTAATTTTCTCTGTTTTCTAGATTTCAATAATAAAAGATTAGAAAAAGATTACAGTACTCTCTACATAGCATCAGGAAATCTACACCTTAAAGTGGTACAAGAATCATGATTTTATGCCAAAAATGACCACATATATACATCTATAAAAGATCAAACATGTAAATCAAAACTTTTTAGATTTTGTAAATAAAATGAGCAAAAAAAAAGGAATAAAATCCTCCTCTATGTGGTGCAGTCCTTTACAATGTGTCCCAGTTGATTACAATGAAAACATACTCCTCTCATTTGCGGTCAATGAGTCAATGTATGCCCTATTCTACCGCATTGATTACACACGTCTATGCACTAGCTAGTGTGCATCCCTCCACAGTGGTCACACATATGTACCATACGTAATTGTCCAGTAGTGCACTCATTATGATTCTGCTTCAAAGTTTTTGTCCCTCAAGCTGCCCTTGCAACAACGGCATTCGAGATTCTAGCTTCCTCCCTTATACCCATCTTAATTAGGGATGCTTTCTCATAAAGGTCAATCAGGTTATTGTAACCCTCACTTGAAAATGAGTGAGAAGATCCACCCTCATTCCCATCTGGAACTTACGAAAAATACCATGATATTACATGTCCCTTCTAGCAAACCTCCTTAATCGGCTAAACTCACGCTCGTACTCCCTTACGCTCTTAGTCCCTTGACAAAAGTTTAGGTACTCCAACCTCTCATAGATAATATTCATCTCAATTCTCATCAAGAGCTACATCTTTCCCATCATAGCATGAACTTGGAAATTTGGAATTGCGGGTTGCTCTTCTCCATTATGTTTGTGATTGTCTCCATCCGTAGACATGATTGTACCTGCAAAGTATGTTAGTAATAAAAAAGCTCACAATCACTCAAATATTTCACTCAAAATGTTTCGCTCAATTGGCTTTTACCCTATAATATCCTTACACACTCTTGCTTTTTTCCTCTCGTGATTCTCATTAGAGTTCTTATAGAACTAGCCAAAAAACTTCAGAATGATTTCCCTATAGTAGATAAAAAGACCAAAGATCGTAATAACAAAGTGAGTCTAAGTATAGCGATATTGGCAGACTCTACACGGACTACAAGCAGATTTTTTATAACAATGGGTAGACTCTATGCAGAATTACGCAGATTTCAAGCAAATTTCTTCTTTTTTTTTTTTAGAGATTAAAGTGTAGAAAACAAAAAATAGAAGCTAAGAAGATGAAAAATAAAAGATGAAAGAAAGAAGATGAACGGTTAGAAGATAAAAATATGCTTAGATGATAGAATGATAAGAGCTCACCATTTGTGAGGATGACTGAACTTCATGCAATCAACAGTCTTCCTCTTCTTAGGACAAGGCAAAAACTTGGGGTCCTTCCGCTTGTTGCTTGGGTGATGGTGGTAAAATCCTAAATTTAAGGGCGTAGATGACCTAATTTGGATATCTAGCAAAGTAAAATGACTTAACTTCTTACTAGATGATATCTTTGACATGCGCAGAACTAATAATGTATATTATTATATTAAATATAATACTAGCAATAAATACGTATTTAGGAACTATAAGAATATATATAAGTAAATATTGAGATTATGAATTTATATTTTATTTATAACAAAAACTATTACATGTAATGATTTTCAGGTTGTTTGAATATGTTTTTTATTTGTATAGAAGCGTGTTATATTGGACAAGGCTATTTTTACTAAGCAGCATCTCAAGAAGAAGGAAGAGAAGAAAATCCCAAAGCTGAGTGTCGAACCAAAGTCATCCATTACCATTAAAGAAATCAGAGGTAAAACTAAATCTTATAACACACACAATCTTGATGTGTAGTGCTTTAAGTGCCATGACAAAGGTAAGTATGCAGAAGAATGTCCCAATCATAGAGCAATGGTGCTTAGAGATGATTGTGACCTAGACACTGAAGAATAAGTGGTTTATGATTCTATGTCATCACTAGAAGATTGTGAAGAATCCGCAGTCAAAGGAAAATTTTCTTGGTTCTAAGGAGATCTTTGAGTGTGCAACCAAAGAACAAGAGAATATGCAGCGTAAAAATTCGTTCCATACAAGATTCCATGTTCTTAACAAGGTGTGTGTGTAACTTGATTCTTGATGGAGGGAGATGTACAAAGGTGGCTAGCACTACTCTAGTAGAGAAATTGGATTTGAAAACAAGGAAGCATTCAAAGCCTTACAAGTTGCACTGGTTGAATGATAGTGGTGAAATGAAGGCAACAAGGCAAGTTCTGATTTTGTTTTGCATTGGAAAGTATGAGGACGAGGTATTGTGTGATGTTGTACCAATGCAAGTTGGTAATATATTATTGGAGAGGCCTTGGAAATTTGATCGTAAAGTTAATTGTGGCATTTTCACCAACAAACATTAATTTGGATCCAAAGGCAGCTATGTTACTCTTGTTCCTATAACACCAAAGGAGGTTTACCTAAAGCAGTTACTAGTGAAACAAATGGAGGAGAAACAAGCTTTGAGTGATCCAAGCACTTAACCACCAAAAAGAGAGTGAGAATTTGAGAAAAATCCAGAAAGCAGCATGTGAGAATAAACCCGTGAGGAAACACACAAACTTCTTTGTGAGACTTTGTGAGATAAAGAGAGTGATGTTTTCAAAACAGCCAATGATTGAACTTATGTACAAAGATGCTCTTTTCAAATCTAATGATTTTGACCATGTTTTGTCTAGTTATGTTGTTTCTTTCCTACAGAATTTGGGTAATGTATTTCTGGAAGCATCAATTGAGACATTTTCTTATGTAATCTAATACAAGCAAGGAAAGAAAAATGTTGTAATTGGTGCATTGTCTAGAAGGTATGCTCTAGTTTTTACTCTAGATGCTAAGATACTTGGTTTTGAACACATTGAGGAGTTGTATGCTTCAGATCTTGATTTTAAAGATACATTTCAATCTTGTGAAAATTTTACACATGGGTAGTTCTTTAGGCATGAAGGTTTTCTGTTTCATGAGAATAAATTGTGTGTGCCTAAGTTTTGTTTGAGAGATCTTCTTGTTTGAGAGATCGTATTGTTAAAGAATCACAAGGTGGAGGACTAATGGGGCTGAGCATTTGAAACTTGTTTTAAATGTTCTAAGAAAAGAGAAGTTGTTTGCTAGTTTGAAAAAGTGTACCTTTTGCACATATGATTTTGTATTTCTAGTTTTTGTTGTGAAAGTACATGGCATATATGATGAAGAAATGAAAGCTAATGCCCGAAAAATGTTGTTCTGCTACTTGTGGCTGAAGAAGTTTATTATTCAATTTAATTATAAACCACCGAAGCATTGGACGAATAAGAAATACTAAAACCAAACAAACAAAGAGAAAACTAAAGTGATCTTTATGCCTTGTGATTGGATTGGGGTTTGTATTAAAAACCATTTCCAGCTCAAAAGAAATCAAAATTGATGCCAAGAGGAGATGGTATATTTCGTCTTAGAACATATCAATGACAATGCCTACAAGCTACACTTTCCAAGTGAGTACAATATAAGTTCTACCTTTAATGTTTCTAAATTCACCCCTTTCGATGTAGGTGACCAGATGGATTTGAGGTTAAATCATTTTCAAGAAAAAGGATATAATGTGAAATATCATGAGCAGTAAGGATGATCGAGAGGATGTATCGCTTGTACCTGTTAGAAAAGTGACAAGAGCTTGAGATAAGATGATTAAGCATTGACTTAGTGGGTTTTATGAGAATATCGTGAGGAGAAAGGAACATGAAGTGAATGCATTGCTTGTGTCTGTTGGAACCATGACAAGAACATGAGCTAGGGAGATCAAGAAAGCACTCAACAGGTGGACAAGGAGAACATTCAAAATTCAATTAGGGATGTTTACTATCAAATCCAACTCATTAAAAGCCTACTTAAAAGTCAAAGCAGCCTCCAAAAAGTGACTTAATTTTATGGTCAAAGAGAGTAACGAAAATGAAGTTCAAGAATCACCTTTGGATGCATGCATGGAGGATTCTAAGGGTTGAATCCACATTCAACTCACTATCTTTATTTATTTTATTTCCATAGAAATTTATTAGTTATGTGGCTTAATTTTCAAGCCATATTTTCCTTTAAATACATGTAATTTCAATTTGAGAAAATCAACCAACTTTTAGTCAAATCTGTTTATTGTGAGAGTAATTCTCCTAGAGTTTCTTGTGATATTTTCGATCATTTGGTGTGTAACATTCGTAAGATCAAAACTATGGTGCATAATATATGTGTGTTCAATTATGTCTGAGGTTTTAAGGCCAACTAATTCTTACAAGTGCACATAACACGCATTAGTATAGTATGTGATCGAATCCACAAGGATCAAAAGTTACATTACTCATTTGTATCAAACAAATAGAGCGAATACAAAAATATGGGGTTTATTTGTTTATGATTGCTGTAGTTTAAATTAAGCAGTGAATAAAACAAAATTCTTAATATGAGAAAGCATTGAGTGTAGGGAATTCGTAGGGATTCATGACTGCTAAACTAGTTACTAAACAGAGATCTAATTACAAATCATTCTAAAACTTAAATCATTAATGTAACCTAACCTACTCCCAGAGTACTAACTATCTAAACATGAATCCTAAATCACTAAACTCCCAAATGAACTTTAATAGACATGTATATTTTTAAAACAAGTTCGAGACGTTTACTTAGATAACTTAAGTTAAATTCTTGTTGACTACGAATACTAATTGTTGATATAAAAATAGTCCGCGTGAGAAAGCCATGTGAAATATTCTTACCTACTCCGTTTCTTATTATTACTTTTTTCAATTTCTTAAATCTACATAGAAGAAATTTATTCATCTGCATTTCCCAGTTTCATTTAATGGCTCCATACAAAAGAACAATTAAACTCTTCTCTTTACGCAATTCCAGCGATTAATCTCCTCTTAAGTTCCATCCTGCCATAACCAATACCAACATTGTTAAACTAAATCCAAAATCGATTAACCAGGACTATATGACTAAAAGAACTAATCAGGGTTCTTTAATTACCTCATGAGTTGGCGGTCATGGGCTCCGGTGGCCATCATACCTCGGTTCTCATAAGCACGTCGGAGAAGATACGGTATAGCGGTCGCTACCGGTCCAAACGGCATGTATTTGCTAACATTGAACCCGGCTCTCTTTAAACCAAAGGACAATGCATCTGACATACCATAGAGTTGCGCAAACTCTATCTTCCCGTTCTCTTTATCGATCCCGAGCTCACTCGCTTTCCGCAAAGCAAGTCTTCCTGATATTATAACATATCTTCAGTTAGCACATCCATTTCACTCGAAAAGAATTGATTAAAAACCCCGTTTACATTCTGATTTAATGGCTTACCCGAATCAGCATTATGTGTTGCAAGAACGACCCCGAAACCCGATCCATTCGAGGCTTTCTCCATTAAGAAGGTCATACAGTCATTGTAACAAGCATGTGTGTCCTTAATTGTATCGTGGACCGGTGAGTTGCAACCCAAGGAATCAGCCAATCTAGCTTCGCTGGACATGTAAGCACCTCTGACCAACTTAAACCCCATAGGAACATTCTCTTTTTCGGCATCGCGTACCGCCAAATGCAATCTCTCACCAGCGTCTCTCAAGTACGCTTGAATGGTATTGTAAACGATTGGTCGGTCTTTGTCCGCATTGAACATGATTGCCGATGAATAAGCCATGTAATCGATAGCGGGTTGGAGGATTGTGTCTTCCGCATCAATCAGCAAAGGTACATTGGATTCTTGACATTTCCTACAGATTTCTTGAATCCTTCCTTGAGCTGCTTCGAGCTCGCGTTCTTCTTCAGCGGTTAACTGTTCCGGTTCTGAGTTTGTGTGGTATAGAGGACTTGAATCGGAGAAAACTGGAAACGATTTGAGCTTCCACGAGAGTTTGAAATTCGAACTCTTGTATTCCCATCGTAGCAGATCGCTCACTCGTTTCAGAAGACTAATCGGACAAATCGCAGTTATCTTCACGACCACTGAGCTGAACTGTTAGGACAAAGAGAAAAATATCAAGTCAGTAAACCGGAACAAACCGGGTCTTCACAATAATAACCGGAATTTTTTGTAAACAGAGAATATTCCTAAAGTGTAATTTACTAGTCGTATAGTCCACCTACAAGATCAGATTTTCAAACTAGGACCTCGTGCGTATAAATCTAATCCGATAGCGACGGATGACCTTTGATTTTTTTCACCACGTAAACAAAAATTAAATTTAAAGGTAAATAAATTAGACGCAAAGTCATTTTCATAATAGAAGTATTAGGAAATGCAAGTTGGGTGTGTACTTGTTCCTTATTAAGATTTCTGAAACGCGCAAGAGTAATTTAACCTATTTATTAATTCCTATGTGAATAATCATATAAATGTACATGTGTACATATCTATGCAAGTGTACTTTGTCAGGGTACGGAGATTTTGGCTGTCGAACCAACTTGCCCATAAATTGATAATTACGTCTCCATTAATTAAATGATTCTTTTTAAGAAAATGCTTTTGAAATAATAAATTACAGATTTTTCTTTTGTTTGTTTTAATACGATTTTAAAATAATTTTGGAAGAAAGAAAACAGAGGAATTCTGAAATTAAAACAGAGAAAAATAAAAAATGAAAAGTTGGATTTAGATGACTTACATTAGATGTTGGTAAGGATTTGGCAGCTTCAATGGTTCGAATGAATTGTTGCATGTTATCATCACAAGAGGCAGCGTCATCAGCGTGTTCAACGCCGTACACAAGCATACCTTTAAGACCCGTAGCTTCATAAACGCTCCTCACGCGCTCAGTGGCGGCCTCGGCATCTTCACCGGCGCAAAAATGGTCATAAAATGTGCCTTTCACAAGCCCAAGGACCATGCCACGTGTCACGGAAGCCTCCATGAGTTTAGAGCTCATGACCCACGTTCCTAGATCCACCATAGGACCTATGGCTGCGGCATGGAGCACAGCGGTGGAACGGAGGAGATCGGAGGTGGGGATAGAAGAGAAGAGACGGGCTTGATCGGAGAGATCAAGATCATTGTCAGCTTCTTCGTTGGGTTTTTTTTGGTGGCGGAGAGGTGGCTCTGGTGCTTGTTGTCCGAAGGAGAGAATCTCCGGGACGACCGCTGTTGAAGCGGTTACGGTGGGGGGACCCACCGGGGTTAAGGCGGAGAAACGGTAAGGACGACGAATGAAGTTTGTTCGGAGAAGACGGGTTGCCATAAAATTCAAAGATTTTCTTTTGGATATGGAAAAAAAATTAAGAATCTCTCTTTTTTATGTTTCTTAGGCTTTTCGGTTTTATCGCTTTTTTATATTATCTTCTTTTTTTCTCAACGCTTTGTTGTGTGATTTTTCTCCTCCTATGTTACTACCAATATATATTTATAGAAGAACGTAAAACCATATGCATATACATACACGTCTTTATGAGATCGATATATATAGATGCCAGTGTGTACAGTTCTTAATAGGATTGAGATAATTAATATGATCTAAAAAAAATGTGACAAAGAAAATTATCTAAAATTGCATTGGAATCTTTGTAAACTAAGTCAAAGTTATTTAGTTTTCTCTTCCGACTAATTTGAAGATTTACTTTCATTTTTTTATATAAAATTTTTGTAACTTGTCTTTCATATCTTTGAAAATTAAAGTTGTATAAATTATAACTTGACTCTCATCGGTGAATTCTAAGTTTTATGAAATATATATTGATCGTTGAGGCTTTTAACAAATTTTACATGGCCTTTAGGAAGATTTACTTTTATTTCAATTCAAAAATGTATGTTACCATTTACCGGGAGAATCTTAACTATATGGTATAGTTCTTTATAAAAAAAGACTATATAGTATAGTTGCTTTTCAAAACTCTTAAGGTCCATGGTATCGTACAAAAGAATTGAAACTTTTTAAAAGATTTTTCCAATCTTGATGAGGTTTAATGGGGAATCTAGAAACAATAGAATACTTGATCATGTACTCCGAGTTACTACTGCTTTCTAATCAAATAAACAAGCATACCATTTTTTACTTAAATTCTTGATTGGCATCATAAGTTCATAACATTCCCAACCTAAAAGAGTAAAAGACTAACGGAATCCAAAAATTTAATAGAATACAATTTTAAAATCTAGAGGCTACGTTTATTTATTGAGGTCCACAAAAAATTAGCTGTTCTTTAAGTAGTATTTTTTGACAAAAAAAGGTAAGAGGAAGATTGTGCCGTAATTTTCTGAGAGAACATTTTTGATAATAAAAAGAAAAAAATAATTAAAGACGTCAGAGAGACAGATACTGAGATACAGCAAGGCCCTGACCAGAGGATGAGTCATCGGATAACATATTTAATTAAGATATATAAATTAAATTTTTTTTCTGGCAAGACGGTGGAGGAAGTCAGAAGATTTGAAGGATGAGTGGATGATGAATCGGATTTCAACATGCGGACCTGGACTTGTTCTTTGAATCTTTGACTTTTCTAAATTGGAATCTCCGGAATTTTAATGACCATTAGTTTGAATTAATCAACAAAGATTCCCACCAGAAAAAGTAAATGCTTAAAGATGGATTTGAAGTAAAAATAAAAAATGTTAGCTGCATCACAATAACAATTAAGTTTCACCCATGTTTTCTTCTATTTATAAAAATTAGTAACACTCCAAACTAAATTAAGAAAATATGCACTAAATAAATAACTTAATTTGGTACTTATTAGCAAAAATAGTGTAGTAAACATTTTTTATTAAATAATAAGTTGAGACTTTGCATACTATTTTTGTAAATGACAGGGTTTTCGAATGTGTTCTAAAGAACTATCATGTTATTCATCTATTACATCATTTTAACAAAAGAAAAATTAAACTAAATTAGGATATTTAATTGATTAACCCTTAAACTATCTCACCATTATTATATAATTGTATTCATTAAATTATATCGTTTTCTTCCAACCCAAACCACTTGACGCACTAGTGAAGACGAACCAACCAAAACTAATGTTAATTTGCAACTTACAAATAGATAACTTGAATTGATGTCGCACCTTTTCGAAAAATTACAAAAGAGAATCTTTGAAAAAAGCAGATATTTACTACAGCAACAAAAGAAAACGAGTGGGACGCATTTCGTCCCAAAATGGCAGTGCTACCAAGTTATGGCAAAAGTATTAAAAATTAGAAATTAACAAATCATATATATTTAATATTATCGATGTGATTTGAGCCGTTAAATTGAGAGAGGGTGAGAGGGTCACGTGAGGAAATAAAGGTGGTAGATGGGACTTTGGACACGAGAGTTGCCAGCTGTAGCCGCCATTTCAATTTGTCCAACCCAACATCGCACGCAATATTTTTTTTTTTTGAAAAAAATGTCAAAAAAATCACGAATTTATCAATTTGGACCATTTAAAACACGAAATTTTTTTTAAGTCATTTAAATAATAAATTTGCGTTGGCTATATTTTGAAACATAAAATTTTGTTTACCAAGGCAAAGAAAACACGACGTTAAATCCGATAACAGATCAATTGACAGATGTTAACTAATCCGTTAACCAATTCGTTAATTACAAAACGACGATGTTTTGATTTATCTTCAAAAATTAAATTCCTAAATCCCTAAAAATCTCCAATTATTCCAATTCATCTCCCTCGTTCTCTACGATGAAAAAAACACACACAGATACTTATCATCTCTAAAAACTGATCATTGGAATTTGATAGATTCTTTTCAAATTTTCTTTTTCTATTCTTTTTTTTTCTGGGAAAAGAAAGCGAAGGAGAGAGAGGTAGAGAAAGGTTCTCCGTCCATTAACGTCTATAGCTTCTATTTTCTCCTTTTCCATTAACGTCATGTCTATGTGATTTCAAGGTCCTAGGTTTATAAACTTTAATTATTGTTTGTCCGTTTTTGAGGAGAAAATCAATATTATTTTCCATTTATTATTTTTGTTTGGTTTGATAATTATTTTGGAACATTTTTCCATCAATTGATTGATAAAGTAGGAATTTTTGGAGAAGAGAAACTTGAGATAATTGGGTTCTTCGTGAGTTGAGATAATCTTATAACAAAATTTGGAAATTTCTGGGTTTATTGATCAATTTTGAGTGTTGAAGAAATTAAAAAATGATAGACTCAGGCGAATCGCCGAGTTCTTCACCACTAGCTGATTCTGCTCCTCCACCTAATAATTCAGCAAGAAATTCTACTCCTCCACCTGTTGATGATTCCCCTCCTAGCTCACCAGCTGACTCATCACCACCGCCGCCTTCATAACCATCGCCTCCTCCTCCTGATTCACAGCTTCCTCCGCTACCTTCAATTCTACCTCCAATAACGGCGAATCCACCTCCAGCTTCCAAATCTCCACTGTCTGACTCAACCCCTTCTCCACCGCCACCTACATCAACCAACTCTCCTTCTCTTCCTTCACCAACAGATTCAGAAACACCACCAGCTCCACCTAATGAATCTAAAACAAATCTCCTCCGTCGTCTCCTAACGTTCAATCACCTCCTCCATCATCATCTTCTAGGACCCCCAAAACCGGAATCACCACCGTCTCCTCCGGCTCCACGATCAGATCCTACCAATTCACCTCCAGCTTCACCATTAGAAAGGGCGGAGATAACGATGGAGATGAGTTGGAAGAGTAATAACTGGGGATTTATAGGGATTTAGGAATTTAATTTTTGAAGATAAATCAAAACGTTGTCGTTTTGTAATTAACGGATTGGTTAACAGATTAGTTAACATCTGTCAATTGGTCTGTTATCGGATTTAACGTCGTGTTTTTTTTGTTTGGTCAACGAAATTTTATGTCTCAAAATATTAGTCAACGCAAATTCATGACTTAAATAGCTTACAACAAAGTTCGTGTTTTAAATTCCCTAAATTGGTAAATACGTTATTTTTTTTGACATTTTTCCCTTTTTTTTCCGTCAATAATAAGGCCCTCAAAAACAATTTAGTTAAATAGGATTGCATTATGTTAAAACAATTCTTTTGTTGAGGAGTTGAGCTGAACCGACATTTTTTAAGATTTCTCTACCCTTTCTCGACTTCAAAATTTATTAATACATATTTCCCAATTAATATTTTATACTTTTTTCTGTTTCACCAGAAATATCATCATAATATTAGTTAAAAAACTAGAAAGTATGTAAACTTTTTTCTACTCTTTATTAATATATTTAAAATATTTATTTATATTTAATAAAATAAAATAATATGAACTAAACTAAAATTTAAATTTAAAACCTGCATTAGAAACAAAACAACCACACTTTATAAAATAAAAACAAAACATTAAAAGAAACCTTTTATGGAACATAGAGTATTTAGAATCATAAAATAAAACTTTTACACTTATTAAATAAAGAGATATAAAAAACCCAATCTCCTATTAATTTTCAATTGTTTCAAATTATTGTTAAATGCTTTGTTGATTAATGCCTAACAATTTTTAAATGCTAGTTATATCCATTAGTTATATATAATAGTTTTCTCTCTTCTTATGCTGTTACATTAATTATTGAATATCTAAATGATGACACATAATCTCCTACATTTTAACATTTTAATTTAAAATAACAAAATTCATTAGGTCCATTATTTTGGAATGTTTGTAAGGTCCATTAAAAATCATCCTTAACAGTCATGTTTTTCTTACACGATTAGTTGATCTTAAAATTGTAGAGCTTAGGTCTTTATTTGGATTGTAACAGTTTTAGAATCAGTTTTACAACTTGTTTGAATTCTAAATCTTTGCATTTCAAAATTAAATAAAATTGATAAGTTGGACGTATATTAGCTCAAGAGATCAAACTGATATTTAAGAGACAATGTTCTTTGGACGAGACCTAAAAGAAACCACGAGGCGAAAGCCTCTGTTGGATAGTTCGTAAATTTGTATTTCATTGATTAAAAGTACAGTTATAAAGTTTTTTATTTTTGAATATTATGTAGAATTATATTTAAGAATTTTTTTTTATAAACTGTTTCAGAATTTATTTAAACCTAAAAAGTGAGTAAAGAATGAAGAATCTAAAAAAGAAACACAAGTATCAAAAGTGGTTGTCTTATTAAAACTTCGAGTTAGAAAACCCTATTAGGACAAAACTAAATCGTGGAAAAGAGTATATCCACTTTCCATTGAGCTGAAAAAATTGAAATAATAAAAGGATTGACACATAGTGCTTTGAGCATGAGGAGCTTAAGTTCTAGTGGCGAACAAAACTTGTAAAACCGGAGTCATTATTCCACAGCTTTGCATCGTTGAAAGGTTATAACAGATCAATAGATCAATAGATGGTGGACTATCTAAAAGTATCCCAATGTCTCGAATCAATAGGTCAATGGATGATGGACTATCTCTGTGCCTCCGTTTAGTGCGTTCTCTCCACAGAAAGTAAACTGCAACTTGGAACACATATTTGGTAATGAAGACCCGAGGTTCTCTACTACCTGAGGATAGAACCGATGTTAGAATATCATGGAAAATCTCAATATACTTGTGATGGAGGAGGCCTGTCGTGAGCCTTCGCCAAACCTGAGAGGTAAAAGGACAAGAGAAAAAAAGATGGTCTCTCGTCTCCGTCGAGTTAGAATATAAAACACAACCATAAGGAGAATTTGAATTCCACAATACCATACGATCTCCCATAGATAAACGATTAAGAATAGCTAACCAGGCAATGAAAAAGAATTTTGGGGTAGCATTTGGAAACCAAACGCCTTTAGACCAATGCACCTTAGGACACTGTTCCCTGAGCTGGTTCAAGGTTTCTTTGGTGGAGAAAAATGGTTTAAACTGACCTCTTTTACCTCTCCACAAAGCTACATCGACGGCGGTAGTGATTCTACCTCTAAGGTTGTGGATCTCATCCTCAAGCTGTGAGTGAATGGTTGTATGGTGGCGGCAACGTGGATGATTTCTAAGTACATTTCCTAGCGTATCTGTCTCCTTAATGCCCATATCTATACAGCTCCGGTCTTCCAAGAGATCAACCAGCCTACCAAGATTACTCCAATGATCAAGCTAGAAAGAGGTGTGGGCACCACTTTTAACCTGAATCCTATGAAACTCCTTAGCTGCATCGCGATATTTTAATAGCTTTCGCCAAATCCAAGAAGCAGCTTGCGTCCGAGATTTAATCAACCAAAAGGAGGCTTTGCGAATGATATGCTTATGAATCCAGCTTACCCATAAAGATGTCTTCGAGGATACCAATCTCCAGATCAACTTGAAAAAACTGACCCTATTAGCTAGCTCTAGCAATTTGAGGCCTAACCCCTCCCCCTCACTTTTCGGCTTACAAACGTACGTCCATGCCACTTTTGATTTATTTGAGTTCAAATCAGTACCAAACCAAAGAAAAGTTGAACTAATCCTTTCAATCTCCTTGATGCATGCCCGTGGAAGTCTAAAGGCTGAGATCCAAAAATTGGTGAGACTTCCTATCACAGATGAGAGAAGTTGAAGGCGACCTGCATATGATAAAAATTAATTTTTCCATGAGCCTATACGCTTTTGATTTTCTCAAGAAGAGGTTGGTAATCTGAAGTGGTCATGCGTTTGGTGAGCAGAGGTAAACCCATGTATCTAACCGGCAAGGTACCTATATTAAAAGGAAAATCCAACAAGGAGGCGCGAATATTTGAAGGAACTCCCGCTATGAACAAAGACGTCTTCTGCAAGCTAATAGTTAGATCGAATATGCAAGCAAAATTGTCAAATATTTTTAGAATACCTTGAATGGAATGGAATCTCCCATCCGTGAAAACCATGATATCATCAGCAAAGCATAGGTGAGTAAGATTCAAGTTCTTACAGCCCGGGTGGTAGCCAATAGTTCCGTCTATCGCTGCCCTATCAAAAAACTTGGATAAACAGTTCATACAAATCATGAAAAGGTAAGGAGAAAGGGAACAACCTTGGCGTAGATCCCTCTTACTTCTAAAGAAACTCATGAGCTCCCAATTGAGCTGGACTGAAAAAGATGGAGTGGTAACACACAGCTCTATCCATCGAATGAACCAAGAAGGCAGCTGAAAAACACGTAAGATGTTGAGCAAGAAGTCCCATTGAACAGAATCGAAAACCTTGGAAATGTCAATTTTCATGGCGCAACGGGATGTGACATTTTCCTTGTGGTAATTCTTGACCAGGTCTGAGGCCAATAGCAGATTCTCCATCATGTAACGATCCTTAATGAATGCTGATTGATTTTGTGTGATGAAACCCGGGAGGATCAGCTTGAGACGATTCACCAATAGCTTGGAAATGACCTTGTAGATTACATTGCAACACGAAATGGGACGATAATCCTTCATACCAATGATACTTGTTTTTCGGGATTAAAGCTAAGATGGTGGTGTTAAGCCCCTTTGGTAAGAAGCCAAACTGGAAGAAAGACTTGACCGCAGCTATAAAATCCTTCCCAGTGATGTTCCATACAGCCTTGAAAAATTCCACAGTATATCCATCCGGACCGGGGGATTTGTTAGAAGGCATAACAAATAAAACCTTTTTTATTTCTTCATCCATGACCTCAGCCATGACCATGAATTTCTCTTCTTTTGTACAACTATAACACATAATAGTGGATAGAGCTTCCGGGGATAGACCTGTATAATCTTGAGAATGCAAGCTAAACAAATCAGTAAAATAATGAGTTCCTTCAAGTTTGATGTCAACCGGATGGGTTAGCAACACCCCATCCGGGAAATGGATTATATAAATTGAGTTATGGACTTCCCTTTCTTTAACGACATTGTGAAAAAATCTATTGTTCTTGTCTCCTACTTTTAGCCAATGAAGCTTCGACCTCTGCCTCAAGTAGTTCTCCTCAAGTGTTGCAATCTTTTCCCAATCATCATAGGCCTTGGACTCGTTTTGAATAGAGCTAGGGTTGGGGCTGCAAAGAGTTATACTTTGGTTCTCACATAACTTCTCATAAGCTGCGACTGTTTTACTAGAAAGATGGTGGAGTTTTCTACGGCTAAGATGTCGTATCGCCGGTTTCAGCCTCTTTAGTTTCTTTGTGAGTCGAAATAATGCTGATGTCGAAATAAAAATCTCTGGAGTACCATTCCAATAGCCCTGTACCAGCGGCTGAAACTCTTCCATACCGATGATCGCATTAACAATCTTAAAAGGGGGTCTCGGCTTATACGGGGCTGGAGCTAACAAGATAATTCCACAAAGATGGTCCGAACAGCCCTTAGCTACAAATACACATGAGGACAAGAAAGACCGCTGCATCCAGCGATTATTTATTAGAACTCTATCGAGCTTCTTGCAGACTAAACCCTCCTTCCGCTTATTACACCATGTGCAATGAGGTCCACAAGAAACCATATCTATCAAAGAGCAATATTTAGTGGCATCCTGAAACTGAATCATACCAGACAAGAAAACATGAATTGTCGAAGAGAGGGAATGATTGGCCAAAGCCAGGACTTCATTAAAGTCCCCCACACACATCCAAGGTTTGTCGCGATAGTGAGATGAATCCTGGTGCAACTTAAGGTCTCGCCAAAGTTCAGCTCGTTCAGCCATATCATTCGAAACATAGATAAAGCTACAAAGAAAATCCTCAGAAGAACCTTTAAACTTAACCAAACATGTAACCATCTAAGCTAATTTAAATACCACAGTGAGGACCATCCGATTACTCCAAAGAACCCAAATCCTACCGAGAGAGTTATATTCATAATTTGCTGCCATTGACCAGCCATGAAACACAGATTTCACTATTCAAGCAGCTTTATTTTCAACAACACGTGTTTCCAATAAAGCCCAAAATCCATAGATGTAGAGTTAATCATATTCCTAATAACCGAATTCTTGCGTTATTTTTTGAATCCGCGAATATTTCAAGAAAAACATGACATTTAAGGTTTCTTGTGATGAGGTCTCTTTCGATAGGACCGAGAGTCGAGTCCCTTATTTTCTGAGATGCTTTTGCAAAATAATTATGGGTAACTTTAGAGGAGCGTGGAAGAGTTACTCGGGTAGATGTCCCAGCCTTTGCTTCCTTGTGGCTGTGTTCGTTGTCATTGTCTTTAGATGGGGATGATGATTTTATTAACTCTGTAGGAGTCCGATCTTCCGTGATGTCTGCATTTTTTCCTTCTCTAAGTCGTGACTCTGGCTCAGCTGAAATATTGGCTTCAGCACTTATTTGTTGAGTTGGCGCAGAGTTCTGTTTAGTAACTGCCAGTAGATCATCTTCTTCCTAATCAACTTAAGCGGCGAATTGAGATTAAGATATGAGTTTGACCTGGCCATAAACCAAAGTTGGAGCATGAGAATGCGTAACCACATACCACTCTTTGTCCGTAGATTTTAAAACAGGGGAGACTAAGCTTATTTCACCATCCTCAAGTTCTGTAATCTGATTCTCGTTTTCTGCCTATGATTTTGCTTCAACTACCACTTTGGGAATTCGCTCTGTAACTTTATCTACAGCAGATTGGTGCTTTCCATTTCCAGTGGATTCATCTCGAGTACTCTGTTCACCGGAAGGAGATCGTTGTTGTGGATTGCAGGCCAACATAGTAGGTGACGGATTCTTTGATGCACATGTATCATTTGTGTGACCCCATTTCCAGCAGATAGAACAACGAGGTGGTAGCCATGGATACGCATACGAGACACAAACCTCCTCACCTTGGACCTGAAAGTAGTAATGATCAGGAAACTGCTTTGAGAGGGCTACATTGATGAAAATTTTAGCTTCTTCAAAGTTCGAAACCATTTTTGTGTCTTGATGCAGGTGGAGTGGTATGCCAAGGGGCCTGGCGAGGTAACTAAGTCCCTTCCAAGAGAATAACGAGTTTGGTACATTACTAATTCCGACCCACATGGGCATAGATGCCATCGTAGGCTGGGCGTCTTCGGCAATAGGTGTCCATCGTGATACGATCATCGGAATGTCACATAAATTTCACATTCTTCTTCGAAGAACTCTACAACGAGCTGCTGTGTTGCGAATACGGAACTTTATAGTAGTCTCATTGACTTCGTAAGCATCGACTTTGATGTTTTTTTTGCCTAACGTCCAAATGTTGTTAACAATCACATGTATTTTAGCTATATGAGGGGCTTTGGAAGCAAACCGGCCGACTATGAAGTCCTCTCATAGCGGTGGAGCCTTCGTGAATATTTCTTCAGGGACTGATTGTAACACCCCCGATCAATTCTAATCAAAGGCGCTACAATGATACTTAGAATATCTCATCCAAAGCTTCAGAACAAATACAATGCCTCAGATGAACATCCTTAGCCTACCATTCCTATTTATCCTCATTCCTAGCTTTTCAACCGGAACAAGAATTTGTAGTTAGTTTAGCTCGGATAAAGCCAAATATCATACCAGAACTTAAGTCGTAATATACAAAACCTTTAACTTTATTTACTTAAGTTCCAAAACCACATTTTCAAACTTTCATAAGTAAATGTGCGCACAACAAAAATGCATAAAATATTTAAGTCATTTACAACATACATTTTTACAAAAAAAGCCAACTCTACACCGACTTTCCTTCGTTCCTTCTTTAACTCCGCTTTCTCTATCGCAACTAATTTGCTTAGCGAATTTGGGTGCCTATCATGCATAAAATGATCCCACCAAACCCCAAACAAAAATCACAATACATGGATCATTTACCGAAAACGAAATACAAAAATGTGGACAAGTCATAGAACATTTTTTCATCAATTCTCGTTCTCATTCACCATCTGCAGCATCTATATTCCTTAGTTCGTTCATCCTTTTACCTTGCCAACACACAATCACTCAGGCTGAACGTGCTAACGATCCTAAATCTCGTTCATCATCTTACCTCATTCGACATGCAACCACTAAGGGTGAACATGCTGAGTGATCCGAACAACGCATCGTCATGCGACATACTGCTGGTGGTAGCGAACCAATCCCCCGTATGTATCACGATAGAGCGAGCTACGCCCACAGCGTACCGCTCTCATCGGACTAAGGACATATAGATCTGTCTCACCGAGCACGCCTCACCGCGCCTCGAAATCACCGCCGCACACACCTCACTGTGTACTGTGCTGACCACACTTTACCACATGCATCACACCACACAAAATTATGCATGTTTCAATTCATATCAAGCCACTTTACTTGGCTACTCAACCAATTTTCAGTGGTGAATCAATTCAATTCAAGTCTCGGCATCAAAGAAATCATCAAGTAAACCACCAAATAATTCCACCACGAAATAACCATTTAGTATTCATGCATCTTACACCTTATTCATGTATATGCATCATTCACCACGAAATAAACCAAGAAAAACCGAACTCACTGTCTAGGTTTAGGCAATACTGTTCTGCCGACCGAATAAACTTGTCTGTGGAACAGAAATTCCTCCGAAAATCAGTATTTTCCTTGTCTTTTCTCACAAAATCATCTTCTTTTCCTCTCCACGGATTCTTCTCCACACTTAGAAATTCTTAGAGATTTTTGCAAACTTAATGAGAAAGAAAGTGGACTAGTATTTATAGGATTAGAAGACTTAAGCTGAAGGAAATCTCAGCTCCAAACTAGGCGACACCTCCTCCTCCATGAGTCATCAAGAAGACTTCATAGGAAGGTAAGCCTAGCTGCTTGCCACCACCTTCCTCCTAGGTTGCTTCCCATAAGCACCTTGCCACCACATATCTGCTAGGCTACTTCACATAAGCACCTCGCCACTACCTACCTGCTAGGCTACTTCACAGAAGCACCTCAATTCCTTATAACCAGTCTAACTCTTTCTCCTGCTTAGTTTTTCTCATTCCGACTAGTCCACCGATCACAATCAATTCCCTTACAATGGATTCCTTCTTTTCGAGGCTGCCTTACTTCGTTGGGTCACCACTTACTCCAAATTCCCACTTTCCGTCCATAACTTCCTTATGTTCTCGAGCAATTCTCGTTCTGTTTCCGGTTTAAAGAAAGGGTCACTACACTGATACCGTGTCTTTGCCGTTGACATTGATAACTTTGCAATCGAACTTGGACATAGTGGTTTTTGTTGCTGCTTGAAACCAAGATTTTTTCACAACCCCGCCTTGTTCAACAGCAATTGGATTCGTTAGATCCTCTGATAGGATTCATCATCGGAGTTTGTGGAGCAGAGCAGATCACTGAGTCCGTTTGAGGTAAGGTCGATGGAGAGCTGTCCACTAGAGAGAAAGGACCTGTCGAAAGCAGAGCAGTGGCAGGGACCAGAAGAACCACCAAACCCGACGTTGTCGCCTGAGCCACCGGCTGCACGGCATTATGCTAAGCAAGAGTTTCAAAACCCTCGAATCGCCTCAATATCACACTTTCCTTATTTGAAAACAGAGTGTAATTTAGAACCTTATTGTTTAAAGTACATTAGATATTAAGACATTTACCGGATTTTGGTTTGGTTTCCAAAAATCTAAATTTATTTACTTAGATGGGGATCAAATATTTAACTAATATTAAGATATGTGAGAATAAACTAGGTATGTGAGAATACAAATATTACATAAATATTAAGATATTTACAAAGTTAATTTAATTTTATAATTACGCAATAATAAAAATTCATGTGTACAATGCGGTTCACATATTAGTAGTATTCTGAACAAAATGTTATGGATTGGTTTATCATATAATTGGTAAATAAAATATGTGGTAATTAAAATATTGTCATAGTGTTCTTAAAATTTGTCCAACATTTAAATCAATAACTAAATTAGAATTTAGCTTTTGAATACATCTACCTATTTAGTTGTCGTTTGCATTAGTTGTCCAAAATGCGCCAAAAATATAGCGTGAAATGATTATTTACTTTTTATGATTAGGAAATTTTAGAATTAGGGACGCACATCTCTTTGGGACGAAACCAAAATATATAATATAGATCCTCTTTAGATGTCATTCAAACATATGATGTCTAAACTTTGCTACTGGTATTTTTCAATAAAATTAACCAAACTTGGTGCAATGACTACTTGATGAGAATGTATTGTTAGTATATACTCTTAGATTCTTGTTTATTCCCAAAGATATATATTATGGAATCTTTGATTGTGTGTATCTCTTGTTACGATTTACAACTGTATTGTATATTTAAAACTCTCAAGGTTCATCAATGGAAACATCTACATGGTATCAAAGCAAAAGCAACTGCTCATAAATTTCTAAATTTTTTCTCTTCTCTCTTATATTTTTTACTTTGTCGATTTTATCTTTGTTTTGATATCGACCGCTGAAAAAATCGAAATGCTGTATAATGGAACTGATCCAAATCACCCTTAATCTCGATCAATATTTCGAGTATCACAAAATTTTGGCTTGAAACTACCTGACATGAAAGCTTCAAGTTCAGCGCTTCTCGAAGCCCATGAACTTCATGTTTTTATTGATGATACCGATGTAACACCAACATCCACTGTCATCACTGATCGTACAAGGTAACCAAATCCTCTCTACACGATATGGAACCGCCAAGATAAGAAGCTATTCAATGCTCTTCTTAGTACTCTCTTTCTAAGCTTTCAACCAATCGTTTCTCGCGCAATAACCACTCACGAGATCTGGAGTACTTATGCCAACATGTATGAGTAACTGTTAGAGAGATTCGATTAGAGAGAGAATGATAAAAGTTTGTTTGTTACAGACTGTTTTTATATCAAACTCAATAATCTCAGTTTATAACATACCAAGACTTGGTTTATAGACTTAATTACTCGAATGTATGGTTTATACTAAACCATACTCTAAAAGCCTCCCTCAAAATGGCAAGTATATTGATTTTAATGTCATCTTGCCAACAAGAGAATGAAAAAGAGTTGGAAACAATGGTTTAGTAAAAACATCCGCAAGCTGTTGAGAAGTCTTGATATGAAGAGTCTTTATCAAGCCACTAACAATTCTATCTCGAACAATATGGCAATCCATTTCTACATGTTTCGAGCATTCGTGAAATACCTGATTGTTAATAATGTGTATCGCAGCAGTAGAATCACAAAAGAAAGCTACTGATTTATCTTGAGGTGCATCAAACTCTTTGAATAAATTCACAAGCCACACAATTTCTCTCACAGCAAATTGCATAGTCCTATACTCAGATTCTGCAGATGAATGTGAGACAGTGTTCTGTTTCTTGGACTTCTAAGAAATGATAGATTCTCCGACAAACATGCAAAAACCGGATGTAGATCGTCTTGTATTCGGGCATGAACCCCAGTTTGCATCAGTAAAACCAGTGAGAATCAAGTCTGAAGTTCAGAGTAAAACAAACCACTGCATATTGTTCCTTTAATTACTCTAGTTGCTGCTTGCATATGAGAACCCTTTGGTGCTGAAGTAAACTGACACAATTTATTCACAACATATGTAATATTTGGTCGAGTGATGGTTAAGTACATCATCTTACCTACTAGTCGCCTGTATACAGCAGGATCATGAAGCATTGGTTCATCTCCATCGTGAACCAATTTAATACTTGGTTCAATTGGGATATTCGACAACTTGCATCCTAATAAACTAGTTTCCTCCAAAAGCTCCAAAGCATATTTTCGTAGGCATATAGAAATGCCAGAGCTTGATCTAGTGATTTCCAAACCAAGAAAATACTGCAGTGTACTCAAATCTCTAAGTTTTAAAGCTTTCTTCAAATCTTCTTTTAAATGTAGCACTTCATCATCATCATTGCTAGCAATAACTATATCATCAACATAGACAAGAACTGCAAGATATTTTCCATTAATGTTTCTCACAAAGTGTGATCAGCATGTGATTTTTGAAAGACTAAAGACATCAATGTGGAACTAAATTTCAGAAACCACTGTCTAGAATCTTGTTTTAAACCATAAAGAGATTTGACTAACTTACAGACTGCATTAGGAGGTAAGGTTTCTTCATTATTTGGTGTATAACCAGAAGACAAAGTCATGTATATCTCTTCTCGAAGATCACCATTAAGAAAAGCATTGGAGATATCCGGTTGATGAAGACTCCATCTCTTAACAGTAGTCATTTTTCCCACAGGAGAAAAAGTGTACAAAGTCAATGCCCTCTTGTTGGGTGTACCCTTTAGCAACTAAACATGCTTTATATCGTTACAATCTCCCATCAACATTTAGTTTAACTTTATAAACCCATCGACAACCAATAACACATTTATCTGATGGTAAAGAACATATCAACAATGTTGCAGTCCCTTCTAAAGCTTGCAATTACGCATTCATAGCTTGTAACCAATCATTCGATTTCTTGGCTTGAGTAAAAGAGTTTGGTTCTGCATACTTAGTAACATCACAAAAAAGCTCTGTAACTCGGGGATAAGTGGTCATAGCTCATATAAGAAGATATGGGATGTTGAACACCATATGTAGTCAGGTTACAATAATAATCATCCAAGTACACAAGCGTTTTAGAATTTTGTTTACCAATAGGAATGTTATTATCAATATCATCATAATCACCCTCTGTAATATCATTACTGCTATCAAAACAATATGGAAAAGAGAATTCATAGTTACATGTAGCAAATGGAAAGATAGTCTCATGGAAGACCATATTTCTTGAGATATGAATGTTGTTTGTTGCCAAATCGAGAAGCTTATACCCCTTATATCCTGCAGGATAGCCAAGAAATATGCATGCTTTTGCTCTTAGTTGGAATTTATTTTTGTTTTTAGAAGAGGTGGAGCTATAAAAAATGCTACTAAACACACAAAGACCATTATAATCCGGTTTCTTAGACGTGAGGAGTTCAAAAGGGGATTTTCTTTGAGGAGAGCTATAGGTAATCAGTTGATTAAAAAACAGCTGTGAGTACATATTCCCCCCCCCCCCAAATTCCATATGAGCTTTTGCCTGAAACATAAGTGATCGTGCTATATTCAAAATATGTTGATGTTTGCATTCAACCACCGAGTTCTGTTCTGAAGTTTCTGGACAGGAATGGTAAGAGACAATTCCTTTTGATTTGAATAAATAAAAAAACTTCAATTCAGGGGCATTATCTGAACGAACACCCTTAATTGTAGCTCTGTATTGCGTTTCAATCATCTTCAAGAAGTCAGGATATACCTGCAAAACTTCATATTTATTTCGTGAAAGATAGAGCCAAGTTACTCTGGTATGATCATCTACAATTGTCAGAAAATACCGATAGCCTTATGTGGTAGATACAGAGAAATGACCCCATATATCAATATGTTGAAGATCAAAAGTAGATTCACAAATGTTGTTTTTGGAGTTAAAAGAAAGTTTATTTTGCTTGGCAAGATGACAGATGTCACAATGAAACATTCCTTTATTACTGTATTTTAAACCAAGACCATTTGTTACAATACTGGTTTTATGTACAGAAGGGTGTCCTAGTCTGTTATGCCATAAACCAGAATCAACTACAACATTTGTGAAATATAAATTCTGCAAGGTAGATGATTGGACGAGAGTTTGAGAATCCAGACATAAAGATTTGAAAATTGCTCACCCCGACCAATCATCAACGCCTTGATAGGATCCTGGATAATACATGAAACTTCATCAAATTTTACTCTCTATACCCCAACTCTCTTGTCAGTTGACTGACACTGAGTAGATTTAATCAAAAATCAGGTATATAAAGAACATTATTTAAGATGAGAGACTCAGTCAGTTTGATTTGTCCTATACCAGTAATCTTAACACCAAAACCAGAAGGTAATGTAATTGACTCATTCAAACTGATAAACAGACTCCTATCATGGCAAACGTGGTGAGTTGCTCCACTATCAATTATCCAACTGTAAGAGGATAACACATTTCCAGTAGGAATGTGGCCTAACTCAACCCAAAAGCTAGCTCAAGAGAGGAGGATTGCCACATCGTATATATATTGCCCAAATATCTTTATCCCAACCGATGTGAAACATTTTAGGTTCTAATAGGCCCTCTCAAGATGTGGGTAGAAAACGGTCCAAAGGATACATCCCAAACCCAATATCTCGGAAATATTACAACAAGACATGCCACTTATATGGGCCACATAGGTGGTAAACCATTTTTGTGGGAAATTTGCATGTTGGACCAACCATGGGCTCTGATATCATGTTAGAGAGATTCGATTAGAGAGAGAACGAGAAAAGTTTGTTTATTCATCAATCTGTGTTAATGAATGTTTGTTACAAACTTTTTTTATATATCAAACTCAATAATCTCGGTTTATAACATACCAAGACTTGGTTTATATACTCAATTACTCGAAATGTATGGTTTAGTATAAACCATACTCCTCTAATAGTAACCATCAAGGGAACATGTCTCCAAAGGAAATCAATATGTTGCAGATTACATGAGGAGTATTCTCACCAAAGCATACCTGTTGACGCTACTTGGAGCTCCTGTCAAGCACAAAGATCTGCTCGACTTCATCACAAAAGTATTAGGTGATGACTTCCAAGCTATCATGGAAATGGTGAAGGAACATGATGTCCTAATCTCATTGGAAAATTTTCAAGAGAAGCTTCCAATCAGAGAACACACTCTCTCCTTGACAATGTCGGTCGTGGTACATCGATATCGATCATGGCTAATGTGGCTCAGTTTTCACACCAACCTACATCTCGCTCTAACTACCGTGGCAATGGATCTTCTCACAAGAACTATCACAACTCCCTATCTTACCTTGGCAAATGCCAAATTTGCAGCATACAAGGTCATAGTGCTCGTCGATGTCTTCCATTTTTCGTACAAACAATATCTCCTCACCAATGTAGTATCACTCCTCTGTGGCACAGAAATCATCTACCTATGCCACCATCTCAAAGGAACCCATTGGCTCATCTCATAATGGCCTCACCATCAGAGTCTACATCTTAACTTCCTGGGAGTGGGGCATTGCATCATATTGCCTCTTCTCTGAACAATCTCCCTCCACACACTCCATATCCCCTCTTCTTTGAGCAATCTCTCCCTCCACACTCCATATCAAAGAGGAGAAGATGTTTTTGTGACTTGGCTGTCAAGATTGTTTTCTTCGAGACGTTCATATTGAGTGGCGATGTTAGTATATAATTTTAGATTCCCGTATATTCCTGTAGATAAATATGATAGAATCTTTGTATATTAAAAGCTGTCAAACTTCATCAACAAAAATCATCAGTTCCAAAAATCTACATGCATTTGTTATGTTAAGTATTTAACATGTGTGAGAAATTTTCTACGAAATATATCACATTGTAATTGGAGAAAAAAGGTAGTCATATTCTTCATGATTTTTCACTCACAATATTATCGAATTAATCCAATAAAAGTAAAATATGTATCTCAATATATTTACACCTAATGCATTTTTTAAAGTTTATGGAGATGGGATGTGTACACACGCTTTCTAATCCAAAACCAATAAAAAATATTTATATATAGTACTTTCTATCTTGAATACATGTTTTCTCATTCAACTTTTATATAACAAATAATTATGAACAATTACTGATAAGATATGACAACTAAATTATCATTTTGATGCGTAGTACATGAAAATATGAGAATAGATAATTTTGCAGTAAATAGTATTTTAATTTAAAATATTGAAAAAAATTATGAATGTATTTCTTCATACTTTAACATCTAACCACTTTTAAGAAATATGGAGATGACATATGTGCACATTTTTTACTTAGAAAACATGATGTTTGTTATTTACTTAGATTACTTTGGGCCAAAATTGTAAGTCCAATTAGGTTGGGGTTAATTATGGTTTACTTCCCTATTAATATTTTTTTAACCTTAATCTCTGTATATTATGAAACGTGCATTCTCTAGAAGTAAAATTTGTCTATTTTCCTATGGAAGAGGATCGGATTCTGGGTCGTGTTGACCGTTTTAGCGAGTGGTTTGGAGAACATAATTGGTGCGATTGAGGAGGCTTTGCTATTGGCTCCGTTGGTAGTAGGAGATTCCTTTCAGGAAGTTTCAGTCGATGCTGTGATCGAGGCTTCTGATGGGTTAGAGGTAGCATCATGTTTGTCTAATCACGTTGCAGAAATCAGAGATGGTGTAACGCCGGTAACAACGCCTCTATGGAGAAGGCTTCAGCTCGTGTGAATGGTTTGGTTATCTCGGCTATGAGTTCCGATGGTGTGACGAAGGATTCTTCGACAATATTTCAAGGAGATCCTCAATCATATTCATCTGGGGTGCAATAAAATAAATCTTCGCTAACGATGATTTGATTGTCTCATTGGAGGAGGATGATTCTTTCATTTAGGTACCCGATAAGATAACAAATGATTTAGATCCTCTTTGGGAGGATTTTATTTTAGGAAAATTCCCAGAAGTTTCTCTTCATTTTGCAAAGATTCATGTGATTATCAATAAGATTAGGAGCTATGGAAATAAGTCGATAAAAATTGATGCTTACGTGATGAATTCACACAATAAATTTTCAAATTCATGATCGAGTGATAAGAAAAAAAGTGTTGCGCCAAGGTATGTTGAATATCGCGGACAAACCTATGATGGTTTCAGAGTACAGCCCATTTACAAAGGAGGACCAACCGACTCTTCGTAGTATGCCAACATGGGTTGAGATCAAACAAATTCCTCCTTCGTCTTCTCATGGAAGGGTATAAGCTTTTTATCTAGTACAGTAGGTGAACCAAAACGTGTTCATCTAGAAACCGAACAGTGTAAACACTTTGATGAGGCAAAGGTTTTTGTGGAAGTTGATCTCACAAAACCTTGACCAAATTTTTTTCGGTTCAAGACTAAACAAGGGGTGATATCTGAAGTACTCTACTCGTACCCATGCCTTCTTCCTAGATGTACGGTTTGTGCTAAATGGGGATACTTATAGGAGGTATGTCGCGTTCAGGTGGGGTATGACATAGTGGTTTCTAGGATACTCAAAAGTGGCACCGAGTTGTATCCTAGTTCTTGCTCTACACCAGAATCAAACCCGGTTTCAGGGGTTAATGTTTTTTGTTCCAATCATGAATTCAAATGTACTTTAGAGTTTGAATCAGCCACCACAAGATCTGTCACATCCTGTATGTGAAGATACATATATGGGTGGTGGATACGTTGCATTTTCAAGTGCTCCATTGGCAAATTTGGCTACCATCGATGCAGTAGTTCATTGTGAAAAAGAAACATATACTATTAACAAAATTCAAACACAGGTTTCAGAGAATATCACATAGGATTTAGGTGAAATTCTTGTTGGGAAACCTTTGATTAATTTAAATCGGAACAAGCATCCTATAATTATGACGGAGACTGGTGAAGTGAGTGAAGTGGATGCTGGTAAGGAAAGGCTCCAAGCTGCAATACATCCTTTATATAAAGATGCAAATAAGTGTGTTGTAGGAGAGCATTATGTAGGTAATGAAAAATAAAAAGAAGTCTGGGAAATAGTTTCTCCAAAAAAATCAAGTAAAGGTGGACAACTTCAAAGTGAGAAGGATTTTTCAATAGAGGTTTTACCATCTCGTTTTGATGTATTAGCAGGTCATAATAGTTGTGATATCATTGTGGATACACATGTACAATAAATGGTAGCTAAAGCTCATGATAGTTCTCACGAAAGAGGGGATGAAGGGTTTTAACAAAGGCAGACCATAAAGCTTTGTGTCTTGTCCTGCCAAGAACGAATAGATCAGTTTATAAGTCAACTCAAAACACTCTTTCTAGTGTGGCGAGTAAGAAGTCCGCAAAGCATAATTTATGTCAAGTTTCTTTTGGAATGTCCATGGGTTTAACAAATTGAAAAAGCATTATGTTTTCTGAAATTGGATTAATAATGGTATAATGCAGTTTGGAGGCTTATTGGAAACACGAGTTGAAGAATATAAGGCAGAGCAGATAGTTTCAAAGGTGTTTAAAGATTGGTCAGTTTTATCGAACTATGAGTTCAATCGTCTAGGAAGGATATGGGTTGTTTGGAGTCCATATGTGAGACTTACTCTGTGTTTCACAAGTGGACAAATGATAACTTGTTCAGTTCTTTTGAATGGTGATGATGAGGAGTTCTTTTATTCATTCATCTATGCATCTAATTTTGTTGAAGAGAGGAAGTCGTTTGGGATGATTTACGAAGTCATCAACAATCACCATTGTTTAGGAATAAGTCTTGGATGATTTTTGGTGATTTTAACGAGATATTAGACATAGAGAAACACTCGAATTATGTGATATCTCCATTTGTCTTATGGGTAGGAGAGATTTTCAAGACGTAATACGACTTTGTTCGCTCTCCAATTTGGTTACTCATGGGCCACGTTTTACATGGTTCCTTGCTTATCCTCAATTGTATTGTACATTTGAGGCTGGCAGATGTTTGGACCATATTCAGTGCTGTATTCGAATCAAACCTCTGGTCATTAAGCCAAGAAGACCGTTTAAATTTACGAATATGTTAGCAACATTACCTGGTTTCTTGCTGCTGGTTCAAAGTTTTTGGGCTGATACCAAAGATCTTAGACACTTGACCTCGTCACTATTCCGTTTATCAAAGAAGCTGAAAGCGGTGAAGCCGAAAATTTGAGAATTGAGTAAACAAAAGCTTGGAGATCTGCAAAATAAAACAAAAAAGCCTACAAGGTACTATGTGAATGTCAATCACAAACCCTCTTGAATCCGACTTCAGGTCTAATGGAGGCTGAGATACATGCCTATAACAAGTGGAAAATTTTGTCGGACTTGGAGGAGCGATATCTTATCCAAAAGTAAAAAATGCATTGGTTACGAGCGGGCAATGGTAATAACCGATAATTTCATCAAGCTGTAAAGAAAAAGAGTACCAAAATTTGTTCAAATATGTAAAGAGAGCAGATGGAACAAGGCTGAAACACAAAATGAGATTAAGATAGAAGCAGAAATTTCTTCCATTCTTTTTTGACTCAATCAGTTCTGAAATCTAGGGGTATGGATGCGGAGGACCTCTAGGATTTATTGCGTTTCATATGTGATGAGGAGGACATGGTTATGTTGATGAAAGAGGTGATGGAGGAAAAAGTGAGGAAAGTCTTGTTTGCTATGCCAGCCAATAAGCCCGCGAGACCAGATGTGTTCACATTTGATTTTTCCAAGGAGGCTTGGGTAATTATGGGAAAGAATGTGGTAGTTGCGGTGCAATCAGTTTTTATGACGGGTTTTCCTTCCTAAGTGTTTAAACGCCATAATTCTGGCTCTTATTCCGAAGAAATTAAAAGCAAAAGAGATGAAGGATTATACACCAATTTCATGCTGCAATGTAATTTACAAAGTTATTTCAAAGATTTTAGCAAATCGATTGAAGCAGGTCTTGTCCAAGTTTGTTTCGTCTAGCCAATCAGCATTTATCAAGGGCCACCTTCTGATGGAGAATATCTTATTAGATTCAAAATTTGTCAAGAATTATCATTAAGATTCAGTCTCGCCTTGTTGTACAGTTAAGATTGGTATCTCAAAGGCTTTCGATTTAGTTCAATGGTCGTTTCTTCTATCCACGTTAAAGCCATTGGGATTCCAGAAAAATTCATTCATTGGCTAAAATTATGCATCACAACAGCCTTTTTCTCCATCAAGGATGCTCTTTATCGTCTTACTTTTTCGTAATCTGTATGCATGTTTTATCAAAACTTCTAGATAAAGCAGCAAGGGAGAGACAGTTTGGATACCACCCATATTGTCAGAATCTTACACTAATGCATTTATGTTTTGCGTATGATTTGCTGGTATTTTTGGATGGGAGAAAATAGTCAGTTGAGGTATTCTCTGTATTTTTCAAGATTTTGAGGCTGCGTTGGGTCTGAAAATAAGCCTTGAAAAATCAATGATGTACACGGTGGGAGTGTCAATGGGAATAAGGGATGAAATTTTCTAGTAGTTCAAAGTTGATAATAGATCTCTACAAGTTAGATACTTGGGATTACCTCTATTGATGAAGCGAATGACACTAAATGTCTACACTCCTTTGATAGAGAAAATTCGGTCAAGAATAAGCTGTTAGACTGCAATGTATCTCTCTTTTGCTGAGCGTCTACAACTTATTGGTTCAATTATTCTTAGTCTTACAAACTTTTTGATTTCTGCATTTCGACTGCCTAAAACTTGCATCAGAGAAATTGATAAAATGTGTGCTGCATTTTTGAGGTCTTGTCCAAAAATTGAATTACAAGAAGGCTAAAGTTGCTTGGAAAGATGTATGCCAGCCGAAAGAAGGAGGTTTAGGTCTTAGCTCAATAATAGAAGCAAACACGGTGAGTTTTTTGAAGCTAATATGGTGAATTCAATCAGCTCATTCATCGCTTTGGGTTATTTGGATTCGAAGGTATCTTATCCGCAAAGGATCTTTATGGTCGGTTAAGGAATTTACGTCTCTTGGCTCATGGACATGGAGGAAAATATTGAAATATAGACAGCTAACGACTTCTTTAATCAAGGTTGATATTTACAATGGAGCCTCGACTTCCTTTTGGTTCGATAAATGGTCTCCGCTAGGGGTACTAATGACTTGGGGTTTCCTATCCATTCTACAGTGGAGCACGTGTTGACAACCCATACAATTCGGCGTCATAGAGCTGAAATGCTGCAGGGGATTGAAGATGTCATCACTTTACAGCGTCAACAAGGTCTACTGGAGGGTGCATATGTAGTTTTGTGCCTGTATAGAGCAGATAAATTTAAATCGTATTTTCACCTCTAAAGCAACTTGGAGATTAATTAGAGAACATAAGCCAATAGTGGAGTGGTATAATAGCATATGGTTCACCCACAACACGCCCAAATACTCATTTATCTCTTGTCTAGCATTTAAAAACAGATTGTCAACAGGGGATAAAACGTTTAGCTAGAAGAATGAGGCTCTAACGGCTTGGTCATTCTATTCAGAGCCAATGGAGACACGATTTATATCTTCTTCCTATTTCCATTCTCAGCAGCTATATGGGATTGTATTACTCGCAATCTTCTCAATTCAAGGTACACGACTCAATGGAATACAATCCTTGCTCTTCTTGTGGACACAACTCAGGATAAGATGCAGTTGTTTTTATTGAGATATGCTTTTCAAACATCAATTCATACGATCTGGAGGGAGCGTAATGGTAGAAGACATGGAGAACGGGCTACTAACAACATTCACCTAGCCAAATTCATAGATAAGCAAGTCCGCAACATACAAATTATAGGAGATGGGAGATACCATAAAGGAATAAAGATGTGGTTCGCAAATATATAGCGATGTCTAATTGTAAAAAAACTATCATAACTTGGTGCACTTATTGTAAAAAAGACTTTTTGAATAAATTTTACATTATATTCAAAAACAGAAAAATAAATAAATAAAGAAGAAACAATTGTGTTTAAGTGTTAAGCCCATATTTTTTCCAGCCTTTTTAATTTATTTAAATCAAAATTTAGTACAATCATTCTATTTGCCAAATACTTCCATTTAAATTAGCTTTATTATTCAATTAGCCTTATTTGGTATATAAAAATATTAAATAACTACATTGATTATCATCAATTCAAAAAAGAATAAATTTTCAGTTTGTAAAAATAAATATATTAATACAAATATTTATTTATAGTTAGTTTATGCTATATTTTTACAATTAAATAAATAACATAGATATTTAAAACTTAAATGTCATAATAATTAATTATAAAATATTACATCTAAATATATAAATTGATAATTAAAAATTTATATGACATATTCAATATACATATGTACATAACGGCAATAAAAATAAATAAAATCGATACAAGGCTAAATTTTATTAATTAATTAATTACATATAGGATCCCAAGAATGAAAAAATATTGTTAATATCCTTATAAATTAAATTTAAAAAACTATAGAAAAGAATAACAAAATCAAATACAAAATTTTTTTATCTTGAAAATTATTAAAATTTCATAATACATTAATGAAATGTATATATTTAACTATTAATAAGAATATCAATAAAATTAAATACTATAAATTTTGTTTTTGTTTTTTTTCTTTTTGAATAAATATAAAATTATATTCAAAGAAATCCTTTTGTACACATAAGTGCTTACGTTTTGAAACAAACTGAATGCCAAAAGCACATAGAGGTAATATTAGGCGGTGGCCACGTTAAAACCCAAGGCTAGAAAATCCGATTGGGACAAAACCAATTTTTGGGAAAAAGAGTATCCCCACCTTCGATTGAGCTGAAAAAAACTAGAGATTGTAGAGCTGAAAGTTACAAAGATCTTAGATACGTGTCTCAAACCAAATTTGCAATCCCTCACGCCAAATTTTGTGACTTTGTAGCGTTGATAGCCGAAGCTGGACTGTCCTTTCCACCCCTTTAATTATGCTTGCTATGTTTGATGGAACTTCCCCATGTCTGCGCTGATTCCTTTTTCGCCATAAGAAATAAATAGAAGCTTGGAACACATATCGTTTTAGAAACTTATTGTTGTCCCTTCATCTCAACGTTGAGAGATGTGATAGAATAGAAGTGAACTGGTTCGTGAAGTTCCTGTCGAATAACCTAGATGCTAGATTTTCCCAAACCTGAAAAATGATAGCGCATGAAAAAAATAAGTGATCTCTCGTTTCCACTTGGTTAGAGCAGAAGACACATCCCACGAATGCATTACTGTTCCAGACCAGCATTCTATCCCCAGTGGACAATCCATCTCGGGCCGCCAGCCATTGAATAAACGAATGCTTCTGAGTCGCATGAGAAAACCATACTGCCTTTGTCCATACCTTCTCCTCGGTGATTCCTCTAATCTGATTCCATGTATCTTTTGATGAGAAGCGGGGTATAAACTTATCCGCTCTACTTCGCCATAGTGCAATATCGTCATTCAAAGATCCTTCATCCCGTGCTCTTTTAATTCCATCTTCAATCTGGGATAAGATCTGAAACCGTCTACTTCTCGGCCTATGATTTTTGAAAACATCCTCTAAAGTGGGCTGAACCCAGGATACCCATATCAATACTTCCCTGACTGCCTAGTATCTCAAACAGTCTACCGAGGTGGCTCCAATCATCATGCCAAAATGACGTGTTCGCCCCATCTCGAACTCTGACTTTGTGAAACTTTTTTGCTGAGTCCCTGTATTTAAGTAGCCTCCTCCACATCCATGAACCCGCATTTGTGTTAGGAGATACCGCCCAGAAAGAACCCCGTCTTATCTAATTCTTTTGAATCCAGTTTACCCAAAGACTATTTTTTGCTTAAACCAACCTCCATATTAGTTTGTAGCAGCTCACTTTATGCGCTTCCACAAAGGATTTTATTCTGAGGCCTCCTTCTGATTTCGGTTTACAAATGTCCTCCCAAGCGACTTTCGCTTTCTTTGAATTTAGAGCTGATCCTGACCACAAGAAAGCTGAGCTTATCTTCTCTATTTCTTGTATTTAAGCTCTTGGGAGCCGAAAAGCAGCCATCCAGAAATTCGTTATACTAGCTATCACCGAGGAGAGTAACTGGAGGCGACCTACAAAAAAAAAAAAACGATTCTTCCAAGAGCCAATTCTTCCTTGGATCTTATCTATAAGCGGCCAATAGTCTGAAGTATTCATATTCTTTGTCAATAACGGCAGCCCCAAATATTTCACCGGCAGCTCTCCAATATTAAATGGAAAGCTCGAGAGAGATTGTCGCCCTGCCGTCGATATCCCCGCGACAAATTTTTTGTCTTTTCCAAACTTATTTTCAGTCCTGAAACTCTCGCAAAATCATCAAACACATCAAGAATACCTTTTATAGATCGAGCTCTTCTATCAGAAAAAATCATTATGTCATCCGCAAAACATAAATGCGTTATATTTAAACTTCTGCACCTAGGGTGATAACCAAATCTCCCCTCCCTAGCTGCCTTATCAAGCATTGAAGATAGAATATTCATTGATATAACAAAGAGATAAGGGGATATGGAGAAACCTTGACGCAGTCCCCGCTTGCTCCTAAAAAAACCTGCAAGCACTCCATTTACCTAGACCGAGAACGATGGGGTCGTAACACATAATTCAATCCAGTGAACAAGTTCTAGCGGTAACTCCATTACCCTCAAAACCATTATCAGGAACTGCCAATCTACAAACTCAAAAGCTTTTGAGATATCTATCTTCATGGCACAACGGGAGGCGACACTTGACTTATGATAATCTTTTACAAGCTCAGATGCTAACAACAGATTATCCATCATATAACGATCCTTAATGAACGCTAACTGATTTGGCTTTATAACTTCAAGGAGAATCAACTTTAAACGATTAGCCAAGAGTTTTGAGATGACCTTATAGATGAAATTGCAGCAAGATATCGGCCTGTAATCCTTTATGCCTATTGTTCCCGTTTTCTTCGGTATCAATGCTAGTATTGTTGTGTTTATCCTCTTCGGAAGAAATCCATACCTGAAAAAGCTTGGATCACCACTATGAATTCTTTCTCAACAATAGGCCAGACTTCCTTGAAGAATTCCACAGTGTAACCATCAGAACATGGAGCCTTATTTGCCAGCATTGAAAACAAAACACCTTTTATTTCTTCCGCCGAAACAGCCTTCAACAATCCACCTTTAGGCCTGCTCCGAACATCGATAGTCTAACAGTCCACTTATTTTATCCCACATACTAGGTTCCGAGTATGAGTCCGCCATCTGATGAGCTGAGAATAACTCCGAATAAAATCTTACCGCCTCAGCTTTGATTGCTTCTCTTCCGGTGAGAAGACCCCCCTCCGAATCTCTGATCATATTTATCGAGTTTCATATTTGTCTCTCCTTTATGGCGTTGTAAAAATACATGTTATTTCGATCTCCAACCTCCATCCAATGGAATTTTACCCTTTGCCTTAAGAATTCCTCTTCTAACCCCGACACTTTATCCCACCTATCATAAGCTTGTGCCTCATGCAACATATTGCTTGAATCCGGATTCAAAAAGTTCTCTTCTTGCTTTTGACAAAGGTCTACAAATGCCTCTTCTGTTCTTCGTGAAAATTGATATATTTCCTCGCGGCTTAAATTCCGAATGACGGGTTTTAAAAGCTTCAACTTCTTAGATAATGGGAACAGCGCTGTAGTTGAAGAAAATATCCTTTCGGTATTTTACCAATAAGCCTCTACCGCTGGTTTAAAGTCCTCCATCTTTATCACCGCGTTCACCACCTTAAAGGGACATTTTGGTTTGTAAGGGGAGCCTAGCATAGAGACGATAGAACATAGATGGTCTGAACATCCTTTAGCCTTGTAGACGCAGTATGAGTTATCAATTTGCTGCAGCCAACTATCATTGATCAAGACACGGTCCAGCTTCTTGCATATCAACCCAGCCTCCTGCTTATTGCACCATGGTAAGCCATGTCTATCAAGGAACAGTATCTCACAGCATTCTGAAATTCCCCCATTCCCATCAACGATCCATGTACAGCGGATGACGTAGAGTGATCTGTTGGCTCTAAAATTTCGTTGAAACCTCCTAGGCACAGCCACTTCTTCCCACTGTAGTGGGTTGTATCTCGGTGATGCTTTAGATCCCGCCTGAGCTCACGACGCTCTTCTAAAGAGTTGGACGCATAAACAAAAGTAAATAGGAATTCGTCCTCTATACCGTCCATCTTAATAAGGCACGAAATGAGCTTCCTTGTCTTATACTCATCCCTTAGAGTCACCCTGTTGCTCCACACCACCCAAATTCTTCCCAAAGGATCATATTCGTAATTTGAGACCATTGACCAGCCCCCTAGGGAAATTTTTGCAACTTGGCTCGACTTATGTTCTTTGACTCTCGTTTCCAACAGCCCTCCAAAAATCATTGAATTCGAATTAAGCATATCCTTAACAATCAAATGTTTTCTTCTTTTATTCAGACCCCTAACATTCCATGAGAAGCTCGACATTAATGTTTTTTCTTCTGGTTTCTCTTACCGATGGCACTTGTTTGACCTCCCGCTTTCTCTCTTGTAGCTGAAAAATATTTGTGTGCTACCTTCGAAGAGCGAGGTAAAGGAGCACGTGTACCCACCTCATTTCTACTCAGCCCCGGTATACTCGATTTTCCCAACTTACTCCCCTCCGGTCAAGCCTCTGCCTCTTCAGCTACAGCCTTTTCCAACTTAGAGCTTGCGTCTACTTCTTTGTTGTTACTTAAATTGCTGTCCACCAAAACTGAACCCGTTTTTGAGTTCTGCTCCAGTTTCCCAGCCTCCTCTAACACCCCTGATTTCTCGCCTTGATTATTCAAAACCGCGTATCTAGACGGAGACGCAATAATCACTTTCCCGTAGACAAGAGATTTAGGGTTATTAACTTTTTTTCCCCTCCCGAGTGTGATACCAAAGACCATTCTATGGTCTTCTCCTGATTCTCCTGAGCAGCTAGAGCTAACTCCCCCATCGGGGCAGCCCTCTCCAAACCCAATACCTCTATTCTCCGATCATACTCCTCAGGCCTGTTCTCACCCTCCGGAGTACACTTCTCAAATGATGTATTACTCTCAGACACCTTAGGCCTGTTCTCACCCTCCAGAGTACTCTTCTCAAAAGAGGTATTATCCTCAGGCCTTGGAAGCCTCCCGCAGCTCTCAGACCTATTATGCGACAGAACCTTTCCCGGCTCACCTCTCTCTTCCAACGAGTTGTTTCCCTGAACTTTAAAAGACGTCCATCCCCCAAGTGTCCCCACTTTCAACATAAGTTGCATCTAGGTGGAAGCCAAGGGAATTCAAAGTCTACCTGAACCTTTTTTCCTTTTATTTCATAGTGGTAGTGAGCTGGTAGATTTTGGGAAAGATCAATGTCCACCAGTACCTTTGCTTCATCAAAATTATTAACCAGCTCTGTGTCTCGATGTAGTCGAATAGGCCTCCCTAAAGGGCAAGCTAAAAAACTCAACCCTTTCCAAGAAAACATAGAGTGAGGAACATTATTCATCACAACCCACATAGGCATAGAAGTCATATCCGGTTGAGTGTCCTTAGTGTTGGGCGTCCACTTTGAAACCAACAACAGAACGTCGCAAATGTTCCACATGCCCCGGCGAACACTCGTTGTCTAGCTCTTTCATTTTCAATGCGGAACTTAATCGTTTTTTCATCAACTTCAAACACATCAATTTTTATCGACTTGTCCCCTAAGTTCCAAATTTTGTTTATAATGATATGCACTTTTGCGATATGTGGAGCCTTAGATGCGAACCGTCATACAAGAAACTCCTCCCATAGCGGGGGAGGGGGGCATCCTGCAATATCTCATCTGGGACAGATATCACTTCTTTCCTTCTATCAACGATATATTGCAAGTGTACTGAGATAAGCCTTATTTACTCGCCACCTGAGCCCAAGACCAATGATTTCCATCGCAATCCCTGGATCTACCGCTGGATCAACCATTCTGCTCTCCGAAACTGAAACCGTGCGTGGACCGTTCTTCACCTGAACATGACCACAGACCTGATCCCTTGAAACACCATCTGATTCTGCTCTGTTATGATCCCTCCAAACGGATGTCACGATCACTGAACCACAACTATCCGCCTCCACCTCCGAGACGACTGATTCTCCTCTCAGACCCAAGCTAGTCCTTAATCCTTCATCTGCATGCCTCATAACTTCACCCCTAGCCGCCTCCAAGGCTTGCGGCTGCGTCATCGAGCTCTCCAAGGAAGTTCGCTTTGAAAATCGCCTCCAGCCCTTTGTTACCAAAACGCTCTGTGTAATACCATAAATTTTGACCATGCATATCACGGGCTCTTTGCTAGTTATTGCTAAAAAATCTATACGAAATTTAAAACAAAATTATAATAACAAACAAAAGTAAAATGGGGCATGACTTAGTGTTTTAAAACTATTATTCTGCTATTTATAAATATACTGTCATTAATATAAAATTCTGAAATATATATAATACTATCCAAATACTGACGTAACTACATTATCATAAATTAGAAACATTTTTCTTTCTTCCTAGTTGAATTAAATCTGTTTTATAGTTGTTTTTTATTTATAAAAATTGTGTTTTGAAAAGTTAAACATATATATAGCACTGGTCATTTTCATGGACCTAAGGTACTATAAAACTTAACTATTTGGTTTTGTGGCTTATTCAACGACCCCTAGCTTTACCTCGTCCGTCAATGGTGAGTTGAAAACGGAACTAGAAACAAAATGTACGTATACGTTTATATTTATATATGGGAATATTTATAGAAATAAGAAAGCACAAATCAGATTTTACCAAACAATTAAAGGCGCGTACGCCCTTTTAAGGTGATCATCTATTTATTTTTAATATATTTTATTATTGCTAAACCTTTTTATCTAATATGTAATTATATATTATACATTTTTCCTGTTTTGTATATTATTCGTGGGGACTAGGGTGAATATATATAGTGCTTTATGTGGGATAGTGAATGGCTGAATGCAGCAAGTTGAGACCTTTCCAACCCACATGGAAAGTGTTTTCAAGTACATGAAAAGGACAGCCCATGAGCTGCCAAATTAATTTAATCATGATGAGTCAACAATGAGTCGATGCAACAATATTGGAAACTTCACAAAATATTAAACTATATATATATATATATATATTCATTCCACATATCAATTTCACTATTTAGAACTATATTTCCAATTCAGAAATATATGTATTCTTTGAAATGAACTAGAATATATTTCTGTACGAAATTGTATAAAAGGAAAAATATTAAGTTAAACGCCGTAAAATAGCATGAATAATAAATAATTAGATGACCCCTTCCAATAATATATTTAAAAGTTATTACGTCAGATTAATATACGAATGAATATGATTTGGTTCTGAAATTCAAAGGCCCTAAGCAAAAATAAAATTTGGGGGTCCTTTTATGTAATAAATTCTTTTCCTACAAAAATAGGGACTTATTTGAATATAAATTTTGGTATTAAAAATTTGGGGGTTTTAGGCGAATGTTTTACTTTGATATGATAAGAACCGGCCGTGATACAAGTTTATATACACAATATTAGTCTCGGCACAAGAATTCTTATATATGTCTTTTTGATAAAAAATTTAAACATTTTTATTAAAAACTAATATTAGTGCTTGATTGTTTTTTACATCTGAATAAGTTCTAAATTATGATTTTTTGTTCCTCAACATGTAATAGAGGTTAACTCAGATCAAATCAGAGAAATACAAGTTAAAATCCGCTAAGTAACGTGAAAGCGGTATAAAAACGACTTGACAGATGAATGCGCTAAGTAGGTTTATCTTAAGATTCTCTAATAGGTTTGATCCATTTTTTGTCACACTATGATATGACCAAATAAATGAAAGCAAATTCTCCGTGATAGAGAGTTGATTAAGGTAATTATTTTCTAATTAGTAGATAACTAATCTCAACTAATTCACGTGACATTTATCTTTTCACCAATCATCTAATAATTAATAACTCTCGTTAGCTATCAAATGATCAATGAACATTATTATCAAGTCTAAATAACTACTAAACACTCTAATCATATATTTCAATAGTATAGGAATGTAAATCACTTGATATTTTGGTTCGGCCATTTTATTGAACATCTTGTGAGTGCTAAACAGCTTAAGTCTTAAACTAGCTTTATCAAAGCTAATCTACCATTAATAACACATATCAAGCAAGGATATTACATACATAAACTCTACTAAGTTACTCCTAATCATCCTAGATCTACCATTTCCAAGAGATCTAAAAAGATTACTCACTAGCAATCATGTTAACACAAAGAAACAAGGTTGATCTTAGGTTAATAATGAGTATAAGAAGAGTAGATGAAAAATTTAAAGATAAAAAGGGATTTGAAAGATTAAAAGATTCAAAAACATACATAATCCTCTTTCATTAGGTTTAGGGGTATTTATAACAAATGCAAATGAAAATCGGGTTAACCTGCAACAAATCGGATCAACCCGGCGGATAACCTAGAAAAATTGGTCTGGGTGGTGTCATCAAACCGCTGGGTGATCCCGCTGTACTCCATCGGTGACACCTTCCCGCATGCACGACCCCACCAGCTCTTCAGGTAGCTTTCTCCAACCTTCATAGGGGTCACCAAACCGCAGCATGAGGCCACTGGGAGCCATCCGTGTCACTAACCCGCTGAATGAACACGCCACACTTCTAGGTTCCTTCGTCAACTCTCTAGTGGCTTGGTGTAGCGGTCTTCACAAAATTGATCGTATCTTCTTAATCGCTAACTCAATTTCCTATTTTGTATCCAAACAGTTTCTAAATCCGAGTATGGGAAGGTCTCCATCTTACATGATTTTTAAGACACCTTGGACTATCTCTGCATGATCATTTCCCTTGCTTGCATATTTCTTCCACTCTTGAGCTTTTTATTTGTCTTCTTTGGTTCGTTTACTTATGTATGGTCCATATGCTCCATAAAACACCAAATCTTCATGAAATTACTTCAAGAACCTAATAGGCACAAAGAGGGGAAACAATGTAAAGATGAGAATGACCATTTATGTTAGCACAAGGGTGGTAAAATGGATAAGAAAATACAAATATGTCTTATAAACATCCATGAGAACGCATTTAAACCATCCTAAGCGAGACGATTTGATTCAAATTAAGTTTAAATTCATAGAGATGTTTCAAAAATCATGTGAGCCTTAAAAAGTAGGGGTTGTTTTTCAAAAATGCAAAGTCTAATCATGGATTTGTTTTTGTTTTTTCGAGATGTTTACGCAACAATTAACTATGACTAAGGGTTTTAAATTCAATCCTAGTTTTAAACTTCTACAAGGTAATCTAATCATCATCTCCTATGCATATGAAAATGCAAATTAAATGCTACTAAACTCGATCTTAAGAGCAAAATGGAAATACAAAGCTACATGAATTCTTTTTTTTTATTTTTCTAAAAAAACATGAGTATTAACAATGAAAGACTCAAGAAACTAAAATTCAAAACAAAACAAATGATTAGTAGACGAATATCACCTCCAAACTTACATCACACTGTCTCATGTGAAATAGAATTCAAGTAAGAAACCAAAACAAACAAAATGCAAAAGAAAAGGATATAGGAACAAAAGAGAATGGTATATACAATGAAGTGAGAGGCCCATACCTTGGCCCTAGTCATGAATCTTAGAGAGAGCGTGGAGAAAAGGAGTTGTGGAACTCTTGGAGGGTCCTTGAATGTGAGTGTGAGGACATTCTTCATCAATTTTTTGACACCTTTAGAACATTTCTCTTTAGTCTCCAGTTCAAAAGGATTGGACCGATTCTTACTCTTGACTATATACTCAACCATTCTATAAATATACCTCCAAAGTGTTAAGGTCATTGAAGAGGTAGCCATTAGTGAATTGCCAAGGGTGGGAGGGTGGGGTTCTTTCCTTTCTCTCTTGTTCTTTTCAATAAACTTCTTAGGTTTCCCAATCTTCTTATCTTTACCACTTCTTTCATACTCTTGATGGTTTTATACAAGCATAAGAACTATCCTTCTTAACCTAAAACCAACGATTTCTAACCTCACAAGAACACTCTTTGTTTCCAATAATAGAATTCAATAATATTTTAAACGAAAAAGCTTTTTCATTACTTTTTCTATTCTCAAACGGCTAACCTAAACATCTAGACCTTGACTATATATACTCGAAGGATCAAGTTTGATTTTAGGTCATCTTGACTTGATTTGAAAGCCTCCAAATCTTTTCCAGATCTTTGGAATATTATTCAGTTTCCTAACTACTCGATCTTGCATTTAACGATCCAACTGATATCATCTACAGTTGGTAACCGATCCACGTTAGCTCAACTAAATGCACCAATTCCACATCAGCTCGTGTCCACCTCATCTTCTAGAAATTTTGGTGAATTATATCTAATATAGACAAATGACTACTTGTTCCCACAGCTTGCAACCTGATGGAGCTTACGCTTATAATCTCCCCTTTTTTAATTGATTTTTTCACTTCAAGCCATTCATGTTAAGACAACAACCAAAGCACTCCAACCAAGCATGTATAATCACCATAAACATACTAGAATAGAAAGGATCTGAGCAGGCAAATGAATTCATAAAAAATATTGAATCATTCATCACAATGATTTCAAAAACACCAAAGCCAAAATAAAATTGATAAATTCAAGACAACAACTAGAAAAAGAAAACATACATTTTTTTTCCAAAAACCTACATTCTTTCCCCGTGAAATCCTACTCCCACTGAAACCAAGACACTCTTAATCACTAAAAATCACTTTCTTCATAACCCTATGAACCATACTGTAGTTTAGAGTCAAAATCTGATAAAGTAGACACTTCAGAGGCTAGTGTTGCTCCTTCTTTTGCAATAGGTTCATGCCACTGAGGATGTGCGACAAACTTTGTTGATCATCATATGAGAGAATTCATACATCTTCCCACACACATATACCAGAGACTTCTTAGTGTCTTTGGGCAAGATGTGGAAATTCCAGTAAAATTTCATTACAACTTCTCGAACAAATGGATCCATTTCCAAGATGGTGTCAAACATCTGATTTTCATCAATGAATCCATTGTGTCTAGAATGCGATGAACTACTCATTGATCAAGTATATGCTTCTATTTGAGCCATTTCAACACATCTCAGCCGGAAAAGTGAGAATTATCCGAGATATTGAGTTGGTGGTTTCCACATAGATGGGTCAGTGGATACTAACCCGATCAGAGGGATCTTAAGATAAAATATCTCTGGGTTTGAAAGCGGCAGCGTAGATTTGGAGCTTGGTGGCCGACGAGCCCTCAAAGTACATGTTGTAGCTAATGGGGATTCATTTCATTCGGAGCTGCAGTCGGAGCTGGCAAGGGAGCTGGTTCTTCAGTCAGAGGCGACTCGTTAGAGTTTGTTCTCCAGCCTTTTAGATGCTTCTTACTCTTTCTTTTTGCATATGGGAGGAACTTGATTTTTATTAAGATTGACACCTTTTTTGTTTTTTTCATCTTTTCTTTTCTTCTCCCATATATAAGATTTATCTTTTGTCTATTTCTTAAAAAAGTACAAGCTTCATCTTATAAGGTAAAGATTTGTTTACTACTCCCTTGTGCAGTTTACTTCTTTCTTCATCTCCTTTCACATCCAAACTGATCCCTATTTTACTGACTTAGTTACTTGAAGGCACGAAGACAGCTCTTTCTCAAGGTAAACTTAACGACAATAAGTTTTGATACACTCTTCTTTTCAGCTCTTTCTTGACACAAAAAGGGGTTTAAAAACATAGGATTTTGCACTGTACATCAACCACTGTCTCTGTACATACACTCATAAATAAAGAAAATTAGAGGAAACACACCCAAAGATTTTTGGAAGTTGATAAACATGTTATGATCCATGGGCTTTGTGAAAATATCAACAAGTTAAAACTCTATATATAGATGTTCCATACCAATTGTTTCTCATCAACCAACTCTCTAAAAAAGTAATTTCTAATAGCTATGTTTTTAGTTCTTGAGTGTTGCACATGATTTTTAGATATATAATGACACTTTTGTTATCACATTTAACAAGCATAGCATTAGAAGAGATCATACCATAGTCTGATGCCATTTATTTCATCCACAGCAATTGTGTGTAGTAACTTCCAACTGCTATGTATTCAGTATCTACTAGAGACAACAACACACAATTTTACCTCTTTCTATGCCACGAGATAAGGTTGTTTTCCGGCAAGAAGCAGCCACTACAAGTGATCTTCCAATCATCCAAGTTCTCAGCCCAATCAATGTCACAATAACCTACAAAGTTCTGATTCGTGTCTGCTATGTAATAAAACTTATAGTTCACAGTCCATTTTTCATACATGATTATTCTATTGATAGATACAAAATGTGACTCCCTTGGCCTTGCTTGGTACAAAAAAAAATTCCCACACTAAGGAAATGTTTTGTAGTAAAATATAGTAGACTTGTAATCAAAATTAACTCATGTTTCAGCTTTTGACAATTTCATGCTCATAGGTATCCTAGCAGTCTTGATGTGCTGGAACACAGGCCAATATGTTCCACTAGTTTTGTTTCATATGTGCTATGTGAAATGGTAATTCATTATTAGGTTTGATTCACTTGCATTCTCACATAACACTCTGTGTTCATAACTTATGTCCAAAATATTTTTGGAACTTTGTTAGCATGTGATGTGATCCTAGAAAGCGACAAAGAAGAAAATTTAAGCATCATGTCACTTTGATGTCCATTCAAGCTATGACTAGTAAAGACTATTAGATGGATCACGAGATCACTTCTAGTACTCTTTTTTCTTATCTCGGTTCTATACCAATGGGTTTTATGAGAAAGATTTTAATGAGCCTAGATTTGTTTCTAATCTCTTTTGATCCATCTATTTTATAAACTAAGTCAATTTATACTCCAATAGAAGGCCTGATTTGAAGAGAAGGATATATTAAGGAGAAGGGCCGGTCTGACAAAGAAGAACAAGATATTTTCTAATTTTATTCAAGTTTTAGGCGTTTTATCTTTTAATAAGTTGTTAAGCATTTAGTTCATTAAAACTCTTAAATGTTTAGCTATATATTTTCAAGTTCTTGGCCGCCCTAAACTCCTATATAAGTGGCCAAGGAGTAGAGATTTTCAATCAATCAATCGATCATCTTTTATCAATAAAATTTCTCTTTGCATTTTGCAAACTCGTTTGTTCCTTAAGAATGCTTTGATTCGCTTGGTGTGTCATATCCAAGGAGTCTTAGAGGTTTATCAAGTGAAGCTCATATCACTTGTGTGGCCAATCTATCGATCGAAGGTTTTGAAGAGTATAGTTGCAAGTATCGGTCCTAGGTTTTGCATGCCTAGTGTTGTTAATTACTTGTTCTTCATCATCAAGGTCTCCATCGTCTAGGAGATTGAAGAGATAAAGGGAGGCTTGGATTTAGGTTTAACATACCCTCACTTTGAGTCTTGATTGCCTTCAGCATTCAAGAATTATCCTATCGGTTTCAACGAGAGTGATCCAATGGAGAAGTTGCATCATTTGGTATCAGAGTCGCTCTCCTTGTTCAATCGATTCTATTCCTTTTTAGGTATTTTTATCACCATCATTTTCACTTCTTTTCATCACCACCACTACTAGATTAACCGATCTTATCAACATCAACCGTAGATCATTTTGATCTCTCCTAAACTGATTCGATCCCCCACCTTACCTTTTCAACTCCCCACCACCCAAACCGTTACTTCTCTATTTAACTCTATCACTACTCTTCTTTTATCGCCCTTGTTATGATTTTTATTTAAAAAAATCTAAACCATCGTTCCATCAATCCATTTGATCTCGAACCAAACCCAAACCATATCACTTTTACTCAAGCCATTTCCTTGCCAAACCTAAACCTAAAACCTTACGGTACTGGAAACCAATACGGGTATCGGGAGATCCCTAAGACACTAATCCTACAAGGAGGACCTTCGTGTCCTTTTCTTCCCACTCTTGGACCAATGCCACTTACCATAAACCCTTACCCTCACCCACACACCCTAACCATTACCGAGAGTCACTTGTCATCACCGAGAAAATCAGTCATCGTCGAGACGCTTTGGACTCCAACCACTCAATCCTCTCGCCACACAGTCATCACTTGGACATTACCAATCCAGGTCTAACACTCAATCATTACCAACACACCACTCACATCCATACAAAGAAAATCGGTTATCAAAAACCCTTTTGTTCTCTCGATTAATTGTTTTTTCTTCAAATTTTATTCAAATTTTAATTTTTGTAATTTAGTTTAGACTTTGATCCGTCTTTTCAAAAAAAGAAAAGGAGACAGATTTTAAAAAAAAGAAAAAAGAGATAAAGTCTAGTTAAGTCATCCATTTGGGTGTTTGGGATAATTTAGGCTAGTTTCATTGATCATTGGATCATTTTCCTTGAGTGTTTGGATTGTTTGGGATATCTTTAATGTTATATATTTGGGCACTTGATTCACTTCTTTGGGATTATTTGAGAAGCACATCGAGATTACGCAAAGAACATTGGTTCTATTTGGAACAAATATAGTTTTGTTGATCAAAGAGAAAGCTTGAGCGAAACACGAGAGAAAACACATAAGAGCAAAAACACTTGGAGATGTTTTACTCAAATTTGTTTGTTCATTTTGCATGATCAATATGTCTAACCAAGAAGAAAACCATGAAGGAGAAGAAAGGAACACCATTTATAACCTTCAAATGCAAGCTTTGTTAGGAGAAATGCAACGCCTAATGAGGACTGAGATGAATGTTGTTTACGAAAGGTTAGAATACGTAAGAGCCAAGGCTCAACAAGCAAGATCTCAAGTCGTGCCACCACCAGGAGATAGGCGTCCCCAATGACCATTTAGAATTGAGACTGATGACGATGTTGAGTACTATAGCCGAGATGGTCTTTCATCCATGGGAAGCCAAAGTTGTCCTAGGCATGATAGATTTACAACTTTTCTGAAGGATCACTCTCTTTGGAACTGACAGGATAATCCTTGAAGGCTAAAGCCAATCAAGAATCAAAGTGAGGGTATGTTAAACCCGAATCCAAGCCTCTCCTTATCTCTTCAGTCTCCTAGGCGATGGAGACCTTGATGATGAAGAACAAGTAAGTAACAACACTAGGTATGCGGAACCTAGGAAAAATACTTGCAACTATACTATTCAAAACCTTTGATCGATTTATTAGCCACACAAGTGATATAAGCTTCACTTGATAAACCTCTAAGCCTCTTTGGATATGACACACCAAGCGAATCAAAGTGTTCCTAAGGAACAAAAGAGTTTGCAAAATGCAAAGACAAATTTTATTGATAAAAGATGATTGATTGATTGATTGAAATCTCTACTCCTTGGCCACTTATATAGGAGATTAGGGCGGCCAAGAACTTGAAAATATCTAGCTAAAAATTTAAGAGTTTTAATGAACTAAATGCTTAAAAGCTTATTAAAAGATAAAACATTTAAAACTTGAATATCTTGTTCTTCTTTGTTGGACCAGGCGTTCTCCTTAATAAATCCTTCTCTTCAAATCATGACTTTTATTGGGCTATAAATGGACTTATTTAAAAAAATAGATGGATCAAAATAGATGAAAAGCAAATCCAGCCTCATTAAAACCTTTATCGTTAAATCCATTGGGACAAAACCGAGATAAGAAAAAAGAGTACTAGAAGTCATCTCGTAATCAATCTAATAGTCTTTACTAGTCATAGCTTGAATGAACTTCAAAGTGACATGATGCTTAGCTCCCTTAGGCATATAATTCATAGCTTCTTGAATGAGTCCCATGAGTGTCTCTTGTAAGCGCTTGGTCTTTGCACTAGTCATTGGTATGTTTGAAACTTGTATCAGCTCTTCTTCTTTTTTTCTTCCTAGGATCACATCAGCATGCATCATAGCCCTTGCCATATAATGCAATGTTCTATTCTTATGTTTGACCACACCATTTTGTTAGATGTTCTAGCATCAAAATATTGATGCATAATACCATGAATTCCACAAAATCACCTCCATGATCACTTCAGATTTGCTTGATGGGTGCTTTAACGTTCTGAAGTTACATTGAAAGAATTCTGAAGCTCTTAAATGTCTAAGATATTTCCCTAATAAAATGAATTCACTGAATGGAGAAAACTTATCCATAAGAACAAACACCTACCTTTCTTCCTGAATAACTATCTACTCTCATTGGTCCCATTAGGTCCATATCAATGAGCTCTAGAACTTGTTTTATTTGTACTTCTTGAATCCTTTTGTGTTGAACTTTGGTCTGTTTGTCTTGGTTGCATGCTCCACACACAAAAATTTCTAGCTTTTTCAGTTCTGGGACTCCTTGAACCAACTATTGATTTACAACTTGTGCCATGTTCCTAACATTCAGGTGACCTAGTCGTTGACGGCATATGTGAGAATTGTTTTTAGCTCTAAAACACTTATTTGGTTCTTCCCACATGTAACAGTTGTTACCAGTAAGTATCACAGAAAAAACCACTTGATTTGCCTCATTATAATCCCATCACTTAACTTTGTTGAACATCACTATCAAACATTCATCACAAATCTGACTTACAGTTGTGAGATTCGCCTGAAGTCTTGAACATAGTGGACATTCATTAGTTGTGGAGTGTCGGGTCCATCTATCATTTATTTTCCCATGATTCTCCCTTGAGCTCCACCTCCAAAAGTGAGTTCGCTTTCTTTCACCTTTGTATACTCATCAAGAATTCCTTGACTACCTATCATATGTCTAGAGCATCTGCTACCAAAGTACCATGGTCCATTCGCAACTCCATTTAAGGATGCATATCCACATAATCTCTTATGGTTGATTACTTTCTTATAGTTAGTCAATCTCTTGTGGAAGGATTATAGCTCCACATAGAGATGTGAAAGCCACCATCTGTGGTTGCGGGATCTTCATAGGCTTCTGGTATAAATAAACGTTTCTTACCCAAACCTGAGAGGTTTGTCTGTAATTTGAATAGTACCTTTTGTGCATCAAAAGTCTAATATATTTATTATTAAATTTTCAACAAAACATTTTGATATGTCCATTTTCCCATAGTAGTAGCATCCCCTCACAGGTTGGTCATTGAATATAGCTGCAGCTACACGTGTCGGAACAGAGTATGTGTTGTTATCTTCGTCAAAATTGGTTTTGCTTGAGGAAGGACTCCTTGATATTCAAGACAATAGTTCGATTTTAAAGTTCTTCCTACGGTCAAGATTTTTGTTCAGATCCTAGGTTCCTCTATTCATCATCTGAATTCCTCGGCTCAGTTGAGGTAATCATAATTATCTATCTAAATGTCCCTGAGAGCAAAACGAGAGTAAAAAAATTTTCCAAAGCAAATTTCTTGTCTAGGGTGAGGTAATCATAATTACCTTTCTAAATGTCCCTGAAAGTATAGCGAGAGCTAGAAAGTCCTCAACCAAATGCCTCGGTTCGATTGAGCCAATCATAATTACCTCTCTAAATACCCCAAAACATAAAACAGAAATATGAAAGTCTGCAAATGCAAATGCCTCTACTCGGATAAGGTAATCATAATTACCTCTCTAAATGTCCCTCAGAGTAAAGCAAGAGTAAAAAGAAATGCCTCATCTCGTTTGAGGTAATCATATTTACCTTTATAAATGTTCTTGAAAGTAAAAAAAGAGTAAGAAAGTCCAAAAAAGCAAATGGCTTGGCTCAATTGAGGTAATCATAAATACTTCTCTAAATATCTCTGAAATTAAAACGAGAGTAAGAAAGTACACGAAAGCAAATGCATCGGCTTGGATGAGGTAATCATAATTACCTTTCTAAATGTCTTGGACAGTAAAAACAAGAGTAATAAAGTCCACAAAAACAAATTTCTCGGCTCGGATGAGATAATATATAATTACCTCATTAAATGTCCCTGAAAGCATAATGAGAGTAACAAAAGTTAGCACTAGCAAATACCTCGGCTTTAAATATCCCTGAACATATAACAAGACTAAGAAAGTCTACAAAAACAAATGCTTCAACTCGGATGAGATAATTATAGTTACCTCTCTAATTGTCTTTGAAAGTAAAACAAGAGTAAGAAAGTCCACAAAAGCTAATGCAACGGTTCGGTTGAGGTAATCATATATACGTCTCTAAATATACATGAAAGTTAAACAAGAGAAAGAAATTCCGAAAAAGAAAATTTCTCGGCTCGGTTGAGGTAATCATAACAATCTATCTAAATGACCCTGAAAGTAAAACAAAATAAGAAAATCCCAAAAGAAAATTTCTCGGCTCATGTGTGGTAATCACATTTACCTCTCTAAAGGTCCTTGAAAGTAAAAAGAGAGTAAAAAATTCTACAAAGCAAAAGCCTCAGCTCGGTTGAGGTAACTACTTACCTCTGTAAATGTCCCTGAAAGTAAAACAAGAGTAAAAAGTCTTTAAAAGAAAATGCTTAGATAGTCATAATTATCTCTCTAAATTTCTCTGAAAGTACAACGTGCATAAGAAAGTTGATAAAAGGAAATGTCTAAGCTCAGTTGAGGTAACCAAATTATCTCTCCATATGTAAAACAAGAGTAAAAAAGTCTTTAAAAGCAAATGTTTAAGTAATCATAATTATCCCTTTAAATGTTCCTGAAATTACAACGTGAGTAAGAATGTCCAGAAAAGAAAATGTCTAGGCTCAGTTGAGATAACCATAATTATCTCTGCAAAAGACCCTGAAAGTAAAACATGAGTAAGAAATTATGAAAAGCAAATGTCTCGGCTAGGATGAAGTAATCATAATTACCTCTCTAAATGTGCATGAAAGTAAAATGAGGTTAAGAAAGTACGCAAAAGCAAATACATAGGCTCGGGTGAGGTAGTCAAAACTATCTCTATAAATGTCCTTGAAAGTACAAAGAGAGTAAAACAAGTTCACAAAAGCAAATGCCCCAGCTTTATTCTCTAAATGCTCTGTAAGTAAAATGACTAATAAAGTTTGCAAAAGCAAATGGCTCGACTTGCGTGAGGTAATCATAATTACCTCTCTAAAATTCCACTAAAGCAAATTTCTCGGCCCAGGTGAGATAATCATAATTACTATTCTAAATCTCCCTTAAAGTAAAACAAGAGTAAGCAAGTCCGCAAAAGCAAATGCCTTGGCTCGGTTGAGACAAAGATAATTACCACTCTAAATGTCCCTGAAAGTAGAACGAGAGTAAAGAATTCCATAAAAGAAAAGGCCTCAAGTCGGTTAAGGTAATTGTAATTACCTCGGTAAATGTCCCAGAATGTAAAATTAGCGTAAAAAAAGTCTTTAAAAGCAAATGCTTAAGTAATCATAATTATCTCTCTAAATATCCCTGAAATTACAACATTTGTAAGAAAGTCCAGAAAAGGAAATGTCTAGGCTCAGTTGAGGTAACTATAATTATCTCTACAAAAGATCCTGAAAGTAAAACATGAGTAAGAAATTATGCAAAAGAAAATGCCTCGGTTAGGATGAGGTAATCATAATTACCTCTCTAAATATCCATGAAAGTAAAACGAGGTTAAGAAAGTACGCAAAAGCAAATACATCGGCTCGGGTGAGTTAATCAAAATTGTCTCTATAAATGTCCTTGATAATACAAAGAGAGTAAAACAAGTTCACAAAAGCAAATGCCTCAGATTTTTTCTCTAAATGTCTTTGTAAGTAAAGTGACTAATAAAGTCTGCAAAAGCAAATGGCTCGACTTGGGTGAGGTAATCATAACTACCTCTCTAAAATTGCGCTAAAGCAAATTTCTCGGCCCAAGTGAGATAATCATAATTACTATTCTAAATCTCCCTTAAAGTAAAACAAGAGTAAGCAAGTCCGCAAAAGCAAATGCCTTGGCTCGGTTGAGACAAAGATAATTACCACTCTAAATGTCCCTGAAAGTAGAACGAGAGTAAAGAATTCCATAAAAGAAAAGGCCTCAAGTCAGTTAAGTTAATTGTAATTACCTCGGTAAATGTCCCAGAATGTAAAATTAGCGTAAAAAAAGTCTTTAAAAGCAAATGCTTAAGTAATCATAATTATCTCTCTAAATATCCCTGAAATTACAACATTTGTAAGAAAGTCCAGAAAAGGAAATGTCTAGGCTCAGTTGAGGTAACTATAATTATCTCTGCAAAAGATCCTGAAAGTAAAACATGAGTAAGAAATTATGCAAAAGAAAATGCCTCGGTTAGGATGAGGTAATCATAATTACCTCTCTAAATATCCATGAAAGTAAAACGAGGTTAAGAAAGTACGCAAAAGCAAATACATCGGCTCGGGTGAGTTAATCAAAATTGTCTCTATAAATGTCCTTGATAATACAAAGAGAGTAAAACAAGTTCACAAAAGCAAATGCCTCAGATTTTTTCTCTAAATGTCTTTGTAAGTAAAGTGACTAATAAAGTCTGCAAAAGCAAATGGCTCGACTTGGGTTAGGTAATCATAATTACCTTTCTAAAATTCCGCTAAAGCAAATTTCTTGGCCCATGTGAGATAATCATAATTACTATTCTAAATGTCCCTTAAAGTAAAACAAGAGTAAGCAAGTCCGCAAAAGCAAAGGCCTTGGCTCGGTTGAGCAAATATAATTACCTCTCTAAATTTCCCTGAAAGTAAAACCAATGTAAGGAATTCCGCAAAACCAAATGACTCGGCTCGGGTTAGTTAATCATAATTGCCTCTCTTAATGTCCCTCAGAGTAAAATGAGAGTACAAAAGTCAACAAAATGTGTTTGAAAGTAAAAATGTCCGCCGAAGCAATTTGCCTCAGCTCGGATGAGGTAATTATAATTAGCTCTCTAAATGTATCTGAAAGTAAAAAGAGAGTAATAAAGTCGGCAAAACTAACGCATCGGTTCGGTTGAGACAATCATATATACGTCTCTAAATATACATGAAAGTTAAACAAGAGAAATAAATTCCGCAAAAGAAAAATTCTCGGCTCGGTTGAAGTAATCATAACAACATATCTAAATGTTCTTGAAAGTAAAAAAGAAAAGAAAATTCCTTGGCTCAGGTGTCGTAATCATAATTACCTTTCTAAATGTCCTCGAAAGTAAAACAAGAGTAAGAAATTTTACAAAAAGAAATGCCTCAGCTCGGTTGAGGTAATCATAATTATCTCTATAAATGTCCCTGAAAGTAAAGCAAGAGTAAAAAACCTTTAAAAAAAGATTCTTAGGCTGGGTTAAAGTAATCATAACAACCTCTCTACATTTCCATGAAATTACAACAAGAGTAAAACAAGTTCGCAAAAGAAAATGCCTCAGCTCGGTTCTCTAAATGTCCCTGTAAGTTAAATGAGACTTAAAATTCTACAAAAGAAAATGACACGAGTCGGATGAGGTAATCATAATTACCTTTCTACATGCCCCTAAAAGTAAAATGAGAGTAAGAAAGTCCACAAACGCAAATGCATTGGCTCGGTTTGATGCAATGATAATTACCTCTCTAAATGTCTCTTAAAGTAAACAAAAGTAAGAATTCTGCAAAAAAAAATGTCTCGGCTCGGGTAAGGTAATCATAATTGCGTCTCTAAATGTCCCTCATAGTAAAGTTAGAGTAAAAAAGTCCGCAAAAGGAAATGCCTTGGCTTGATTGATTTAATCATAATTACCTATCTAAATGTCCCTGAAAGTAAAAACGAGGGTAAGATAGTCTGCCAAAACAAATACTTCGGCACAGTTGAGGTAATAATAAATATTTACCTAAATATCCCTTAAATTAAAACGAGTGTAAGAAAGTCCGCAAAAGCAAATGCTTCATCTCGGATGAGTTAATTGTAATTACCTCTCTAGATATCCTAAAATAAATTTCCTAAAAAATGTCCTTCAAAGTACAACAAGAGTAAAAAAAGTTCACAAAAGAAAATGCTTTTGCTCGGTTGAGGTAATCATAAATACTTATCTAAATATCCATTAAAGTAAAACAAGAGTAAGAAATCCCGCAAAAACAAATGCCTCGGCTCGGATGAGGTAATTATAATTACCTTTCTAAATGTCTCTGAAAGGAAAACGAGAGTAAGAAAGTCCACAAAAGATAAAGCATCAGTTCGGTTTAGGTAACGAGACTAATAAAAGTCTGCAAAATAAAATGGCTCGACTTGATTGCGGTTATCATAATTACCTCTCTAGACGTCCGCCAAAGCAGATTTCTCAGCTCGGCTGAGGTAATCAAGATCATCTTTCTACATGTCCCTTAAGTAAAACAAGAGTAAGAAAGTCCACAAAAGAAAATGCCTTGGCTTGGTTGAGGCAATGATAATTACCTCTCTAAATGTCCCTGAAAGTAAAACAAATATAAGAAATCCGCACATGCAAATGCTTCGGCTTGGGTTAGGTAATCATAATTGCCTCTTTATATCTCTCTCGGAGTAAACTGAGAGTAAAAAAGTCCGCAAAAGAAAATGGCTCGGCTCGGTTGAGGTAATCATAATGACCTCTCTAAATGTCCTTAAAAGTAAAACGAGAGTAAGAAATTCCGCCAATGCAAATGGCTCGACTCGGTTGAGGTAATCATTAATATTTATCTAAATATCTCTGAAAGTAAAACAAGAGTAGGAAAGTCCACGAAAGGAAATGCCTCGGCTTAGATGAGGTAATTATAATTACCTCTCGAAAAGTCTATTAAAATGAAACGAGAGTAAGAAAATTCTGTAAAAGCAAATGCTTCGGCTCGGTTGAGGTAATGATAATTACTTCTCTAAATGTCCCCTAAAACTAAAATAAGGGTAAAAAAGTATGCAAATGCTTTTTCTCGGTTGAGGTAATCATAAAAACTTCTTTAAGTATCTATGAAAGTAAAATGAGAGTTAGAAAGCCTGCAAATCAAATGTCTTTGAAAGTAAAACTAGAGTAAAAAAGTCCGCAAAAACAAATGCCTTGGCTCGGCTGAGGCAATGATTAATAACTTTCTCAATGTCCCTGAACGTAAAACAAATATAAGAAATCCGCAAAAGCAAATGTCTTGGCTTGGGTTAGTTAATCATAATTACCTCTATAAATGTCCTTAAAGGAAAAACGAGATTAAGAAAATCCGCTAATGAAAATGCCTCGACTCGGTTGATGTAATCATTAATACTTATCTAAATCATTGAAAGTAAAACAAGAGTAGGAAAGTCCACAAAAGCAAATGCTTCGGCTCGGATGAGGTAATTATAAGTACCTCTCTAAAAGCCTCTAAAAATAAAACGAGAGTAAGAAAAGTTTGTAAAAGAAAATGTTTCGGCTCGGTTGAGGTAATCATAATTACCGCTCTAAATGTCCCCTAAAAGTTAAAAAGAGTAAGAAAGTCTGCAAAAAAAATGCTTTGCCTCGATTGAGGTAATCATAAATACTTCTTTAAATATCCATGAAAGTAAAACAAGAGTTAGAAAGCCCAAAAAAGCAAATAATTTGCCTCGGATGACGTAATTATAATTACCTCTCTAAATGTCCTTGACAGTAAAACTAGAGTAAGAAAAGTCCAAAAAAGCAAATGCCTCGGCTTGGTTGAGGTAATCATAATTACCTCTCTTAATGTCCCTGAAAGTAAAACAAGAGTAAGAATGTACGTAGAATCAAATGCTTTGGTACGTAGAATCAAATGTGTGTGGAAGTAAAATGAGGGTAAGAAAGTATGCAAAAGCAAATGCCTCGCCTCGGGTGTGGTATTCATATTTTCCTTTGTACATGTCTGTGAAAGTAAAAGGTGAGTAAAAAATTCCATAAAATCAAATGCCTCGGCTCAGTTGAGACAATTATAGTTACCTCTAGTAATGTCCTGGAAAGTAAAATGAGAGTAAAAAAAGTCTTCAAAAGAAAATGCTTCGCCTTGGTTGAGGTAATCAAAATAATCTCTCTAAATGTCTCTGAAAGTACAACTTGAGTAAGAAAGTCCGCAAAAGCAAAAGTCTCGGCTTGGTTGAAGTAATCATAATATTTCTCCAATTGTCTTTGAATTTAAAATGAGAGTAAGAAAGTTTGCAAAAACAAATGCCTTGGCTAGGATGAGGTAACAATTCGAGAGTAAAAAAGTTTGGAACAACAAATGCCTCGGTGATGCAATCCCAGTCAAGCCTTGATGAGATGATGAAATATCGGCTCATCCTTGATGAGATCTTCCTACAAAATTTTCACTACAGGGTTGAGAAAGGGGATAATCCTTGAGCAATGAAACCATGAGCTTTAAAGAAAGGTGGTGGGCTGAATGACACCAAAAAGGGATGTGGAATAGCCCTTTGATAAGTCGGGTTTGATCCCTTTGGATATGAGCACCAAAGTGATCAAAATATGCTGGATATACAGACCAACGCATGAATCAAACTTAGAGATATTATTGATAAGAAAGATTGATTGATTTCTTCTCTAGAGTTACACAAAATCTAAAGAAAAATAGATAGGTTTCAAGACTAACATGCTTAGTCTCGAGAACCATTAAACCTTACTCGGAAACTACATAATTAAAAGCAAAGTTTGAATAAATTGGAAATGATAAAATGGCTCCTTGTATCCCTTTTTCCGCGTGAAGGAGTGAAGAAAATAAGGCTTTGGCCACATGAAGAAGAAAAGAGAATGGGGCCTTGGGCTTCTAATTCAACAAATGGGTAATGGTGGAGTGGATCACTTTTCTCATTATAAACCTTGTCAAGAAAACCCATTGGGACAAAACTTGACAAGAGAAAAAGAGTACAAATGATACACTCTTCCCATTTGTTGAACTTACTTGGCTTGTATCAACACCAAAGTGTTTTGATAAGACTTGTCTTCTTGATCATGTGACGCCATATGCTTTGAAGAAGTCCTCTGATTACTTGATTGAACAATTTGGTCTTAGACATGTCATGGGACCGGTTGGTGTGATTTATATCTCCTCGGCTTCAAGCTTTTTCTTTGATCCAAGTTTTTCCTTAAGCTCTGGTTCAAGATGCTCCTCGTCCCTTGCTCCAAGTTCCTTCTGTTTTCTAGGATCGTATCATCCTCTCCCACTTGGAAGGATTTCTCCTCAAATTCGTTTCAACTACAATAAAAGGAACAAGATCTCATACATTAAAGCTAGAATTCACAATATACTTACCTTGGAGGTCGAGTTTATAGGCATTGTCATTGATCCTCCTTGTTATCTTGAATGGTCTATCGATTCTCGGCATTTTGATTTCCTTGTGTTTGGGAACCTTTCTTTCCTCAAGTGAACCCACACTTGATCTCCAACCTCAAAGATCATTCTACGCCTTCCCTTTTGGGCTTGTTGAGCATAAAAACATCCCAAAGTATGGCTTAAGGTAAGTTGGATTGCCTCCAATAGCACTTGTTTTGTGATATCTATGTAATAAGGACCTTATTGTTCTCCATTGATTAACATAATTTTCTTCACTACTATCCAGTCCAATTCCAGCTTCAATGACTGAAATCCGGTCTCTTGAAGTCTTCATACTAATCAGTTGTCTTTCTCCTTTGCAATGAGACCACACCACTTCTAAGTAGTCTATTTCCACAAGAGTTGTCTCAAAGCTATAATATATAGGTAGTTCTTTCAACAGATCAATATTAAGCATTGAATCCCAGTAGTTCTTCTCCATGGTGGTAGCTAGGCTAGAATCTTCTTTAAGGCCCATTTTGGGCTTAAATGTGTCAAAGAGAACCGTTCCTTTCATTTGTTCTCCATTTGACTCTAGACCATTCTTTTCATCGAAGCTATATTCAATCCTCGTTCTTTTAGACAAAAAGACACAATCTCTCAGTGCTTTGTCATATTCTTCTTTCACAACATTGAAAAATTTTCCTATTGATATCTCCGGTCTTGGGTTTTTAACTGTAAGCTTTATACTAGTTCCATAGGTTAGAGGACCTTGATGTAACCTGTACTAACAATGAAAACTTAAAAGAAGTTATGCGTACAAAGAGTGTAATTATTCATATGACCATATTGTTTTTTTTTCCTTTCAACATCTAGAACAAAATTCAAATGCATGACATGTTCTTCCATGGTTTGTTTTGCTGCATACTAAAATTTTATCAAAGTGAACCACAACAAAATAACCTATGAAAGCTCTAAGAACATGATTCATTAATCTCATGATTGTACTAGGTGCATTTTCCAATCCAAATGGCATAACTAACCATTCGTATAATCCATGTTTTGTTTTAAATGCAATTGTCCATTCATCACCTTCTTTCATCTTACTTTGATGATAATCACTCTTAAGATCTATCTTAGAAATGATGCTAGAACCATGAAATTCATCAAACATATCATCTAATCTAGGAATATGATGTCGATACTTCACCGTGATATTGTTGTTTGCTCGATAATCAACACACATGCACCAACTATCATCTTTCTTTGGCACAAGTAGAACAGATACGACACGGACTCGTATATGCAATCTCAGGCAAGCCTTGATGAGATGGTGAAATCTCGGCTGATCTTTCATGAAATCTTCCCATGAAATTGTCACTTAGAGATTGAGAAAGGGGATAATCCTTGAGCAATGAAACCGTGAAGCTTCAAAGCAAAGTGGTGGACTGAATGACGCCACAAAGGGATATGCACACCAAAGTGATCAAACTATGCTGGATCAAACTTAGAGAGATTTTTGATAGGAAAGATAGATTGATTTCTTCTTTAAAAGTTACATGAAATATAAAGAGAGAAAGAGATATGCTTCGAGACTAGCATGCCTAGTCTAGAGAACCATTAAACATTACTCGGAAACTACATAATTAAAAGCGAAGTTTGAATAAATTTGAAATAATAAAATGTCTCCTTGTATCCTTTTTGCCACGTGAAGGAGTGAAGAGAATAAGGCTTTGGCCGCGTGAAGAAGAAAAGAGAATGGGGCCTTGGGCTTCTAATTCAACAAATGGGCAATGGTGGAGTGGATCACTTGCCTCATTAAAAACTTTGTCAAGAACACACATTGGGACAAAACTTGACAAGGGAAAAAGAGTACAAGATAAAATATTCCCATTTGTTAAACACACTCAACACCCAAGTGTTTTGATACAAATTTTCTTCTTGATCATTTTTACTCCATACGCTTTGAAGAAGTCCTCCGATTGCATGATTGAACAACTTGGTCTTTCACCAGTTAGTGTGATTATAATCTCCTCCAGTTAGTGTCATTAGAATCTCCTCCACTACAAGCTTTTCCTATGATCAAAGTGGTTACTTAAGATCTGGTTCAAGCTGCTCCTCGGGTTCAAGCTTAATCCCTTGCTTCAAGTTCCTTGTGATTTCTAGGATGGTATCATCGGCTTCGGCGACGTAATCATAAGGTCCTTGAAAGTAAAATGAGAGTAATAAAATTCTGCAAAAGCAAATGCCTCAGGTCGGTTCTCAAAATGTCTCTGTAACTAAACTAAGACTAATAAAAGTATGCAAAAGCAAATGCCTCGACTCGAGTGTGGTAATCATAATTACCTCTCTAAATTTCTGTGAAAGAAAAACGATTGTAAGAAAGTCCGCAACTTCTAATGCCTCGGCCTTGATGAGGTAATTATAATTACCTCTCTAAATGTCACTGCAAGTAAAACGAGAGTAAGAAAATCTGCAAAAAGAAAATGTCTCGGCTTGGTTGAGGTAATCATAAATACTTCTCTAAATATCCATGAAAGAAAGTCCACAAAATAAAATGACTCTGTTCGGATAGGTAATTATAATTACCTCTCTAAATGTCCCTGAAAGTAAAACGAGAGTAAGAAAAGTCTACAAAAGCTAATGGCTCGGCTCGGTTGAGGTAATCATAATGATCTATTTAAATGTCCCTGAAATAAAATGAGAGTAGGAATGTCTGAAAAAGCAAATGATATGGTTTGGTTGAGGTAATCATAATTACTTTTCTAAATGTCTTTCACAGTTAAACGAGGCTAAGAAAGTCCACAAAACAACTGCCTCACCTCAGCTGTGGTAATCATAATTACGTCTTTAAATGACCCCAGAAAGTACAACGAGAGTAAAACATTCCGTAAATGTAAATGCCTTATCTCGCTTAAGGTAATTAGAATTACCTTTGTAAATATCCCCAAAAGTAAAAGAGAGTAAAAAAAGTCTTCAAAAGAAAATGCTTAGTCTTGGTTGAGGTAATAAAAATTATCTCTTTAAATGTCCTTGAAAGTACAACGTAAGTAAGAAAGTTCGCATAATCAAATGCCTCGCCTTGGTTGAGGTAATCTCAAATACTTCTCAAAATATCCATGAAAATAAAACGAGAGTAAGAAAGTTTTGAAAAGCAAATGCCTTATCTCGGATGAGGTAATTATAATTACCTTTCTAAATGTCTCTGAAAGTAAAACGAGAGTAAGAAAAGTCCTCAAAAGCAAATGCCTTGGTTCGGTTAATGGAATCACAAATAATTCTCTAAATATCCATGTAAGTAAAACGGGAGTAAAAAAATCCACAAAAGCAAATGTCTCGGCTCAAATGAGGTAATTATATTTACCTTTTTAAATTTCCCTAAAATTAAAACGAGAGTAAGAAAAGTCCACAAAAGCAAATGCCTCGGGTCTGTTGAGGTAATCTTAATCTTATTGACCAATATAAATGTCCCCGAAAATACAACGAGAGTAATAGTGGCCTTAGAAGCAAATACTTTTGTTTGATTGAGGTAATCATATGCTTAGGTAGGTTTAGGTAATTAAAATTGTCTCTCTAAATGTACCTGATAGTACAATGTGAGTAAGAAAGTCTGCAAAAGAAAATTTCTCGTCTTGGTTGAGGTAATCATAAATACGTCTCCAAATTTCAATGAAAATAAAACAAAAGTAAGAAAACCGCAAAAGTAAATGTCGCGGCTCGGATGAGATTATTATAATTACCTCTCTAACCCTGAAAGGAAAATAAGAGTAAGAAAAGTCCGTAAAAACAATTGACTTCGCTTGGTTGAGGTAATTATAATTACCACTCTAAATGTCCCTTAAAGTACAATGAGAGTTAGAATGTCCGCAAAAGAAAATAATATGGTTCAGTTGAGGTAATCATAATCACATCTCTAAATTTCTCTGAAAGTAAAACGAGGGTAAGAAAGTCCAAAAAAGCAAATGGCTCGCCTTAGATGTAGTAATCATAATTAGGTCTTTAAATGACCCTGAAAGTAAAACGAGAGTAAGAAAGTTTATAACTGTAAACACCTTATCTCGGTTGAGGTAATTATAATTACCTCAGTAAATACCCTCAAAAGTAAAAGGAGAGTAAAAAAAGTCTTCAAAATAAAATGCTTAGTCTTGGTTGCGGTAATCAAAATTACCTCTTTTAATGTCCTTGAAAGTACAACGTGAGTAAGAAAGTTTGCAAAATCAAATGCCTCGACTCGGTTGAGGTAATCATAAATACTTCTCAAAATATACATGAAAATATAACGAGAGTAAGAAAGTCAGCAAAAGCAAATGTCTCAGCTTGGATGAGATAATTATAATTACATCTCTAAATGTCACTGAAAGTAAACCGAGAGTAAGAAAAGTCCGCAAAAGCAAATACCTTGCTTCGGTTGTGCTAATCATAATTACCTCTATAAATGTCCTCAAAGTAAAAGGAGAGTAAGAATACTCGCAAAAGCAAATGTTGTGGTTTGGTTGACGTAACCATAATTTACCTTTCTAAATTTCTCTGAAATTAAAAAAGGGTAAGAAGATCCGCAAAATCAAATGCCACGGCGCATATGTGGTAATCATAATTACCTCTCTAAATGTTTGTAAAAGTAAAATGAGAGTAAGAAAGTCAGCAAAAGCAAATTCCTCAGCTCGGATAAGGTAATCATAATTACCTCTCAAAATATCTTTGAAAGTAAAATGAGAGTAAAGAAACTCAGCAAAATCAAATACCTCGGCTTGGGTGAGATAATCATAATTACCTCTCTAAATGTCATAGAAAGTAAAATGAGAGTAAGAATGTCCCCAAAAACAAATGCTTTGGTTTGGTTGAGGTAATCATAATTACCTCTAAATGTCTTTGAAAGTAAAGCGGGGGTAGAAAGTCCGCAAAAGAAAATTCCTCACCTCGGATGTGGTATTTATAATTACCTGTCTACATGTCCCAAAAAGTAAACAAGAGTAAAAATGTCCGTAAAAGCAAATGCCTTAGTTCAATTAAGATAATTATGATTACCTCTGTAAATGTCTCCAAAAGTAAAACGAGAGGAAGAAAAGTCTTAAGAAAAAAATGCTTAGCTCGGTTGAAGTAATCAAAATTATCTTCTAAATGTACCTGAAAGTACCACGGGAGTATGAAAGTCCGTAAAAGGAAATTACTCACCTCGGTTGAGGTAATTATAAATACTTCTATAAATATCCATGAACATAAAACCAGAGTAAGAAAACAGCAAAATAAAATTACTCTAAAAGTAAAATGAGAATAAGAAAAGTCCGCAAAAACAATTGTCTTGGCTTAGTTGAGGAAATCATAATTACCTCACTAAATGTCTTTGAAAGTTAAACGAGAGTAAGAATGTCGACAAAATAAAATGTTTTGGTTCGGTTGAAGTAATCATAATTACCTCTCTAAATGTCTATGAAAGTAAAATGGGGATAAGAAAGTGTGCAAAAGTAAATGCCTCGTCTCGGATATGGTAATCATAAATAGTTCTATAAATATCTATGAAAATCCAAAAAAATGAAATGCATCAGCTCAGTTGAGGTAATGAAAATTATCTCTCTAAATGTCCCTGAAAGTACAATGTGTGTAAGAAAGTCCGTAAAAGCAAATGCCTCGGCTCGGTTGAGGTAATCATAATCATGTCCCCAAATGTCTGTGAAACTAAAACAAGAGTAAGAAAGTCTGGAAAAAAAAAATGCCTCTGCTCGGGTCAGGTAATCATAATTACTTCTTTCAATGTCTGTGAAAGGAAAGCAAATGCTTCATCTTGATTAAGGTAATTATAATTACCTCTGTAAATGTCCCCAAAAGTAAAACAAGAGTAAAAAGGTCTTAAAAGCAAATGCTTAGCTCGGTTGAGAAAATCAAAATTATCTCTCTAAATGTGCCTAAAAGTACAACATGAGTATGAAAGTCCGCAAAAGAAATTTCAACGGCTCGGTTTAGGTAATCATAAATCCTTTTCCAAATATCCATGAAAATAAAACGAGATTAAGAAAACCACAAAAGCGAAAGGCCTCGGCTTGGATGAGGTAATTATAATTACCTCTCTAACTATGAAAGGTCCGCAAAAGCAAATGGCTAGGCTCTGTTGAGGTAATTATATCACCTCTTTAAATGTCTGTGAAAGTAAAACGAGATTAAGAATGTCGGCAAAAGCAAATGCTTTGGTTAGGTTAAAGTAATAATAATTATCACTCTAAATATCTCTGTAAGTAAAACGAGGGAAAGAAAATCCGCAAAAGCAAATTCCTTGCCTCGGATGTGGTAATCTTAAATATTTCTAATAATGTCCAAGATAGTTCAAAAACGGAAATGCCTCAGCTCGGTTGAGGTAATTAAAATTATGTCTCTAAATGTCTCCAAAATTAAAACGGAGGTGAGCACGTCCCAAAATCAAATGCCTTGCCTCGGATGTGGTTATCATAATTACCTTTAAATGTCCCTGAAAGTAAACGAGAGTAAGAATGTCCGTAAAAGCAAATGCTTTGGTTCAGTTTAGATAATCAAAATTACCTCTCTAAATGTCTCTTAAAGTAAAACGAGGGTAAGAAAGTCCAGAAATGAATATGCTTCGCCTCAGATGTGGTAAGAAATTCCAAAAAAGTAATTGCCACTATAATGTCCCTGAAAGTAAATACATCTTTAATGTCCTTGAAAGTAAAACGAGCGTAAGAAAGTCCAAAAAATAATTGCCTCAGTTTTGATTAGGTAAGCAAAAATATTTCTTTAAATGTCCTTGAAGTACAACATGAGTAAGAAATTCCGCCAAATCAAATTTTGTGGCTCAGTTGAAGTAATTATAATTATGTCTCCAAATATATGTAGAAGTAAAACGAGAGTAAGAAAGTCCGTATAAGTAAATACCTCGGCTAGGTTGAGGTAATCATAATAACCTCTCTAAATGTCATTGAAAGCAAAACGAGAGTTAGAAAGTCAGGAAAAGCAAATGGCTTGGCTCGGGTGAGGTAATCATAATTGTCTATCTTAATTTCCCTCGCAGTACAATGAGAGTAAGAAAAGTCCACAATAGCAAATGCTTCAACTCGGTTGAGGTAATAATAATTACCTTTCTAAATATTTCTGAAAGTAAAACAAAAGAAAGAATATCCGTTAAACCAAATGCTTGGTTTAGTTTAGATAATCATAATTACCTCTCTAAATGTCTCTGAAAGTAAAACAGGGGTAAGAAAGTCGCAAAATGCAAATGCCGCACTGTGGATGTGGTAATCATAAATACTTCTCCAATTGTCCATAAAGTAAAATGAGAGTAAGAAAGTCTATAAAAGCAAATGCCTCAGCTTGATTCATGTAATTAGAATTTCATCTATAAATGTCCCCGACAATAAAACAAGTGTAAAAAAAGTCTTCAAAAACAAATGCTTAGTCTCGATTGAGGTAATCAAACTTATCTCTCCAAATGTAACTGAAAGTACACGTGAGTAAGAAAGTCCACAAAAGCAAATGTATTGGCTCGGTTGAGGTAATCATAAATACTTCTCTAAATATCCATGAATGTAAAACAAGAGTAAGAAAGTCTGAGAAAGCAATTACCTCGGCTGGGATGAGGTAATTATAATTACCTCTCTAAATGTCCTTGAAAGTAAAACAAGAGTAAGCAAAGTCTACAAAAGCAAAGGCCTCGGCTTGGTTGAGGAAATTGTAATTTGCTCTCTAAATGCCCCTGAAAGTAAAATGAGAGTAAGAATCTCCGCAAAAACAAATGTTCTTGTTCGGTAGAGGTAAGCGTAATTACTTCTCTAAATGTTTCTGAAAGTAATACGAGCGTAAGAAAGTCCGCAAAAGTAAATGTGTTGGCTAGGATAAAGTAATCATAACTACCTCTCTAATTGTCTCCGAAAGTAAAACTAGAGTAAAAAAGTCTTCAAAGGCAAATACTTAGGCTCCGTTGAGGTAATCAAACTTATCTCTCCAATTTTCCTTGAAAGTAAAACGTGAGTAAGAAATTCAATAAAAATAAATGCCTCAGATCGGTTTAGATAAACATAAATACTTCTCTAAATATCCATGACTTTAAAACAAGAGTAAGAAAGTCCGCAAAAGCAAATGCCTCGGTTCGGTTGAGTTAATTATAATTACCTCTCTAAATGTCCTTGAAAGTAAAACGAGAGTAAGAAAGGTCTGCAAAAGCAAATGCCTCATCTTGGTTGAGGTAATCATTATTCCCTCTCTAAATGTCTCTAAAGTAAAACGAGAGTAAGAATCTCCACAAGAGAAATTGTTTGGTAGAGGTAATCATAATTACTTCGTTAAATGTTTCTGAAAGTAAAACAAAGGTGAAACTGTCTGCAAAAGCAAATGCTTCGGCTATGATGAGGTAATCATAATTACCTTTCTAATTGTCCATGAAAGCAAAACGAGAATAAGAAAGTCTGCAAAAGCAAATGCCTCGGCCCGGGTGAGGTAATAATAAATATCTCTCTTAATGTCCATGAAAGTAGAACAAAAGTAAAGCAAAAGTTTGCAAAAGTAAATACGTCAGCTCGGATCTCTAATTGTCCAGGTAAGTAAATCCAAATTAATAAAAGTCTGCAAAAACAAATGGCTCAACTCAGGTGAGATAATCATAATTACCTCATAATTATGTCTCCAAATGTCTGCGAAAGTAAAATAAGAGTAACAAACTCCACAAAAGAAAATGCCTTGGCTAGAATGAGGTAATCATAATTACCTTTCTAATTGTCACTGAAAGCAAAACGAGACTTCAAAATTCTGCAAAACCAAATGCCTCTGCCCGAGTGAGGTAATCATAATTATCTCTCTTAATGTCCATGAAAGTAGAACGAGAGTAAAAATTTTTTTGCAAAAGCAAATGCATTAGCTCGGATCTCTAAATGTCCATGTAAGTAAATCTAGACTATTAAAAGTATGGAAAAACAAATGGCTTGACTCATGTCCTTGAAAGTAAAATGAGAGTAAGAAAGTACGAAAAATAAAATGCCTAACCTAGGTTACGATAATTATAATTACCTCTGTAAATATCCCCGAAAATAAAAGTAGAGTAAAAACGTCTTCAAAAGCAAATGCTTACGCTCCACTGAGGTAATCAAAATTATCTCTATAAATGTTCCTAAAAGTAGAACATGAGTAAGATAGTCCGTAAAAGCAAATGCCTCGGCTTGGTTGATGTAATCATAATTATGACTCCAAATGTCTGTGAAAGTTAAACAAGAGTAAGAAAGTCCACAAAATCAAATGTCTCGGCTAGGATGAAGTAATCATAATTACATCTCTAAATGTCCAGGAATGTAAAACGAGAGTAAGAAAAGTTTGCAAAAAAAAAACCTCGGGTTGGTTAAGGTAATCATAATTACTTCTCTAAATGTCTCTAAAACTATAACGTGAGTAAGAATATCCGCAAAAGAAAATATATTGGTTCAGTTGAGATAAATCATAATTACGTCTATAAATATCTGTGATAAATGTCTCGGCTCGGTTTTGGTAATCATAATTACTTCTCTAAATATCTCTAAATGTATAACGAGAGTAAGAATGTCCGCAGAAGCAAATGCATTATTTCGGTTGATGTAATTATAATTACCTCTCTAAATGGCTTTGAAAGTAAAATGAGATTAAGAAATTCCTCAAAATCAATTGCCTTGTCTCGGATGAGGTAATAATAATTACCTCTATATATGTCTCTGAAAGTAAAACGAGAGTAAGAAAAATCTGAAAAAGCAAATGCCTTGACTCGGTCAAGGTAATCATAATTATCTCTCTAAATGTCCTTGAAACTAAAACGAGAGTAAGAAAGTACAGAAAAACAAATGCCTCTGCTCGGTTGAGGTAAATATAATTACATCTCTAAATGTCACTGAAAGTAAAAAGAGAGTAAAAAAAGTCTTAAAAACAAATGCTTCGGCTCAAATAAGGTAATCAAACTTATCTCTCTAAATATCCCTGGAAGTACAACGTGAGTAAGAAAGCCCACAAAAGCGAATGTCATGTCTGTAAATATCCATCAAAGTAAAACAAATGTAAGAAAGTCCATTAAAACAAATGCCTCGGCTCGGATGATGTAATTATAATTACCTCTATAAATGTTCTCGAAATTAAAATAGGAGTAAGAAAGTCCGCAAAAGAAAATGCCTCAGCTCAACTGAAAATAAATGTCCCCGAAAGTAAAATGAGAGCAGAAGAGTCTTCAAAAGAAAATACTTAGGCTTGGTTGAGGTAATCAAACTTTATCTCTTCAAATGTCCTTCAAAGTACAACATGAGTAAGAAAGTCCACAAATACAAATTTCTCTACTAGGTTTAGATAATCATAAATACTTCTCTAAATACCCATGAAAGTAAAACAAAGGTAAGAAAGTTCGTAAAAGCAAATTGCCTCGGCTCAGGTGAGGTAATTATAATTACCTCTCTAAATGTCCTTGAAAATAAAAAGAGAGTAAGAAAAGTCCGCAAAAGCAAATGCCTCAGCTCGGTTGAAATAATCAAAATTTTATCTGTAAGAATCACTGGATAAGCAAATGTTCTGGTTCGGTTTCTGAAAGTAAAACAAGGGTAAGAAAGGCTGAAAAAGCAAATGCCTCGGCTAGGATGAGGTAATCATATTTACCTCTCTAATTGTCCCTGAAAGCAAAACGAGAGTAAGAAAGTCTGCAAAAGCAAATGCCTTGGCTCAGATGAGGTAATAATAATGAGCTCTCTAAATGTGCATGAAAGTACAATGAGAGTAAAAAAAGTTCGCAAAAGCAAATGGCTCAGCTCGCATCTATAAATGTCCTTGTAAGTAAAACAAGACTAATAAAAGTTTTCAAAACAATTGGCTTGACTTAGGTTGCTTAAGCAAATGTCTCTGTTCGGTTACGTAATCTAATTACCTATCTTAAAGTGATTGTATATAAAACGAGATTAAGAAAGTCTGAAAAATAAAATGCCTTACCCGGTTGAGGTAATTATAATTACCTCTGTAAATGTCCCCGAAAGCAAAAGAAGAGAAAAAAAGTCTTCCAAAGAAAATGCTTAGGATCGGTTGAGGTAATCAAAATTATCTCTGTAAATGTTCCTGAAAGTACAACGTGAGTAAGTAAGTATGCAAAAGCAAATGCCTCAGCTCGATTAAGGTAATTATTATTACATCTATAAATGTCCCCAAAAGTAAAACGAGAGTAAAAAATTCTTCAAAAGCAAATACTTAGGCTCAGTTGAGGTAATCAAACTTATCTCTCCAAATGTCCTTCAATGCACAACGTGAGTAAGAAATTCCACAAAAACAAATGCCTTTGCTCGGTTTAGATAATCATAAATACTTCTCTAAATATCCATGAAATTAAAACAAGAGTAAGAAAGTCCGCAAAAGCAAAACACTTCCGCTCGGATGAGGTAATTATAGTTACCTCTCTAAATATCCTTGAAAGTAAAACGAGAGAAAGAAAATTCCGCAAAAGAAAATGCCTCAAAATGTCAATGTAAGTAAAACTAGACTAACAAAACTCTGCAAAAACACATGTCTCTGCTTGGGTGACGTAATCTAATTACCTTTCTTAAGGTCCTTGAAAGTAAAACAAGAGTAAAAATGTCCAAAAAGTTAAATGCCTAACCTCGGTTGAGGTAATTATGATTACCTCTGTAAATGTCCCAGAAAGTAAAAGTAAAGGAAAAAAGTCTTCAAAAGGAAATGCTTAGGCTCGATTAAGGTAGTTAAAATTATCTCTCAAAATGTCCTTGAAATTAAAACAAGATTAAAAAATTATAGAAAAGCAAATGCCACTGCTTGGTTGAGTTAAGTATAGTGACCTCTGTACATGTTCTTCAAAGTAAAAAGTGAGTAAATAAGTCTGCGATAACTAAAATAAGTCTACGGTAACTATATAAGTCTGCGGTAACTAAAACAACTCTGCGGCAACTAAAATAAGTCTGCGGTAACGTGAAATAAGTCTGCGACCATGTTAATTGAATGGCATTTTTGTAATTTTTTGCCGCGCTGGAATTAATCATTAATGGCACTATCGTAATTATTATATTTTTTACACAGCATTGTAAGGGTATGATTGGGATTTAAACCCCACATTTAACTCAAAATACACACGAGTCATTCTGGTAATTAAACTACAATTTTGAGTCAAACTGGTCATCGTCCCTAATTATAATGACCTCTGTACATGTACTTCAAAGTAAAAAGAGAGTAAAAAATTCTGCGAAAACAAATGCTTCGGCTCAAATAAGATAATCAAACTTGTCTCTCCAAATATCCCTGAAATTACAACGTGAGTAAGAAATTCAACAAAAGCAAATCCATGTTCGGTTAAGGCAATCATAAATTATTTTCTAAACATCCATGAAAGTAAAACAAGGGTAAAAAAGTCCAAAAAACAAATATCTCGTCTTGGATGATGTAATTATAATTACCTTTATAAATGTTCCCAAAAGTAAAACAAGAGTAAAAAAATCCGAAAAGCAAATGTCTCACCTCGATTGAGATAATTATAATTACATCTATAAATTTCTCCGAAAGTAAAACCAGAGTAAAAAAAATCTTCAAAAACAAATACTTAGACTCTGTTGAGGTAATCAAACTTATCTCTCCAAATGTCCTTGAAAGTAAAACGTGAGTAATAAATTACACAAAAACAAATGCCTCTGCTCGGTTTAGATAATCATAAATTCTTCTCTAAAACTCTATTCAAATAAAACAAGAGTACAAAAGTCCGCAAAAGAAAAATGTCTCGGATCGGATGAGGTAATTATAGTTAACTCTTTATATGTCCCTGAAAGTAAAATGAAAGTAAGAATCTCCGCAAAAGCAAATGTTCTTGTTTGTGAGAGGTAATCGTAATTACTTCTCTTAATGTTTCTGAAAGTAAAACGAGGGTAAGAAAGTCTGCAAAAGCAAATGCCTCATCTATGATGAGGTAGGCATAATTACCTCTCTAATTATCCCTGAAAGGAAAACAAAAGTAAGAAAGTCTACAAAAGCAAATGCCTTGGTCCGATTGAGGTAATCAAAATTATCTCTCTAAATGTCCATGAAAGTACAATGAGAGTATAAAAATCCAAAAAATAAAATGCCTTAACTCGGATCTCTAAATGTCAATGTAAGTAAAACTAAACTAACAAAAGTCTGCAAAAGCACATGTCTCTGCTGCACATGTCTCTGCTCGGGTGACATAATCTAATTACCTTTCTTAAGGTCCCTGAAAGTAAAACAAGTGTAAAAATGTCCAAAAAATAAAATGTGTAACCTAGGTTGAGGTAATTATGATTACCTCTGTAAATGTCCCTGAAAGTAAAAGTAAAGGAAAAAAATATTCAAAAGCAAATGCTTAGGCTCGTATAAGGTAATCAAAATTATCTCTCAAAATGTCCTTGAAATTAAAACAAGAGTAAAAAAGTATAGAAAAGCAAATGCCACTGCTCGGTTGAGTTAATTATAATGACCTCTGTACATGTTCTTCAAAGTAAAAAGAGAGTAAAAAATTCTGCAAAAACAAATCCTTCGGCTCAAATAAGGTAATCAAACTTATCTCTCCAAATATCCCTGAAATTACAACGTGAGTAAGAAATTCAACAAAAGCAAATATCCGTGTTCGGTTAAGGCAATCATAAATTATTTTCTAAACATCCATGAAAGTAAATCAATTGTATGAAAGTCCACAAAAACAAATATCTCGTCTTGAATGATGTAATTATAATTACCTTTATAAATGTCCCCAGAAGTAAAACAAGAGTAAGAAAATCCGAAAAGCAAATGTCTCAACTCGATTGATGTAATTATAATTACATCTATAAATGTCCTTCAAAGTAAAACGTGAGTAATAAATTAAACAAAAACAAATGCCTCTGCTTGGTTTAGATAATCATAAATACTTCTCAAAATATCCATTAAAGTAAAACAAGAGTACAAAAGTCCGCAAAAAAAAAATGCCTCGGTCGGATGAGGTAATTATAATTACCTCTCTAAATGTTCCTAAAAGTAAATTGAGAGAAAGAAAATTTCGCAAAAGAAAATGCCTTGGCTCGGTTGAGGTAATCATAATATCCTCTCTAAATGTCCCTGAAAGTAAAACGAGAGTAAAAAAGTTCTTCAAAAGCAAATACTTAGGCTTGGTAGAGGTAATCAAACTTATCTCTTTAAATTTCCTTAAAAGTACAATGTGAGTAAGAAATCAGATATGCTTCTGCTCGGTTTTAGATAATAAGAAATACTTCTGTAAATATCCATGAAAGTAAAACAAGAGTAAGAAAGTCCGCAAAAGAAAAATGCCACAAATCGGATGAGGTAATTATAATTAGCTCTCTAAATGTCCTTGAAAGTAAAACAAGAGAAAGAAAATTCAGCAAAAGAAAATGCCTTGGTTCGGTTGAGGTAATCATTATATCCTCTCTAAATATCCATGAAAGTAAAACGAGAGTAAGAATCTCCGCAAAAGCAAATTTTCTTTTTCGGTAGAGGTAATCGTAATTACTTCTCTTAATGTTTCTGAAAGTAAAACGAGGGTAAGAAAGTCTGCAAAAGAAAATGCCTCAGCTATGATGAGGTAGTCATAATTACTTCTCTAATTGTCCGTGAAAGCAAAACGAAAGTAAGAAAGTCTGTAAAAGCAAATGCCTCAGTCCAAAAAATTAAATGCCTAACCTCGGTTGAGGTAATTATGATTACCTCTGTAAATGTCCCATAAAGTAAAAGTAGAGAAAAACAGTCTTCAAAAGCAAATGCTTAGGCTCATTTAAGGTAATCAAATGCTTAGGCTCATTTAAGGTAAACAAAAGTAAAAAAGTACAGAAAAGCAAATGCCACTACTCGGTTGACTTAATTATAATGACCTCTATACATGTTCTTCAAAGTAAAAAGAGAGTAAAAAATTCTGCAAAAACAAATGCTTCGGCTCAAATAAGGTAATCAAACTTATCTCTCCAAATATCCCTGAAATTACAATGTGAGTAACAAATTCAACAAAAACAAATATCCGTGTTCGGTTAAGGCAATCATAAATTATTTTCTAAACATCCATGAAAATAAAACAAGGGTAAGAAAGTCCACAAAAACAAATATCTCGTCTCGGATGATGTAATTATAATTACCTTTATAAATGTCCCCAAAAGTAAAACAAGAGTAAGAAAATCCAAAAAGTAAATGTCTCAGCTCGATTGAGGTAATTATAATTACATCTATAAATGTCCCCGAAAGTAAAACAAGAGTAAAAAAAAAAGTCTTCAAAAAAAAATACTTAGACTCGGTTGACGTAATCAAACTTATCTCTCCAAATGTCCTTGAACGTAAAACGTGAATAATAAATTACACAAAATAATGCCTCTGCTCGGTTTAGATAATCATAAATACTTCTCTAAATATCCATGAAAGTAAAACAAGAGTAAGAAAGTCCGCAAAACAATGCCTTAGATCGGTTGAAGTAATCATAATATCCTCTCTAAATGTCCCTGAAAGTAAAACGAGAGTAAGAATCTCCCAAAAGCAAATGTTCTTGTTCTTATTCGATAGAGGTAATCGTAATTACTTCTCTTAATGATTCTGAAAGTAAAACAAAGGTAAGAAAGTCTGCAAAAGAAAATACCTCGGCTATGATGAGGTAATCATAATACCTCTCTAATTGTCCCTGAAAGCAAAATGAAAGTAAGAAAGTCTGCAAAAGCAAATGTCTCAGTCCAGTTGAGGTAATCATAATTATCTCTCTAAATCTCCATGAAAGTACAATGAGAGTATAAAAAATCTGCAAAATAAAATGCCTTAACTCGGATCTCTAAATGTCAATGTAAGTAAAACTAGACTAACAAAAGTCTGCAAAAACAAATGTCTCTGCTCGGGTGACGTAATCTAATTACCTTTCTTAAGGTCCTTGAAAGTAAAACAAAAGTAAAAATTTTTGATAAATGAAATGCGTAACATCGGTTGAGGTAATTATAATTACCTCTGTAATTTTCCCAAAAGTAAAATTATAGTAAAAAGTGTTCAAAAGAAAATGCTTAGGCTTGGTTGAGGTAATCAAAATTATCTCTGTGAATGTTCCTGAAATTACAATGTGAGTAAGAATGTCCGTAAAAGCAAATGCCTCCTTGGTTGATGTAATCATAATTATGTCTCCAAATGTCTGTGAAAGTAAAACGAGAGTAAGAAAGTCAACAAAAGCAAATTCCCTGGGTACAATGAGGTAATCATACTTTCCTCTCCAAATATCCATGAATGTAAAAAAAGAGTAAAAAATTCCGCAAAATAAAATGCCTCGACTCGGTTACGGAAATCATAATTACTTCTCTAAATGTGTGTAAAATTATAACGTGATGAAGAATGTCCACAAAAGCATTGGTTCAGTTGAGGTGATCATAATTACGTCTTTAAATGTCTTTGAAAGTAAAATAAGAGTAAGAAAAGTCTGCAAATACCTCGGCTCGGTTAATTTAATCATACTTACCTCTCTAAATGTCCTTGAAATTAAAATGAGAGTAAGAAAACTACAAAAAAGAAAATGCCTCTGCTCGGTTGAGGTTATTATAATGACCTCTCTTAATGTTCTTGAAAGTAAAAAAAGAGTAAAAAAGTCTACAAAAAAAATTCTTCGCCTCAAATAAGGTAATCAAACTTATCTCTCCAAATATACTGAAAGTCCAACGTGAGTAAGAAATTCATGAAAATCAAATATCTTGGCTCGGTTAAGGTAATCATAAATTATTCTTTAAACATCCATGGAAGTAAAAAAGGGTAAGAAATTCCACAAAAACAAATACTTTGTCTCAGATGATGTAATTATAATTACCTTTATAAATGTCCCCGAAAATAAAACAAGAGAATGAAAATTCGCAAAAGCAAAAGCATTAGCTCGATTGAGGTAATTATAATCACATCTATAAATGTCTCCAAAAGTAAAACGAGAGTAAAAAAGTCTTCAAAAGCAAATACTTAGGCTCGGTTGAGGTAATGAAACTTATCTATACAAATGTCCTTAAAAGTACAACGTGAGTAAGAAATGCCTTGCTCGGTTTAGATAATAATAAATTCTTCTCTAAATATCAATGAAAGTAAAACAAGAGTAAGAAAGTCCACAATAGCAAAATGCCTCGGCTCGAATGAGGTATTTATACTTAGCTCTCTAAATGTCCTTGAAAGTAAAACAAGTGAAATAAAATTTCGCAAAAGAAAATGCCCCGGCTCGGTTGAGGTAATCATAATATCCTCTCTAAGTGTCCCTGAAAGTAAAACGAGTGTAAGAATCTCCGCATAAGAAAATGTTCTTGTTCGGTAGAGGTAATCTTAATTACTTCCTAAATGTTTCTGAAAGTAAAACGAGGGTAAAAAAGTCTGCCAAAGCAAATGCCTCGGCTAGGATGATGTAATCATAATTACCTCTCTAATTGTCCCTGAAAGTAAAGCGAGAGTAAGAAAGTCTGTAAAAGCAAATGCCTCGGTCCGGATGAGGTAATAATAATTATCTCTCTAAATGTCCATGAAAGTAAAATGAGAGTATAAAAAATCCGCCAAATAAAATTCCCCAGCTCGGATCTCTATATGTCCATGTAAGTAAAACAAGAATAATAAAAGTCTGTAAAAGCAAATGCCTAGCCTCGATTGAGGTAATCATAATTACCTCTCTAAATATCTCTGAATGTAAAACAAAAGTAAGAATGTCAGGAAAATCAAATGCTTTGGTTTGGTTAAGGTAATCATAATTGCCTCTCTAAATGTCTTCGAAAGTAAAACGGTGGTAAGAATGTCCACAAAAGTAAATGCCTCCTGTCGGATGTGATAGTTATAGTTACCTATCTAAATGTCCCTCATAGTAAAAAAGGTGTAAAATAGTCTGCAAAAGCAAATGCTTGTGCTAAATTGAGGTAATCATAATTACCTTTTTAAATGTCTTTGAACACAAAACCGGGATAAGAAAGTCCGCAAAAGAAAATGTCTCGCTTTAGACTTCGCTTTAAATAAATACTTCTCTAAGTGTCTCTGAAATAAAAACACGAGTAATAAAGTCCGTTAACGCAAATGCCTCAACTCGGTTGAGGTAATTATAATTACCTCTCCAAAATGTCACTGGAAGTAAAACGAGAGTAAAAATGTCAAAAAAATCAAATGCTTCAGTTTGGTTGAGGTAATCATAATTACCTCTCTAAATGTCACAGAAAGTAAAATGGGGTAGTAAGAAACTGTGGAAAAGTAAATGTCTCGGCTAGGGTGAGGTTATCATAATTATATCCCTAAATGTCCCTAAAAGTATAACAAAAGTAAAAAAAATTCCTTAAAAACAAATGTCTCGACTTGGTTGTGGTAATTATAATTACCTCTCTAAATGTCTATGAAAGTATAACAACAGTAAGAATGTTCGCAAAAGAAAATGCATTGGTTCGGTTGAGGTAATGATAAGTACCTCTCTAAATGTCTTTGAAAGTATAAAGAGAGTAAGAAATTCCTTAAAATCAATTGCCTCGGCTTGGTTAATTATAAGTACCATTATAAATGGCCCTAAAAGTAAAACAAGAGTAATTATAATTGCCTCTCTAAATGTCCTTGAAAGTAAAATGAGAGTAAGAAAGTCCAGAAAAGCAAATTGCCTCTCTAAATGTCCTTGAAAGTAAAACAAGAGTAAGAAAGTCTGCAAAAAAAAATGTCTTGGGTCGGTTGAAGTAATCATAATTACCTCTCTAAATGTCCTTGAAATTAAAATAAGAGTAAGAACGTCTAGAAAAGCCAATGCCTCTGCTCGATTAAGGTAATTATAATTAATTCTATAAATGTCCCCGAAAGTGAAATGAGAGTAAAAAAGTCTTCATAAGCAAATAGTTAGGCTCGGTTGAGGTAATCAAACTTATATCTCCAAATGTCCATGAAAGTACCCGTGAGTAAGAAGTCTACAAAAGCAATTGTGTAGGCTCAGTTGAGGTAATCATAAATATGTTTCTAAGTATCCATGAAAGTAAACGAGAGTACGAAAGTCTGCAAAAGCAAATGTCTCACTCGGATGACGTAAATATCATTACCTCTAAATAATCTCTGAAAGTAAAACGAGAGTAAGAAAAGTCCTTAAAACAAAAGGCTCGGCTTGGTTGAGGTAATCATAATTTCCTCTTTAAATGTCCCTGAAAGTAAAACGAGAGTAAGAATGTCCGCAAAAGCAAATGTTCTAGTTTGGTAGAGGAAATCATATTTACTTCTCTAAATATTTCTGAAATTAAAACGATAGTAAGAAAATCTACAAAACCAAATGCCTCGGCTAGGATGACGTAATCATAATTACCTTTCTAATTGTGCCTGAAAGCAAAACAAGAATAATAAAGTCTACAAAAGCAAATGCATCGGCCCGGGTGAGGTAATCATAATTATCTCTCTAAATGTCCATGTAAGTACAACGATAGTAAAAAAAGTTCGCAAAAGCAAATCCTTCAGCTCGGATCTCTAAATGTACATGTAAGTAAAACAAAATTAATAAGTCTACAAAATGAATGGCTAGACTTAGATGAGGTAATCATAATTAACTCTCTAAAAGTCCGTTAAAGCAAATTTCCCCGAAAGTAAAAGTAGAGTAAACAAGTCTTCAAAAGAAAATGCTTAGCCTCACTTGAGGTAATCCAAATTATCTCTCTAAATGATCCTGAAAATCCGAAAAAGCAAATGCCTCGGCTAGGTTAGGTATTTGTAGTTATGACTCCAAATGTCTGTGAAAGTAAAATGAAGTAAGAAAATCCGCATAAGCAAAATGTTTTTCCTAGGATGAGGTAATCATAATTACCTCTCTAAATGTCCTTGAAAGTAAAACGAGAGTAAGAAAGTCTGGAAAATCAAACGCCTAGGCTCGGGGAGGTAATCAAAATTATCTCTTTTAATATCCATGAAAGTAAAACAAGAAAAGTCCGCAAAAGCAAATGCCTAGGCTCAATTGAGTTAATTATACTACCTCTTTAAATGTCCTTGAAAGCAAAACAAGAGTACAAATATCCACAAAATTTAATGCTTTGGTTTGGTTAAGGTAATCATAATTACTTCTCTAGATGTCTCTGAAAGTAAAACGGGGGTAAGAAGATCCACAAAAGCAACTATCTCGCCTCAAATGTGGTAATCATAATTACCTCTCTAAATGTCTATGAATGTAAAATGAGAGTAAGAAAGTCCGCAAAAGAAAATGTCTCGGCTCGGATGAGGTAATTATAATTATCTCTCTATATGTCCTCGAAAGTAAAAGAAGAGTAAGAAAATTCTGCAAAAACAAATGCCTCAACTAGGTTGAGATAATCATAATTACCTCTCAAAATTTCTCTGAAAATACAACGAGAGTAAGAATGTTTGCAAAAGCAAATGCATTGGTTAGGTTGAGGTAATCATAATTACCTCTCTAAATTTCTTTGAAAGTAAAACGAGAGTAAGAAAGTCTGCAAAAGAAATTGTCTTGGCTAGGATGAGGTAATAATAATTACCTCTATAAATGTTCTTGAAAGTAAAACGAGAGTAAGAAAAGTCTGCAACTGCAACTGCCACAGCTCGGTTGAGGTAATCATAGTTACCACTCTAAATTTCCTTAAAAGTAAAACAAAAGTATTAAAGTCCACAAAAGCAAATGTCTCAGCTAGGGTGAGGTAATTATAATTACCTTACTAAATATCTCTGAAAGTAAAAAAGGAGTAAAAAATTCTGCAAAAGCAAATGCTTCGGCTCAGTTGAGGTAGTCATAATTACCTCACTAAATTTCTTTGAAAGTAATAGGGGGTTAAGAAAGTTCGCAAAATAAAATGTCTCGCTTTGGATGTGAGAATCATAAATACTTCTCGAAGTGTCTCTGAAAGTTAAAACACGAGTAAAAAAAGTATGTAAAAGCAAATGCCTCAGCTCGGTTAAGGTAATCGTAATCACCTCTCTAAATGTCAATGGAAGTAAAATGAGAGTAAGAATGTCTGCAAAACCAAATGCTTTGATTCTGTTGAGGTAATCATTATTACCTCTCTAAATGTCACAGAAAGTAAAACGAGGGTAAGAAAGTGTGGAAAAACAAATGCCTCGGCTAGGGTGAGGTTATCATAATTATCTCTCTAAATGTCCCTAAAAGTATAAAACAAGTTAGAAAAGTCTGCAAAATCAAATGCCCAGACTTGTTTGAGGCAATCATAATTACCTATCTAAATATCTCTGAAAGTAAAACGAAAGTAATAATGTCCACAAAATCAAATGCTTTGGTTTGGTTAAGGTAATCATAATTACCTTTCCAAATGTCTCTGAAAGTAAAACGGAGGTAAGAACGTCCGCAAAAGCAAATGTCTCACCTCGTATGTGGTAGTCATATTTACCTCTCTAAATGTACATGAAAGTAAAACAAGAGTTAAAAAGTCCGCAAAAGAAAATATCTCGGCTCGGATGAGGTAATTATAATTACATTTTATATGTCCCTGAAAGTAAAAAGAGTGTAAGAGTGTCCGCAAAAGAAAATACGCAAAAGCAAATGCCTCGCCTTAGATGTGGTAATCATAAATACTTCTCTCAATGTCCCCGAAAGTAAAAGACGAGTAAGAAAGTCCGTAAAATCAAATGCCTCATCTCTCGAAATGTCTTTTCAAGTACAATGTGTTCGCAAAAGCAAATAACTTATCCCGGTTGAGGTAATCATAATTATGTCTCCAAATGTATGAAAAAGTAAAACGAGAGTAATAAAGTCCGCAAAAGCGAATGCCTCAGCTAGGATGAGGAAATCATAATTATCTCTCTAAATGTCCTTGGAAGTAAATCGAGAGTAAGAAAGTCTAGAAAAGCAAATTCCTCAACTCGGGTGAGGTAATCATAATTCTCTCAAAATTTCCCTGAAAGTAAAACGAGAGTAAGAGTGTCCATACAGCAAATGTTTTGGTTTGGTTGGGATAATCATAATTACCTCTCTAAATGTCTCCAAAAGTAAAACGAGGGTAAGAAATTCAGGAAAAGCAAAAGCCTTTCTTCGGATATGATAATCGTAAATACTTCTGTCAATGTCTCTGAAAGTAAAACAAGAGTAAAGAAAGTCCATAAAAGAAAATTCATCTACTCGATTGAGGTAATAATAATTACCTTTCTAGATGTTCTCGAAAGTAAAATGAGAGTAAACGAACTAGTAATCCCAAAGATAGGAATATCAAAATCAAATAACAAGGAAAGAAGGTTAGTTGGGAATGGTTAATGTAGATCGTGTTCGGCAGCAAAATGTTTCAACCAAGCCCAAAAAGTGTTAAAAAGCAAATGCCTCAGGCTTGGGTGGGTGGGGTAATCAGAATTACCTCTCTAAATGTCCATAAATGTAAAATGCAAGTAAAAAGTCCATGAAAGTATTTGCTTTTCTGGATAGTTAATTACTTGGACGGACTTTATATACTCTCGTTTTACTTTCAAGGACATTTAAAGAAGTAATTATGATTATCTCACCCGAGTCGAGACATTTGCTTTTGCGGACTTTCTTAGTTTTAGGGACATTTAGAGAGGTAATATGATTACCTCTCTAAATGTTGTGAGAATAAAACGAGAGTAAGAAAGTCCAAAAAAATTAAAAGCTTCAGTTCGGTTGAAGTAATTATAATTACTTCTCTAAATATCCCTAAAAGTAAGAGAGTCCACAAAAACTAATTCCTTGGATCGGGTGAGGTAATCTTATTTACCTCTCTACATGTCCCTGAAGTAAAACGAGAGTAAATAAATTATGTGGAAACAAATGCTTTGGCATAGATGAGGTAATTGTAACTATCTATTTAAATTTCCCTGAAACTAAAACGACTGTAAGCTAGTCCGTAAAAGAAAACGTCAGCTCGGTTAAGGTAATTATAGTTAGCTCTCTAAATATCCTGAAAGTAAAACGAGAGTAAGAAAGTCTGTAAAAACAAGTGCTTTGGCTCAGGTGAAGTAATCATAATTACCTCTCAAAATTTTTGTGAAATTATAACAAGTGTAAGATAGTACACAAAAGCAAATGCTTTGGCTCGGTTGAGGTAATTATAATTACCTCTCTAAATTTTCCCAAAAGTAAAAAAAAAGTAAGAAAGTCCACAAAAGAAAAAGTATAGGCTTGATTGAGATAATTATAATTGCTTCGCTAAATATCCTTGAAAGAAAAAAGAGAGTAAGAAAGTTCATAAAAGGAAATATCTTGGCTCAGGTGAGGTAATTTTATTTACCTTTCTAGATAGCCATTAAAGTAAAATGAGAATAAGAAAGTCCAAAAAAGAAAATACCTCGGCTCGATTATGATAATGATAATTACCTCTTTAAATATCGGTGAAAGTAAAACAAGTGTAGGAAAGTCCACGAAATCAAAACCTTGTCTCAGTTTAAGTAATTATAGTTACCTTTAAAAACATCACGAAAGTAAACCGAGAGTAAAAAATCCGCAAAAGCAATTATATCGGCCCAGATGAGGTAGTAATAATTACCTCTCTAAATGTCATGAAATTAAAACGAGAGTAAGAAAGTCTGCAAAAGCAAATGCTTCATCTCGTGCGAGGTAATCATCATTCTCTAAATGTCCTAAAAAGTAAAACGAGAGTAAGAAAGAACACAAAACCAAATGTCTTGGCTTGGTTGAGATAATTGTAATTGCCTATCAAAATGTTCCTAAAATTAAAAAGAGAGTAAAAAAATTCCACGAAAGCAAATGCTTCAGGTCGGATGAGGTAATTATAATTACCTTTATAAAGTTTCTCAAAAATAAAACAAAAGTAAGAAAGTCCGCAAAATAAAATGTCTTTGCTCGGGTGAGGTAATCATAATTATATTTCTAAATTCCTCTGAAAGTAAAACGAGAGTCAAAATAATCCGTGAAAGCAAATGCTCGGCTCAGATGTGGTAGTCATACCTATATATCTAAATGTCCCTGAAACTAAAACAAGAGTAAAAAAGTCCGTAAAAGCAAACATCTTAGCTTGGGTTAGGTAATTATAGTTACTTTTCTAAATATCCTAAAAGTGAAAAGAGAGTAAGAAAGTCTGCAAAAGCAAATGATTTGGCTCGGCTTAAGTAATCATTACTACCTCTCCAAATGTTTGTGAAATTATAACGAGAGTAAGAAAGTCCACAAAAGAAAATGCTTTGGCTCGGTTGAGGTAATTATAATTAGCACTCTAAATTTTCCTAAAAGTAAAACGATAGTAAGAAAGTCCACGAAAGCAAATTCCTCGGCTCGATTAAGGTAATTATAATTACTTTGCTAAATGTCCTTGAAAGTAAAAAGAGAGTAAGAAAGTCCACAAAATCAAATTCTTTGTCTCGGGCGATGTAATTTTATTTACCTTTCTAAATATCCATTAAAGGGAAACGAGAATAAGAAAGTTCGAAAAAGCAAATGCCTCGGCTCGATTGAAACTATCATAATTACCTCTATAGATATCCCTGAAAGTAAAACAAGTTTAGGAACATCCTCAAAATCAAATAGCTCGGCTCATATGAGATAATTATTGTTACCTCTCTAAATGTCATAAAAGTAAAACGAGAGTAAGAAAGTGTGCAAAAGCAAATGCTATGACTCGTGTGAGGTAATCATCATTGCCTCTCTAAATGTCCATGAAAGTAAAACAAGAGTAAGAAAGTACACAAAACCAAATGTCTCGGCCTGATTGAAATAATCATAATTACATTTGTAAATATCCTTGAAAGTAAAAAAAGCGTAGGAACGTTCGAGAAATCAAATGTCTCGCCTCGAATGAGGTAATTATTGTTACCTCTATAAATGTCATATAAATACAATGAGAGTAAGAAAGTCTGCAAAAGAAAATGCTACGGCTTGTGTGAGGTAATCATCATTACCTCTCTAAATGTCCTAGAAAGTAAAACGAGAGTAAGAAAGTTCACAAAACCAAATGTCTCAACTTGGTTTAGGTAATCATAATTTACCTCTCTAAATTTCTCTTAACCTAAAATGAGAGTAAAAAAGTGCACGAAAGTAATTCTTCATCTCGGATGAGGTAATTATAATTATCTTTAAAGTTCCCCGAAACTAAAACAAAAGCAAGAAATTCCGCAAAAGAAAATGCATCCGCTCATGTGAGGTAATCATAACTACATTTCTAAATTTCCCTGACGGTAAAACAAGACTTAAAAAGTCCGTGAAAGCGAATGTGTCGGCTCATATGAGGTAATCATAACTATATCCTTAAATGTCCCTGAAACTAAAACAAGAGTAAGCAAGTCCTTAAACGTAAACCTCTTCGCTCGGTTTAGGTAATTATAGCTACTTTTCTAAATATCCTGAAAGTAAAACTAGAGTAAGAAAGTTTACAAAGCAAATGCTTTGGCTCGGGTGAGGTAATCATTATTACCTCTCCAAATGTTCGCAAAATTTTAACGAGAGTAAGAAATTACGCAAAAGAAAATGTTTTGGTTTGGTTGAGGTAATCATAAGTACTTCGCTACATGTCCTTGAAAGTAAAACGAGAGTAAAAAAGCTCACAAAAGTAAATGTCTTGGCTTGGGTGAGGTAAACTTATTTAACCTTCTAAATATCCAAGAAAGTAAAACGAGAATAAGAAAGTTTGCTAAAGCCAATGCCTTGGCTCGATTGAGATGATCATAATTACCTCTCTAAATATCCCTGAAAATAAAACAAGACTTAGAAAGTCCGGAAAATCAAATGTCTCTGCTAAGTTTAGTTAATTATAGTTACCTCTCTAAATGTCCTTGAAAGTAAATGAGAGTAAGAAATTCTGCGAAACCAAATGCTTTGGCTCGTTTGGGATAATTATAAATACCTCTCTAAATGTCCCTAAAATTAAATCGAGAGTTAGAACTTCAATTAAAGGAAATTCATTGGCTCGGTTGAGGTAATCATAATTAGCTCTCTGAATGTCCTTAAAAGTAAAATGAAAGTAAGAAAGTCCGCAATAGATCATTTCTCGGTTTGGTTGAGGTAATCATAATTACCTCTATAAATTTTTCTAAAAAAAAGAGAGTAAGAAATTCCTTAAAAGCAAATATTTTGGCTTGGATGAGGTAATTATAATTTTCTCTCTAAATGTCGCTGAAAGTAAAACGAGAGTAATAAAGTACGAAAAAGTAAATACCTCAGTTCAGTTGAGGTAATTACAATCACTTCTCTAAATGTCGCTGAAACTAAAAAAAGAGTATGAAAGTCCGCAAAAGCAAATGCCTTGGCTCGGATGAGGTAATTATAACTACATTTCTTAATTTCGCTGATAGTAAAATGAGAGTAAAAAAAATTATATGACAGCGAATACTTATGCTCAGATGAGGTAATCGTAACTATCTCTCTAAATGTCTTTGAAAGTAAAACGAAAGTAAGAATAACCATAAAACCAAACGTCTTGGCTCGGTTTAGGTAATTATAGTTACCTCTCTAAATCTATTGAAAGTAAAACAAGAGTAAGAAAGTCTGCAAAAGCAAATGCTTTGGCTCGGGTGAGGTAATCATCATTACCTCTCCAAATATTCGTGAAATTATAACAAGAGTAAGAAAGTCCACGAAAACAAATGCTTCAGCTCGGTTGACGTAATTATAATTCCCCCTCTAAATTTTTTTTAAAAAAGATCGAGAATAAGAAAGTCCGCAAAAAAATGCCTAGGCTCGGTGGAGGTAATTATAATTACCTCTATAATTATCCTTGAAAGTAAATCAAAAGTAGGAAAGTCTGCGAAATCAAATGTCTCAGCTTAGTTTAGGTTATTATAGTAACCTCTCTAAATGTCCTGAAAGGAAAACAAGAATAAAAAAGTCTGCAAAAGCAAATGCTTCGGCTCGTGTGAGGTAATCATCATTACCACTTTAAATGTCCTTGAAAATAAAAGGAGAGTAAGAAAGTACATAAAACCAAATGTCTCGCCTTGCTTGAGGTAATCATAATTACCTCTCTAAATGTCCATGAAAGTAAAACAAGGGTAAGAAAGTCCGGAAAGCAAATGCTTTGGCTTAGGTTCTATAATCATAATTACATTTCTAAATGTCCTTGAATGTAAAATGAGTGTAAAAAAAGTCTGTGAAAGCGAATGCTTCGGCCTAGATGAGGTAATCATAACTATCTCTATAAATATCCCTGAAAGTAAAACGATAGTAAGCAAGTCCGTCAAAGCAAAAGTCTTGGCTCGGTTTAGGTAATTATAGTTACCTCTCTAAATATCCTAAAATTAAAAAGAGAGTAAGAAAGTCAGAAAAAGCAAATGATTTGGCTTGGGTGAGGTAATCATCATTACCTCTCCAAATGTTTGTGAAATTATAACAAGAGTATGAAAGTTTGCATAAGTTTTCGCATAAAGACGCATGAGGGCAGGAAGGACTTGTTAGGCTTATTAGTAAATGCTTTGGCTCGGTGGAACTAAATTTAATTATCTTTTTAAATTTCCTAAAACTAAAACAAGAGTAAGAAAGTCCTTGAAAGGAAATGTCTCGGCTCAGTTGAGGTAATTATAATTACTTCGTAAAATGTCGTTCGAAGTAATTATCTCTCTAAATATCCCTAAAAGTAAAACAAGAGCAGGAAAGTCCGAAAAATCAAATGACTCGGTTCAGTTTAGGTAATTATAGTTACCTCTCTAAATGTCATGAAAGTAAATAGAGAGTACAAAAGTCCCAAAAGCAAATGCTTTGGATCGTGTGAAGTAATCATCATTACCTCTCTAAATGTCCTTCAAAATATAATGAGAGTAAGAAAGTACACAAAACAAAATGTCTCAGCTCACTTGACGTTATCATAATTAGCTATCTAAATGTCCCTGAAAGTAAAACGAGAGTAAAAAAAGTCGAGGAAAGAAAATTCTTCGGCTCGGATGGGTAATTATAATTAACTCTCACAAGTTCCCTGAAAGTAAAAAAAGAGTAAGAAAATTCTATGAATGCGAATACTTCTCTTCAGATGAGGTAATCGTAACTATCTCTCTAAATGTCTTGGAATGTAAAACGAGAGTAAGAATAACTGTAAAAGCAAACATATTGATTTGGTTTAGGTAATTATAGTTACCTCTCTAAATCAACTGAAAGTAAAATGAGAGTAAGAAAAGCTGCAAAAGTAAATGCTTTGGCTCGGGTGAGGTAATCATCATTACCTCTCTAAATGTCCTTCAAAATAAAACGAGAGTAAGAAAGTACACAAAACAAAATGTCTCGGCCCACTTGACGTTATCATAATTAGCTATCTAAATGTCCCTGAAAGTAAAACGAGAGTAAAAAAAGTCGAGGAAAGCAAATTCTTCGGCTCGGATGGGAATTATAATTAACTCTCACAAGTTCCCTGAAAGTAAAAAAAGAGTAAGAAAATTCTATGAAAGTGAACAGTTCTCTTCATTTGAGGTAATCGTAACTATCTCTCTAAATGTCTTTGAATGTAAAACAAGAGTAAGAATAACCGTAAAAGCAAACATATTGGCTTGGTTTAGGTAATTATAGTTACCTCTCTAAATCTACTGAAAGTAAAATGAGAGTAAGAAAGGCTGCAAAAGCAAATGATTTGCCTTGGCTTGGTGGAGGTAATTATAATTACTTCCTAAAATGTCCTTGAGAGTAAAGCAAGAATAAGAGAGTTCACAAAAACTAATTTCTTGGATCGGGTGAGGTAATCTTATTTACCTTTCTAAATATCCATGAAGGTAAAAAAAGAATAAGAAAGTTTGCAAAAGGAAATGCCTCGGCTCGGTTGAGACAATCATAATTGCCTCTATAATTATCCCTGAAGTTAAATCAAAAGTAGGAAAGTCCGCGAAATCAAATGTCTCGGCTTTGTTTAGGTTATTATAGTAACCTCTTAAATGTCCTGAAAGCAAAACGAGAATAAAAAAGTCTGCAAAAGAAAATGCTTTGGCTCGTGTGAGGTAATCATCATTACCACTTTAAATGTCCCTGAAAATAAAAGGAGAGTAAGAAAGTACATAAAACCAAATGTCCCACCTCGCTTGAGGTAATCAAAATTACCTCTCTAAATGTCCCTGAAAGTAAAACAAGGGTTTACCGTAACTAACTTAACTATTGGATATCAATTCTTCTACAAGGCACCAAGACACCACAACAGAACAACGAACAAACAGCATTGGCTCCTGGCGGCTTCCAGACGGGCAGCGAGGATGGGCGGTAATGATTCAGGCTTGGTGGCTAAGGCTTAGTCTCCTCTAATCTCTCTCTCTTACTAACTTTCTCTAGGATATTAGTTTTTTGAAGACTAACAAGGGACTAATTCTATATTTATAATGTTAGCTCCTAGAGTTTACTAACATGCTTAATGGGTTTAATGGGTTATGTTTCACTTCATACTAACTTTAGGCATTTTCTACAAAAACATCGGGTCTATCTTATTTGGACTGTGAACCAGGTGTCACAAAGAGAGATTTAGTCTTTTTTCTTAAACGTGTTTCCACTCTTTGTGTTCAATTTTTTTTACGGTTTCCAACCTAAGTCTTGTGATGTGTTACTAACTAGACCATCTAAAAGTCTTTAGAATAACATCATGCATGTGTTACAAAGCTACTACATTTTTCATTTGTATGAGATTTACTTTTTAGTGGATGAATTAGCTTGCAATAGATTTTCGATAACAATTACATAAGACATTTTCGGAAAGATAAACTACATATCAGTATTAGAACAAAAAAGACGTTATGTTTTGAACAAAATTTATATTTTTGGGCTTTTAGAGATGACTTGGGCCAACAAGATTATCTTGCATCAAAAGAACGAGTTTTAGCCTAATTTTATTTTTGACATCAATGATATACTGAAAGGGAAGGAAGGAGCCTTCACAACCTTAAAACGTATGTAACAGAGCAAATGAAATATTTCTAACAAAATAATCAAAGCCAACTTTCCTCCATAATACGTGAATCCAGCCAAGCCAGACCATCTATAGAAAAGGTATGATCTTAGACGACCATCCCGAGTAACATTCCTAAAAATATCTTGCACCATTGAGGTTACTTTGAAGTCAGAAAAATACCACTTGTGATTCAAAAATTTCATAGTCAAACGCAAAATACGGTCAACATGATGATTTAAAGTTTTAGCCTTAAAAACAAATACGGACCTTTGGCTCCTGATCTAACACCCCTGCTTCTAGAAATTTCATGGCTATGTCATAAAATTTCACTTATCTTTTTTGTCACTTAAGGATGGTGACATGGGAAGTGATTTCTGGTACCGTGCGAGTGAGGAAAAACACGGAAAAAGATCATGTGGTGATTTGTAGGGATAGTGATAAGTCATTCGAGTCTCCCAAGATAACACACCATCTATCAGACGAGGATGAGATCCACAGAAGGTGGCGTTGAGGACCTTACAAGTCGTATCATAACCAAACCTATATGAGTGTGGAGACATATAGGCTCATACCATCAAGGTTGATGGTCTTGGTATGCAACGAGAACATTGTGATATGTTAGTGGATGTGATTATAACACCCCAGTTTGTAGAAATATAGTGGTGTATGGGGAGCATTTAAGAGATTTGATTTGGCTATCTATGCTACCAAAGTGTACTTATATTTTCACTTATTCCGAGAAAACTCTGAAGTTAAACATGGTTGAACTTGAGTAACTTAAGGATGGTGAGCTATCAAGAAGTGATTTTTGGTACCGTGCAAGTGAAGACAAAACACGAGAAAATATCATGTGGTGATTTGTAGGGTTCTAACAAGTATTTCGAGCCTCGTAACAATGCACCAGCCGTCGGACGAGGGTAGGATCCACAGACGGGGGTGGTCGAGGCATTACAGTTGAACCATAATTGATTAAAGATTGTTTACTTTCTGTTTTATTTATTATTGTAAGCATAACTAATTAATTTGGTTAGATTTGACTAAATTATATCACTATCTAGAGTTCAGGTACATCTTATATATGCATTTTATAAATTTGATTGAATTTTATAACATATATGCATGCATACTTGGGTACATTTTAACCGGATTATATCGGAGCGGTTTGCTGGACGATTTTGAATTTTGATGATTGGGAATAGGGGTGGGCATTCGAATATCCATTCGGATTTGGTTTGGGTATTTCGGATGTTTGGGTTTAGGGGTATAGGACCCGTTTGGGTATTTTATAGCTTTGGGTCGGGTACCTCCAGATTTTGTTATATTTGGTTACACCCAAAACCTGAAGTTGCCGTCGGATACCCGATAGTTTTGGGTTTTTTATCAGAACTTGATAAAAACCATAATTAATCCGAAGTACCTAAATTTACATTGATCCGAAATTAAACCAAGTATAAAAAGTGATTCAATGTCTAGAATGCTACAAACATTCATGTCTTTAGTAATATGATATTAAAGTTTAAACCAAGTAGATTGATACTAAAATGAGAGAGTAAAATCGAAACACAATTTTAAAGAGAGAAAATAATTTCATAAGGCTAAGTACATAGAGAAAAGAACCAACTTCATTATTATTCCAAAACATCTTCTATTAGTTCTTCACTTCCTGAAAAATGTGACACATGGAGTCATAAAGATTAAACCAAGTTACATTACCTTATTGTCGAGACGAGAGTAGCAAGTTGCCTTAGTGTTCTTATGCTGAGATTTCAAACTCTGAAAATTAAAAATACAAACATGACAGATTAAATAAGAATTGAAGGAATTAACATCAAGTAGAGAAACAAAAAAAAAACACTTTTCTCAAGTTTATCTTCAAATTCAACTTCAACAAGTATTTATGTTGTAAGCAACTTTGCTTCAAACTTAATATCATGTTTCATCCACTGCTATGTACACATCGAAACCTCAACTATATAGTGAGTACTAATTTATTGGTCTTCAATCACTATTATCACGTGTAAATATACATTTATCATGTAATTTAAGGTATTTTTTCATGTAGAGCCATAGGATTGCATTTGATGTTGATTTAGGTACAAAATGGCCTAAAGGAGCTAAAGAGGCAAAAAGAGGTTTTGGAATACAAAAGATTTGAGTTTGATTCGGATTGATTGAAGATTTACTAGAAGATTCATAAGAAGTGTCAAAAAAACACTTAAACATTTCAGAAACCAACTGGATTAGATTTAAGAGCATAAGAATAAGGAATTTAGGTCGAAACGAAAGTGGATTTGGAGTTACGGTTAGAAAATTATGAAGATTTGAAGATGAGCAATGTGGCAAAGCCGACTTAGACCCGACCCAGTCCAAACCGGGTAGACCTTTTTTAAGCATTTTTAACAGATTTTCACCCTAAGTTGGAATGTATTAATTTCACTTTGAATTTTTTTCCTCTTTGTACGAGCTTGCTTTGATTTATGCAATTTATCTCTTTTCCCTTTTAGATTTACATTTATAAACCCTAATCTATCATGAGTATGCAAAGTATCATCATGGATCTTTGTGTCTTCATCATTATTAGTGGGTAGATCATCTAAAGCCTTTGGGTATGGTAGATTAGGATGATTTGAGGTTGATTGGTTATGTTTATGACTTAGATTTCTATTGAACCTTTCTTGTATGATGATCTTAACGCTAGATTTTCTTACACCAAGTTGATTTAGATCATAGGGACTTTCATGCCCACATGGTGTTTGATAAAATTCTCCAATGAATCATATATATAGATTTGAATGCTTAGTCAATGATAATTGATGTCTAAGGTGTTTAATAACTAGCTAAGGTTGGAATTAATGCATATTTATCACTTTTTACGAACGAGAGTTTAGTGCTAATAAAAATGATTAGTATATGATTGGTGTCATGAGAGTGAATTAATCTAAATTAGTGATCTAAGGTTAAAGGATTAGCATTGTACATAGTATAATCATCATTGACTAGCCAAGCAAATCAGTTGCCTTTACCCAATGGGTCACTTGTCATTCTTGATTTCAATATTTTAGCTCTCATTTTATTTCCCCGCTTTGTTTCAATTTGAATCTTGTTAGTCTTTTGCATGCTTGTTATTACTGCTTAGTTCTTGCTAGTTTCATGTTAATTGTTTATTTTAGATTGAATTTGTTAGAAAACCAGAAAAACAAACCTGTTTGCTTAGCTTAAAAGATTTCATGGATTCTTAATGTGTGATTATAACTCCTAGTGGATTCGATCCGAATTGTGCTACAAATGACTCAACCGTACACTTGCGGTTAAAAATTTGGGTTTTAAAACTCGATCATATCAAGTTTTTGACACCATTGCCGGGAGACTTAGCGAGTGCTATTAGGATTTTGAATTCAATTGAGACTAAGTAGTTTTTCTAGTCTTGTTACTAATTGTTTCTTCTTAACTTATTGGTCTCTTAGGTAATAGAACCAACGAAGACATAGAAAGAGGCAAGTTCATTTGAAGAGATTGAATATGGACAACCAAAGATACAATCCTCTTTTTAAACCACAACTTGAAGGAGATGAAGCTAATGTAGAACAAAGAGCTCCAAGGCCAATATGATCCTTTGATTTGCCAACTTACCACGAGAGTATAAGGGGAATCCAACCTCCACCCGTTGAGATCAAAAATTTTGAGATAAAGTGGAAGCTCATAGCTATGGTTCAAGGGAATAAGTTTTACGGCTTGGCTACAGAGGATCCTATTGATCATCTTGATCAATTTTATCTAATATGCTCAACAGTGAAGATTAATGGCATTTCAGAGGATACATTCAAGCTAAGGCTTTTTCTGTTTGCGTAGGAGCTAAAGTCTGTCAATGGGAGAAGTGCTTGCCTTAAAATTTGATTAAGACTTGGGACACTTTCAAGGAGAAATTTCTTTCAAAAATTTTCTCTCCTTCAAGAACCACTTGCTTGAGAATGATTCATTTTACAAAGCTTGTGAGAGATTGAAAGGCTATATGAGAGCTTTCCTCATTATGGATTTTCCAAGGAGTTACTTTTGGGTACATTTTATCTGGGTCTCATCCCATATTTCCAATTGGCCTTTAATACAACGAACAATGGTAAATTTTTGGGATAAGACATTAAAAATGGTGAGATACTTGTTGAAAACCTAGCTCAAAGTATTGGGAGGTATGAAGAAGACTATGATTGGAAAGAAAAAGAGATAGAATAATGGAAGTTTTGATGAGTTGAACTGAAAGCTTGATATGATCTTAAAAGAGAACCAAAACCAACTTATTCTTGTGAAAGGTGTGATTGCTATCAAAAACATCAAATGGAAAGAAACATACAAGGGGATTTTGTTCAGGGATATGCTCTGAACTCCTACTACCAAGATCCTCATCAAACCCAAAGAACTCCCAAGATCCTCATCAAACCTAAAGAACTCAACACTTTCAAGGTCAAGTGAGCTCATCCACTCAAGCTACCTCTCAGGATAATGAAGTCAAGATATTGCTCCAAATGATACTAAAAGGATAAACCAAGAGTAATGCAGATGTTAGTGAGAGGTTTATTGAGATGCTTAATAAGATAGGTGAAATCTATAATAAGCTCAATGGAAATTTTGAGGGTCGCATCTAATGTGAACTATCTTTTATCTCAAAATGATGATTACAAGGTTGTTGAGTGTGATGGGAAGGTGAAGAAAAACAACAAGGAAAGGAGAAAAACGTCCAAGAAGGTTGTAGAGAAGAGAACTCGTAAGGATGAAGTATCTCCATATGACCAAAAACTTTTTTTTCCTAGTCCAATAAAAATGAAAAAAAAATAGGAAGCAAAGGGACTCCAAGGAGTTTAGCGGTAATAATGAGGATGTTACAGTTGACAAAGTGAAACAAAATTCACCTCTACTTGAGCAATTTGAAAAATATTAAGAGTTCTTGGATGGAAATTGCCTAGACCTTCTATTTCCAAATAAAGAGGATATGTCCAAAGAGGTTACCAAATAAGCCCACCCACCCTCACCAGAGAAGAACCTCAAGACCATAGAGATGAAGAAATTGGATGTCATGAATAAGGATATAAACATGTCAAATTAGCTCAAGAATTTCCACACAATGATCTTACACCCATTAAGGTACATAGATGGCACAATTGAGTATAAAGTAAAGTGAAAAAGAATGTCAAAACCCTTTGCTTTGGTCAAGGTGTTTACGATCAAAAAATGAAGAACCAAGATCAAGAGGGTTTCCAAGAGATCATGACAAATATGTTAAGTATCGAGCTATATGCTAGCGTAACACATATGGATCTACTTCTCGAACCTTATTCCACTTTCAAGGACCCACAATGTAGTTCCACAACTCCTCCTCTCCATCTTCTTCCTAAGGTTCTCGACTAAGTCCAAGGTATGGCTCTCTCACTCTCTTGTATATACCATTCACTTTTTTCATATCTCTTTTTCTTTTGCATTTTGCATTTTTGATTTCTCTCTATGATTTTATTTCACACTGAGATGGTGTAAAGTAAGTTTGGGGGAGAGACCCACTAGCTAATAATGTTGTCTTTGTTGTTTTCATTTCTCTTGAGTCTTGCATTGTACATAAACTTATGAATTTTAAAAAATAAATATCAAAACATTTGAATAAAGGTCCCAAAATTAGCATGTAGTTTCATATGCATAATATGATAAGAGTCTAGAAGCATATAAATTTGCGTTGAATATGCATAGGGAACAATGTTTTGATAGCCTCATAAAGAACTTATGTTTTGCTCTCTTTGTGATAGCCTTGTTAGTGCAAGTATAATGTTTGTTCATCTCTTGAAAAAACTTGAAAACTTCATGTTTGTTCATAATGAATCTTAATCTTGACACTTTTGGGCTCTTGATGCATAACCATGGTCATCAATTACACATTCAGGATATCTTTCATCATTTTACCACTCTTGTTAGTCAGAGTGGGCATTTCACTCTTAAAATGGTTTTCCCACCTTAAACCTTGCCCTTTCTTTTAAACCCTTGTGGTTTGCTTGAGTGAGGCCTCTTTTGATAATGCTAACATATGCAAATTTTTGATAGTATGAGAATGACAATGATTAGCTTCCATTTTAGCTATTCTAGTGGTTCATCAAAGGCTAGCATTAGGAAGGATAATTCATAATGATGGTTTGGTTTCATTGATGGGATTGGAAAGGAAAGAAAAATAGAGTGAAATGGAGAGAAAAATAAATAAAAAGGGGCCAAAGGCTTATGTTTGGAAGAAGGAATGAGAAACTCGGGAAGTAGGATAAAAATATGATAGCTCTAGTTATATGTTTAAAGTTAAAGGCTTCCTCTAAGTAAAGAGAAAAGAAAAGAAAAAGAAGAAAGAAAAGTGCTAATAAGAAAAGAGGAAATGAAATTAAAAGAAAGAGTTTATGTTTGAAAGTATGAAAAGACAAACTGTCGAAGTTTTAACAATGTGAAAAGGGGTTCGTTTTGATAGCCACAATTGGCTTTTGGGGTCTGATTGCAAGTTAAGTATGGGTGGAACAATAAAAGTTAGATTTGTATGCATAAATTGTTCTCATCTTAACGAAATTTTGCCCAATGTCTACAATTTTGTTTTCATGAGAGTAAGTCATCCAAAAAGAACAAACCTCCTTTCACTAAAATCTTAGTGCTAAAAGCCTTTCCTTCCAAACCAGGTTGATTTGATCACTTTCCTGTTCGTGAGTTCCACTTTGAATCAAAAGTTGAATGTGAGGATTGGTTAATATGATGGATAGAAAATTCTTGACTTATAGTGTAGAGAAAAAGATTTGGAGTTGCGATGCGTCTCGAGAAATTAAAGTTGATTGGAAAGTATGTTGTTGCAAAATGTTCACTCCCTAATGTCTTACGATGATTGCTTAGTTAAGTAGTTATGGTTATGAATCCATATCTTTAAACCTCTTCCAATGGATTATATTTTGTTGTTTGCTTGCAGACAAGAAAATGTCAAGTCTGGAGAAGTTGATGTAATGATATTATACTGTTTTAAACCTTTTTCTTACTAGTTTATTGGTTTTCAGTCCCTATTATCATGTGTAAATATACATTTACCATGTAGTTTAGGGTAATTTTGCATTTCGAGTTATAACATTGCATTTGATGTTGATTTATGTGCAAAAATGGTCAAATGGAGCTAAAGAGGCAAAAATAAGTTTTGGAACACAAAAGATTTGGGTTTTGAATAGGATTGAATTTGAAGATTTACTAGAAGATTCATAAGAAATGCCAAGAAAAACTTAAACATTTGAGAAATTACCTGGATTAGATTGTAAATCATTTTAAAATAAGGAATTTATGTCGAAACGAAAGTGGATTTGGAGTTAAGGATAGAAAGTTAAGAAGATTTGAAGATAAGCAATGTGGCAAAACCGACTTAGACCCGATCTAGTCCAAACCGGGTAGACCCAACTTGGAGCAAAATCTTTTTAAAGAATTTTTAACATATTTTCACCCTAAGTTGGAATGTATTAATTTCTCTTTGAATTTTTCGACTCTTTTCATGAACTTGCTTTGATTTATGAAACTTATATCTTTCCCCTTTTAGATTTACCTTTGTAAACAATAATCTATCATAATTATGCAAAGTGATTAGTGATTAGTGAGTAGATCATCTAGAGCCTTTGGGTATGGTAGATTAGGGTGATTTGAGGTTGATTCGTGATGCTTATAACTTAGATTTCTATTGATCGTTTCTTGTAAGATGATCTTATGGCTAGATGTGCTTACACCAAGTTGATTTTAGATCATAGGGAATTTCATGTCCACATGGTGTTTGATAAAATTCTCTAATGAATCATATATAGAGTTTTACATGCTTAGCCAATGAGAATTTATGTCTAAGGTGTTTAATGACTAGTTAAGCTTGGAATTAATGCATACTTATCACTTTTCACGAACAAGATTTTAGTGTTAATGAGGATGGTTAGTGTACGATTAGTGTCATGAGAGTGAATTAATCTACATTAGTGATCTAAAGTTGAAAGATTAGCATTTTTAGATAGTATAATAATCATTGACTAGCCAAGAATCACCCAAATCAATTGCCTTTACCTATTGGCCCGCTTGTCATTCTTGATTTAAATCTTTTAGCTCTTGTTTATTTTCCCGCTTTGTTTCAATTTGAATTTTTTTAGTCTTTTGCATGCTTGTTATTATTTCTTAGTTCTTGCTAGCTTCATGTTAATTGTGTCTTTTAAATTGACTTTTTTAGAAAACAAAAAATCAAACTTGTTTGCTTAGCTTAAACGATTTTATGGATTCTTAGTGTGTGATTCTTATTCCTTGTGGATTTGAACCCAATTGTACTACAAGTGACTCAACCGTGCATTTGCGGTTAGATAATTTGGGTTTAAAACTCGATCATATCAATTTTTTTGTGAAGTGAGTTTGGGGGAGAGACCCATCTACTAATCATGTGTTCATTTTTGTTTTCAATTTTTCTTGAGTCTTGCATTGTGCATAAACATATACCGTGAAAAAACCAAAAAAAACATTGAAAATTTTAAAAACACACAAAAGAAGCATGTAGTTTGATTTGCATAATAGGATCAAGTCTAGAAACATATAGGTTTGCATATGCATATGGGGAGATTGCCTTGTAGAAGTTCATGCTTAGGATTAAAATCATTTCCCTTAGTCACGGTATTTAATTCTTGAACATCTTTAAAAATAATAAAAAAATCCATGTTTGGAAATTTGCATCTTTAGAAATACAACTTCTACTTTTGTATGGCTCGCTTGATTTTTTTAAACATTTCTATAAACTTGGACTTAAATTGAATTTAATCTTCTCGCTTAGAGTAATATAAATGCGTTCTCATGGTTGACTATAAGTCACATTCGAGTTTTCTTATCTGCTTCACCACCCTTGGGTTAACTCGAATGGTCATTCTCACCTTTAGAGTGGTTGCCCTACCTTTAACCTTATCCATTTTTTCAAACCCTTTGATCAATTTGATGAGTGAGGTATTTTTTTGATAATGCTCGGATTTTTCAATAACTTGAGAATATCGAGAATGCCGGTGAAAAAATGAAGAAAACCTGAAATTCTAGTGGGATCGTGCACCTGGGTCATGACGTCGACATGCCTTAGTGGTTTGATGCAGTGGTGTCGTGACATCGATATGCCGTAGCGGTTTGGTGCATTTGTGTCGCGATGTCGATACGCCTCAGCAGGATCCTGACATCTGCAAAACTGGATTTTCCTTTTATCCAATAGTTTGACCCAGTTTGTTACAGGGTGACCCAATTTTTATTTATTTTGCATATAAAGAAAATTTGGTTAAAGAAAAATCCTTGCTTGTTTTAAAGATTTTTCTTTAACCAATTTTAGGTTTTTAAGAAACTCTTTATATGAATCTCTCTATTTAAAGTTATCAAATCTCTTTTTCTTCTTGAATCTTTCAACTATTCTTTTAAATCATGATTATGCAAAGATTGTTTGTGTTATTATAGTTGATTGTGAGTAATCTTTTTAGAGCTTTTGGGACTTGTAGATCTAGTGTGATTAGGAGTAGTTTAGTGGAGTTTAGGCTTATAACAACTTAGGTCCTTGCTTGATATGTCGTATTAATGATAGATTAGCCTTGAAAATGTTAGTTTAGGACTTAGCCAATTTCATGTCTGGAAGGTGTTTGATGAATTCTTGAACAAAAATATCAAGATTTTTACATTCCTAGCATATGGAAATAGTTATTATGGTGTTTAATGGTTATTTAGGGTTGTAATTAATGATTGTTTATCATTTGATAGCTAACAGAAGTTATTGACTATTAGATGATTAGTAAAGAAATTAGTGTCATGAAAGTGGATTAATTGAAATTAGTAATCTAAGACCCAATAATTAGTTATATTAAGTAGATTAAGCTCCACTAATTAGCTAACCATTTTTAAGCATTTCATGCTTTATTTCAATTTGAATTTCGTTATAAACACTAAAAACAACGGAGCCAAATTGATAGTACATTTTTCAACGCTACAATTATCCTATCATGTGTAGCACTTAAGGCTATCGAACCACCAGGAAACAAAAAAAACACACTAAAAATACAAATCTCGATTCAATCTAATATATAGAAAAGTGTTTGTTTTGTAACGATCAAACTGAAATAAAGCAGAAAATGCTTCAAAGCGATTTAAAAAACGTTTTTTGACTCTTGGGAATGAGATAGATGACTAGGGCGATCAATCGCTACTAACTAGTGGAGCTTAATTTACTTTAATAAGCTAATTATTCGATTTTAGATCAATAATCTCAATTAATTCACTTCTATGGCACTAATCTCCTTACTAATTATCCATTAATCAATAACTTTTGCTAGCTATCAAATGATTAATGAAAATTAATTTCAACCCTAAATAACCACAAATACTCTAATCAACTATTTTCATAGACTAGGTATGTAAAGCACTTGATATTTTTGTTCAAACATTTTATCAAACACCTTGTGAGCGCTAAAATGTCTAAGTTCAAAACTAACATTTTCAAGACTAATCTAGTATAAATAACACCTATCAAGCAAGGATTCATGTTGTTATAAGTTTAAACTCCACTAGTCTACAACTAATAGCCCTAAATCTATCATTCCCAAAAGCTTTAAAAATACTATTCACTAGCAATCATGTTAACACAAAGCAACAAGGTTGATCTATGCATAATCATGATTAATAAGAGAACATTTGAAAGATTTAAAAATGAGAAGAGATTCGAAAGATTGAAATATTGAAAATTAGAAAATGTTCTTCAAGATATCCAAAAGAGGCTAAGAAAGATCTAAAACAAAGCATAATGGTTTGTAATTAGGTTTAAACTATTTATATGCAAAATAATAAAAATCAGATAAACCCGCAGCAAGTTGGGTCAAACTATTGCATAAAAGGAAAAACTGGTTCTGCAGACGTCATGATCCCGCTGAGGAGTATCAACGTCATGACACATCTGCACAAAACCAATGCAGCATATCGACGTCACGATCCCCGTGCACGATCTCGCTAGACTTTCAGTTTTCTTTTCAATTCTTCACTGGTGTCGTCATCCCGTTGAGGCATGCCGACATCACAACACCACGGCACCAACCGCTACATTTTACTTCACTTGCTCTCATTATTGTATATTTCAGTCCGAATACCTATAAAACAAGAATTCATATGCAAACAATGTTCCTAAACTCTAAACATGCAACGCAGATTCAATAAATCAATGGAAAATGCAATCAAGAAGAGGATAAAAAACTCAACCTATCACTATAGATATTTATAGATTCGTAAATTTGGATTGTAAGAAAATTAACAATATATTTATTTAATTATTATATACATGAAAATGTGTTTTTGGTTTTCATGTAATGTAATAATATGTTCATTGATGTAATATGAATTAAATGTAACGTGATTGAAGGTTAATTGATTTAATTGTTAGTGTTTGACATAGTGAATAAAGCTAATCTAAGAAAATTAGTAATGATATAAGTGTTTGGCTAGTGGAGTAACTTTTTAAAAAATGGCTAAATTAATTAAATCAAAAATGCTGAAAAATGGTGGGTCTGCCATGTCAGCACAAATGTTCCAACATAAGTTATGTATTATAAGTTGGGCACTCACTATATAAAAGAGGCTCAATCAATTATGCCTCTTTTAATCAATCTTTCAAAAAGTGATTAAAAGAGGCACAATCTTGTCCAATCTAGTTATCTTATAAGTTGCAAGTAGGCAAATTCATCATCAGTACACAACTATCAAACAACTTCCTACTAGCTTCTGAAACTTGAACATATTTAATGCTCTCTCAGATTTTATGTAGTGAGTGCCCAATCACTTTTAAACCATTTTGCACAATTAGATTTAGAATGTGTGCAACACATCTAACATGAAAGAACTCCCCCGTACACAATAAGTTATCCTCTAACACCAGCTGCCTCCTTAGGATAGTTTGCATTGTGCTATTATTTCTGGCATTGTCTAATGTAATAGAGAAAAAGTTTTCTCTATTCCCCACTCTCTCCAAACCTCTAAGAATGTCATAGCCAAATCCATACCCGTATGAATAGGAGGTAAAGCACAAAATGAAAGAATCATATTTTTTAACTTCCAATCTTTGCCTATGTAATGTGATATCAAGTACATATACCCCTCAATAATTATAGAAGTCCATGAATCAGATGTGAAACAAATCCTACCTGGGATTTGAGACAATTCCAGCTTCAACAATGCATTTTCTATCTGTTGGTCTTAAAATCAAAGCTAGTTTGGTATTAGATGTCTCTACAAGATGGAATTCCACATATAGAATGCTTGTTAGAGTCATCCTCTATAGGGAAGCTTGTGATTGTTACCAAGGAGTGTAACTACTCACTTTTTCCAACAGAATTTGAATGGGAATTAGGGATAGAAATGTCTGAATTGCTACAACCATTTGATGAGATAACCAAATTGATCTCGGATTCTACATATCCTACATCAAACTTGTATTTTATACAAGTTTATAAGATTAAGAATTGGTTGTAAGTACATGAGAGGTCGTCAGATAATGTGATAGCTGATATGGTTGATGTTATGTAAATGCAATTTAATAAGTATTGGCATGAAAATTCTGATGTTCTTGCTATGGTTGTTGTGCTTGATCCGAGATTTATGTCTATTTTGGATTATTATTTCTCAAATCTTTCTGAGGAAACTTGTGAAGAAAAAAAGAACACGTGAGGGTTAAACTAATCAGCTATTCAAGGCTTGTAAGAGAACTCCCCTTAATCCAACAACTGAGACCACTTCAACTTCATCATGGCCAGCATGGCAACCATTCTCTCGGACTTAAGAAGATCAGAAAAAAAGCGGAGGAGATTCATAGACATGGCAAGAGTATCATCAACTATGATGTAAGTCACATCTATTTTCTTATTCATCTCTCTTTACATCTTCATTTATGATTTATGTCATTACTATAATTCTGTAAATCATATAGGCCTTTCATAATTTCCAGAAAAATACTGTGTGTGCTAGTGAAAATTAGCTTTGGACTTGTATTTGGAAGAACCACCTATAGACATGAAGATGTTTTCAAAGTAAAATGTCTTGGACTATTGTAAAGACAATTATCTATGCTTTGGAGAATTGGCAATCATGGCATGTGACCTTCTCAGCGTACCTATTACTATGGTAGGTTCTAAGTCCTCATTTAGCATTGGTTCAAGGGTTCTAAACAAATACAGAAGTTGTCTCTTACCAAAAAATGTCCAAGATTTGATTTGTACTAGGTTTAGGCTTCCGGGTAATGGTAAGTCCTTTTGATTATTTTATTATGCTTTATATCAGTTAATGAAGATATGAATTGTTGCTACTTCTACAGATTTAGAGACTGAGCTTGAGGGACTCACTATTAATGTTGATAGTTCTGCAAATGAGTCTCAGTGGATTCAACCAAGTAAGTGGTTATCCTTTTTTTCATTTCCCACTTTTGTTGACTACTTGCCGATAAAAAAGATGCTTTACTTTCTTATGTATCAGGTCATAATTCATGTTTGATGGTGTGATTGTGTGAATAAAGATTAAAGAATCATTTGAATGTTTCAGTTTATGCTTTCGAATTGGACTCATATTTATGTTTGTATTCCTAAAATTATGGATTATGGTGTTTCAGGTTCTGATTTGAAGTTTGAACCATGTTTAATGTTTTGTACTGTTTTATCAGATGTATTAGGAATTTCTAAAGTTTTGTTTAACAATATTTTAGTTTAATGCGACTAAATTGTATTTGTTATTTGTGGGTCGCATATTGGCAAGTTTGTGGTCTTATGGACACGCGTTTTTGTTATGCAGGTCTGCAGGTCTACGGGTCTACGAATTTGCGGGTATGTGAGTATTTGTTTTATGTATGCGGGCTACCTGCGGGACCCGCGGTTATTGACGGGGCGGTTGTGGGCTTTATAATTTATACCCGCCGTTTAGTGGGCCGGGTTTGAGTACACAAAATTTTATGTATTACCCGCAGGGCTAAGTCTAACTAATGTGTACCGTATCAACCCACAATAAACCGGATCAGATCCGGGTAAAACTTGGATAAGATGAAATTTGGTCACAAAGGCATCGCGACGCCGCTGGGTGCCAGTGGTCATCGTCAACCCGCTGCACTAAACCGATGGGTGCCAGCGGTCGTCGTCAAACCGCTACATCTGTCCACTCTCTCCTCCACTCTTCCAAGATCTCCTCCAGCAACTTCGACAACCCGTTGCACCAAACCTCTGCAACAACTGTCGCTTGGAAAGCATACCTCAATAAAAACCTGTGATTACCAGCAAACACAGAGGCAGAGATAATAGAGATGATATCGTCAAACCTAGCGACATACCTCATTTGGAATAAAGCAGACGTGAGCTAAGCCCATATGGGAGACATAAACATGCAATCAAAAAAGAGATAATTGCGTGATTCCAAGGCCCCTGACATAAAATACAACTCGTGTTGCCGTCGTGAACCCAAGCCATCATTCTATCTTCCGTTGACAACCTATTTTTAACAGCAAGCCAAACCAAGAAAGAGTATCTCGGAGTTGCAAAAGAGAACCACACACCTTTGTACCAGCTCGTGATTTAGAGCAACCCTCAGATGATTCCAAGTATTTTTCGACAAAAAAAAACTCTTTTTGAAAATTCTAGGAGCTTGATGCCAAAAGCAGATGTCCGACTCTGTACTCCCAAAGTTTCTTAGCTTCTCAATCTCCTCTGTCTCACTCTATTAGTTACAAAAATTTTCGCCAATAGTGTTTAAAGCATGCTCTGGTCTCGTTATTTAATCCAAGAACCCACATTTGAAAAGATATTAACCGACCAAAAGGAGCTCGCCCGGATCAAATATTTCTTCACCCAATTAATCCACAACGAAGACCGGCTGAGATTATCCGCCAGATAAGCTCATAACAACTGACTTTATTAGCATCCTCTAATGATTTTATACCTAACTATCCCTCCTTCTTTGGGCAGAAAACATCTTTCCAGGACATCTTAGCCTTTCTAGGGTTTAAGTCTGGACCCGACTAGAGAAAAGCAGTGTCGATTCTCTCATTTTCCCTAATGTAGACACTAGCCAAACAAAACGCAGAGATCCAAAAATTTGTTAGACTTGATATAACTGAAGTAAGAAGTTGTAACCTACCCGCAAAGGAGAGAAAATGATGCTTCCAAGAATGAATCCGAGTCGTGATCTTATCTATGAGAGGCTGGAAATCACTATGTGACATTCACTTCGTGAGAAGCGGCAGCCCTGAATACTTAACCAGAAGACTCCCCATATCTAGAGTAAACTGAGCAGTAATAGCAGATTGTCGGTCTTCCGAGACGTTGGCCTGGAACATAGTTGACTTCTCAAGACTTATTTGAAGCCCCAAGAAACGACCGAAATCCTTAAACACATCCAAAATGCCCTCAATAGAACGCGGTCTCCCATCCAAAAAATCAGAATATCATCTGCTAAACAGAGGTGGGTAATATCCAAACCACGACAACCTGATACCCAAACTTCCCTGCATTCGCTGCCCTATCCAACATCATCGAAAGCACATTCATACAAATAACAAAAAGGTAGGGAGATAAAGAACAACTCAGTCTCAAACCCTTAGTACTCTGGAAGAACCTGACAAGTTCACCATTTACCTGGACCGAGAAGGAGGGAGTTGTAATACACAGTCTAATCCAGTGGATGAAGATAGCTAGGAGCTGGATAATGGTGAGGAAGTTTAGTAAGAAAGACCATTGGACTGAGTCAAAAGCTTTGGAGATGTTGATCTTCATGGCACAGTGTGCCGCTATGTCATCTTTATGATAGTCCTTTAAAAACTCCGAAGCTAAGAGGAGCTTCTCCATAAGGTAGTGATCTTTGATAAACGCTGATTGATTTGGAGCAATGAAACCATCTAAAATTTGCTTGAGATGATTTTCAAGAATTTTGGAGATCACCTTGTAGGAGATGGGAGGGTAGTCTTTCATTACCATTGTGTCATTCTTCTTAGGGACTACGGAAAAATTGTCGCATTGATCCCCTTTGGGAGGAAACCATGGGCGAAGAAGGATTGAACAGCCACTACAAAGTCATTTCCAACAATAGGCCACAAATCCTTGAAAAACTCATTTGTGTAACCATCTGGACCAGGGGATTTATTTGTAGGCATGGAGTCGAAGACCCCTTTTATTTCTTCAGAAGTTAATAACGTGATGAGCTGTATCTTTGCAGTTTTGGAGCACCAAAACTCGAGAAGACTATCCAGCTCTGAAACCGTGGCCCCTGTAAAATCACTAGAAGTGTGAGAAAAAATATCAGTGAAATACCTTACCGTCGTTGTCTTGATCTCCTTGGGATTTTTGAGATTAACTCCATCCTGGTTCACTATTTCTCTTATCAAATTTCGAGCTTGTCGCTCTTTAACAGCGTTGTGGAAATATCGATTATTTTTATCGCCAACGTCCAGCCAATGCAACATTGATTTTTGTCGAAGAAAAACTTCCTCCAAACGCGACACCTTCTCTCACCTCTCAAAAGTCAATGCTTCCAAGGTAGTCGCAGTAGGATCTAGATGAGAAAGAGTGGCATCTTGGTGAATGCACAGATCCGCATAAGCCTCATCAATTCGCCTAGACAAATGATGAAGCTTGACGCGACTCAAATGTCTAATTTGTGGCTTAAGGAACTTCAACTTTTTACAGAATCAAAACAGAGAAGACATAACAACACCTCCATATGATTCCAATAGTCCTCCATCATAGGTTTAAACTCATCAACCTGTAAAAGAGCATTAGAAAATTTAAAAGGAGTTCTAGGTTTTATGATCGTACCAAAAAGATGAATGTGGCCTCGCAAGTGGTCCGAGGAACCAATTACGTTTATATTGATAATTTTCTAACAATATTGTGTGCAGCTAGTACTATATGATTTATTTTTCAGGAAGTCTACCCAAAGAATAAAATATATTAATCAACATACAAAATAATCCTCTTCTATTCATACATTTGTTTGATCAAATCTATTCCAAACACAACCTGGATCAAGACGAGGGTTATTTACCACACATTATTGGCGTTCATCTATATCATACATAAAATGAAGAAACAAACGATGCTAATATCGATGCATATAAAGCTGGACAATATGTTAAAACCTCATTTCCTCCGGTGGATCTTAATCTTAATACATCTGACGACGATGATATTTGGAGTCTTTCCTGATCACATATTCGTTCTACTAGAGTTAATTTTGAGACAAAAATTGATGGAAGATTTCAACATATGTAAGGATATTGAAGAGAGTAGCCAAATGGGATGCGTCCACGTCAAAATTCAAAGCTGACATATGGCCCAAAACTTCCCGTACTAGAATTTTTACCTATCAAGCCAATGAGTACATACTTGTGGGAGACAAACAAGTGGTTAATGAACGATAAATATATTCGTGATAGGTTTATGAAGTTATAGAGTGAAGAGAATAAAATTTGGCTTTTAGAAAGGTTAGCTGGTGTGGATAGATATGAAATCCTTGTGATCTTATCAACCTACACATGATGAGTAGCACTAGTGAAAGAGGTCATGTAAGATAGTGAAATATGTCATGTAAGATATTTCGATTATGCCTACGGTGGTGGTGGATATTTTTGTGGTGGGTCCGGTGGTGGTGGATCTTTTGGTGGCGGGTTTGTTGGTGGAGGGTCAGTTGGTAGTCAAGGGTTTGGTTTAGATACGTAAGATTTCAATAGTTATGAAAATGAGAATGTTTTGCCTTCTCATTCATCACCATGATTTAGTTCAAGGTAAATGTTCTTTGGTTCATGGTCACGAATGACTAGTTTTTTCACTTTGTTTGGCTTACACTATAAGAAGACAACTGAAATCAGACAGTCAAATCCGTCGAATTTTAAACATGTGTTTTATTTCCGACGCTCTAGATCAGACAGCCAAATTCGTTAAAAATTCCTCAAAAATAGCTGTTTCCGACGGAATTGGTTTTCTGATTCAGGTTGTCTTCTTATAGTGCAAGCCAAACAAAGTGAAAAACTAGTGATATGTGACCATAAACCTGAGAACTTTAACCCTGAACTAAATCATGGTGATGAACGAGAAGGCAAAACATAGCCATCTAATCTAGAGCGCCGAAAATAAAAAACACGTCATAAATATGTTGGTCATTCAGATGGATTTGCAACAAATTTCTGACAACCAAATATCCGTCGGAAATCTGTCTGTTCAAACCTTCTCGGTAATCTATCGGAAATCCATCTGTTTAAGCCTTCTCGATAATCTATCGGAAATCCGTCTGAAACATGTATGTCGGATATTCGTCGGAAATCCATTGGTACTGTTTCCAACTGGTGAACAGATGGATTTCTTATGGATAAGTTTCCGACGGAGTTTTGATAGATAAGTTTCCAACAGAGTTCTGATGGCCCTATTCAGACGGATTTCCGACGGATCTGTTTCCGACATATTTCAAATTAAAATTTAAAAATACAAACAAAATTTTAATTCTGATTAAAAACTAATATGAAAATTAAAATTAAAATTTAATTTAATTAAAAATGAAATTATCCAAATTAAAATTAAAAGTATTCAAAAATAATTAAAAACATAAAAAGTATTTAAAACAAATAATTAAAAATAACTAATTTTGTGGTTGTGGTTGCTGAAATGATAAGAAGAATGCATCCATTTGCGCTCGCATTGTTTTGATTTTTTTCTTATCTTCTAGTCGCTCTTTTTTTATTGTTTGGAGCCATTCCTGATATGATACCCACTTTTCGTCTATGGTTTGAATGTTCGTCCTCAAACTTTCAAATTGGCCATTTTTTCTGCGAGTTGTGCCCTAAGACCAGGATCATCATAAAACCTTGAAGAAGCAGAAAATATAATAGTATGGTACTCCTGTGGAAGTCCAAATATGCGACCTTTGGACTTTGGAATTTCATGTGAAACAAATTAAATGATACAATTATATAAATTAAAAATAGAATTCGAAATTAAATGATACAATAATTTTTTGTTTAAAGAATAAGAAAAAATAAACTTACCAGTTGTTGTTTGTGGGATGCCTTGCTCGTTGCTCCTAAATTATGCGTAGCAACTCCTTTACCCTCGTGGTCGCTCTTCCGGTTGGTATATTGAGTTACTGAGGTTTTTCAGGTTTCTTCCATCTTCCAATAATCAATGAACCCGTTCCATACGTCCGGGTTCACAAGCAACTTCCTAGGCACTTGTCCTTCTAGTTGTTGTTTGTGGGATGCTTTGTTCGTTGCTCCTAAATTATGCGTAGCAACTCCTTTACCCTTGTGGTCGCTCTTCCGGTTGGTATATTGAGTTACTGAGGTTGTTCGGGTTTCCTCCATCTTCCAATAATCAATGAACCCGTTCCATAGGTTCGGGTTCACAAGCAACTTCCTAGGCACTTGTCCTTCCACTCGTTCAACTTCCTATAGTACATCTTCGATGTCTTAGCATCGAACTCACGTCTAATCGTAGCTCTGAGGTCTATATCCTAAGTGAAATCTTGCTGCAAAAATAAAATGTATATGAAAATAAATTATTTAAAATTAACGTAAAATAAATAAATAGAAAAAACTTGCTGCTAATTGCCGAAACCACATATCATGGTCTGTCATCGGCATGGTCGAGTACATCGCATACAGACGCTGTAGAAATATGTTAAGTATCCAGTTGATGGACTTCGTGATCCCATAAAGGGATAAATGAAAGCTACAAAAATTATTATTTATAAAATTTTAAACCTACAAAAAATAAATCTAAAAATCTTAAAAATAATAAATATCATAAAAATATACTCAAAAATCCTTTAAATAATTGTCCGCGTCTTTGGCGGTTCTCAAGAAGATTCACACCTATGGATTTGCAAAAACTTAGGACACGCGAGAGGCCAAAAGTTATTTCCCAGGTAAAATTTTGACGGATTTCCGACGGATCCCGAAACTTGCATGTCGGATTTGGTCAGTCAAATTTCGCGTATCCGTCAGAAATCCGTTGGAACTTTCCAACAGACTCGCAAAACTTGCATGTCTAGTCATTGGTCAGTCAAACCTTAAAACGGAACACATGTATCCCTATATCCGTCGGAACTTTTTGACGGATTTAGGGATTCGAGATTTTGGAAGATCCGTTTCACTTGAAATATGTTTGTAGTATGCTATATTAATCATTTCAATGATATTAATACTAGATAAGACCTTGTTTGTATCACAAATATACAAAAAAAAATTAAGTTGTTATAGCTATACATGTTCCCTTAAGTATATGTATCATTATCTAACATGGAATCTTAATCATACTAATTTTTTTATACTTCTAATATAACTAGTTTAAATGTTTATTTTGTCACAAATGTTTTAAAATAAGTGTGACAATTGTGTTTTTAATAACATTGTGCTATACTTATTTGAAAAAGATTCAAAACCCCAAAATTGTCAGAAATTCTAACGGATTTCTATTAGACGTAGTATATCCGTCAGAAATCCATTGGAGATTTTTTTAAAAGCTAATTAATTTATAAATTTATGTATATATAAATATAAGTGTATTTTATAAACTGGAATTATGTAACTAATATTCAAGAAATTAAAATTAAAAATTCACTAACTACTCTGAATCTTCAAATGATCCTTCAGAAGGAATTGGTCAATTTGAACACCCTTGGTTCTTTCGAACCATATAAACTTATACCTAAAACTCCTATTAATAAAAAAATAGAACTTTCTGCCATGTATAAAATAAATTTTGTAGATGAATACACAACCAATGAATGGATCATATAAATCGCACTTAAACACAATGCACCTCAACTCCAACATTCCTGGGTAGCAAAGTTCCAATATTTCATTCAAAATATCATAGTAAACTACATCATTTGATTGAGCTGAAATTAACATAGTCTGAAGTTGGTCTCATTCTTCCCTCTTCATGAATCCTAAACGCATATCCCCTAGTGCAAAACATAGGGTATGAAGTTGTAATGTTGTTTGGACAGTTAACTAACTTCACTAACAATGTCAGAAATGTTTGATCACTTTATATTCATTCAGTAACCTAGAAAAAATAATAATAATTAAAATACAACAAAAAATTTGTATTCCAAATTAGTAAGGGTGTTTAAAAACTTACGTAAAATTGCAAGCAAGGCGGAATAAAGCAGTCTATCATCTTTATCATCATGGTGCGCCGAACATTTACTCTTAGTACGAACTTACGATGAAAAGTAATATTCAACAAAGTTACATGTTCCACCTTAAGAAAAAAGGTTAAAAATTAAGCAAAATTGAGGAATCTATTGTCATACAGAACCTCAACAAAGAAGCATCATACTTTGTTGAAGCTCTATGTGACAATAGATCTCTCAATTTTGCTTAATTTTTAACTTTTTTCTTAAGGTGGAACATGTAACGCTCAAAAAAATACATCCAATGATATTGAACATGGCCTCTTAGTGCTGTTTCTCGTGGGAGGTGGATTGGAAGATGTTCTATAACATCAAAGAAAGACGACAAAAACATCTTAAGATTACAAAGGATAACCAGTATATTGTCCTCTAAACTGCGGATACCCTCAACTGTAAGTGATTTTGTGCATAAATCTTGAAAAAACACCAACTCATAAAAATAAAAAATAAACATATTAATATATATATATATATATATATATATATATATATATATATATATGCGTCGGAAATGGTTACTATTATGGAAGTAACAATATATATTTGCATTTATTTTGTGGACTTTTTTTGAAGAAGATGGACAAAGAAAAATGGAAGAAGCCAATGCATCACAACATGACAATCATGACTCTTCATTCTAATAAACTTCTCTTCTACGGAATCCACACAATTAAGTAGATTAGATGTGTATCTATCAATGAATTTTACATCTTTGCGAATCCAATCAAAAAAAGTTTTTTTCTTAGTTGCTTCTAACCGGTGGGCAGGCATAGGACATCTACCATTCGACAAAACTTCATATTGTCTTTCGTCTTCTCTTGGACGTTTAAAACAGTGTTCATGATGTTGTCAAAGAAGTTATTCTCAACGTGCATAACATCTAGATTATGGCTTAATAAATGGTATTTCAACTATCAAATAACTTCCTACTAGCTTCTGAAACTTGAACAAACTTAATGATCTCTCAGATTTTATGTAGTGAGTGCCCAATCACTTGATACTCAATAATACTTGGACATGATGAATTTGATACTCAATAAAATCTACTTCTTTTTAGCAAAATTATTGAAAACTTATTCAATAATTGGGCACTCACGTAAAATTGTACCTCTTTGAGAAATAGGCAAATTCATCATGTCCAAATTCTCATTTTTCACAATATGTAGTCTTAAATTGTCGTTTGTTCATCCCTATGTTTATGGATTTTTTGCACTTGTAATTTGTTTGATGTTCGGTTTGTTTGCATGCAAACCATATATTTCTCACTAAAACTATATATCTTTATAATATCCTATGAAAATTGTGAGTTTATAATTTATTGAATTTCATGTAATTAATTAATTAATGTTAAATCTTCTGATAAAGTTAATAACAAATAAATTTATGTGTTCATATGTCAACCTATTTAGCTATTTGATCCATGAAATTAAAAAGATTTATGGGTTAATTCGATCAATTAAATTTGCTAGATTCATGTGTCAATCTAATTAGTTTAGTCTATAATTTATTTAAAACTAAACCAATTAAGATAATTAAAACTAAACCAATTAAAACTATATATTTATAATATCCTATGAAAATTGTGAGTTTATAATTTATTGAATTTCAAGTTAATTATATTCATGTTAATTATAATTTTGTTATGTGCCAAGCTCTCGTGATAAAGTTAAAAGTTTTTTTCATCCAAAGATTATATTATTAAGCTTTTGAAAGATACCACTACGGTGATTAACAAAGTAAACCCAGTAGATCTAACCCGACAAACAACAAGTTTCTGAAGACTAAATCCTATTGAAGGAGCCAAACGATTTCACAAACTAACATGACAAATCCTAAAAACAAATGGGATCAAAACGCGAAACTGAATCAAACTAGTTTGATTTCACAAACTAATAGTTGTGCACTTGAAGACAAATAAACCCAAATCAAGCCGACCACAGCAAACTCGAACAATACCAGCAAGAAACCAAACTGGAGAGATACAAAGACTGACACCAAGCTAGAAAAGGACAGTAGACGAAGGAAGGTGAACCAAAGATATCCAGATCTATAAAAGATTTCTGCAACAAAACTGGCAGTCACATCCACTGAAGGATAAGCCATCAAAAGATTTATCGACAAAGTTAAAAGGAGAAGACACCCCTGGGGTCAGAGAAACCAGCTAGAAGGAAGGCACCATTGAGAAGAGTTAGGATTGAAATTTAAAATCAGAAGCGTTTGCAAGAGAGTCGCACTGTCGAACATACATACCCGCCACCTCTGACTTCATAGCAATAAGAATTCCAACCAAATCTGGGAGCTTTCTTCATTCCCTAACCAGTCTTATCTTCAAAAAATCAAACAACATCGAAACCAAAATCTCCAATAGCTAAGAAAAGATTACTAGAATAGAAAATAAAAGAGAGAAAAGTGAGAAACCGACTCTGATGTTAAAAGTAGTTTAATTAAATATAAAAGATTCATAACCATTAAAGTCAAACATTTAAATCAACATCTTCATTCACATCTTCGTTAGGTCCATAAAAAAAAACTGCCTCCAACTCATGATCGTCAAGAGAAAATCCTCAAACTCAAGTCTCCCAAGATTAGTCTCATCTAGTGAATCAAATTGGTCAAGTGAAACATCCTATATTTGATTGAGATCAGTTTTGTAAGCATGATTTTCTAGATAAAATACAAAGATTATTGAGCACAAATACTAAATCTTCTGTTCTTTGTGTGAGTAATCTTATTTCTTTTTACAGAACGAACGAACTTGTAAGTACTCCAATAGACTAATCAACTTTAATTGAAAAGAATTTACTTTGCTCATCTTAGTCTCTCTCGTCTCTTCTTCAAAGTTTTTTTTAGAGTTTGAAACTTCTAATTAAGTTATGATTACTTTTTGGAGAAGAAAAATATATGAGATATTTTATATTTTTTAAATTAGTTAGAATTTTAAATTAAAAATAATAATAAACATCGTATAAATCTCATGTTTCCACATTATTTCCTAATAAATTTTCAAATAAAAAAGAATAAGTTTTCATTGCGTTTCTAAAACATAAATATATGTTTAAATTACACTTTTTTTAAAACATGTTTTTATAGTATTTTTATTGCGTTTCCACCACGTTTTCATTGCGTTTGGAAACGGACCTCCGGAAGAGTTTCAATAGGTTTCATATGGTTTTTGTTATTGGCATTTCCTTGTTAATATTGAAATTGAATAGTTATTACTTTGTAAGAAAAAAAATTTAAATGAGAGGAATTAGATCTAGCTAGTGGCTCGTCTCGCTGCTTCAGATCTCTTCTTCGATCGAGCCTCATGGTCAAAGGGACTAATCAAACCTTAGAGCAGCAAAAGGCAATTCTCATTTCTCTCTCGACTCCTTCGTATCTAAAACGATCTAGCTACGCACGAGCGATCCGTTTGTAATTCGATTCGATTCATTGTTTTGATTCTTGCGGTTTTGTGCAGAAAAATTGCTGTTGAAGCAGAAGGAAGACGAAGAGAAGTGGAATAAGAAACTATGGCGGCGGGTGGATTTTTGGCTCGAGCATTTGAAATGATGCTTAAAGAGTCTGGGGGAAAGAAGTATCCTGATCTCCAGAAAGCTATTCAAGCGTATCAAGGTTAGATCTCGATTTCTCCATTTTTTCTCAAATCGTTCAAATGTCACCCTTTGGAACGCGATCATAGCTATCGTTTATTTGCTAGATGTGTATTTCACTTAAATGTGGTCGCACAACCTGATCTTTTAGGTTAATATTAGTGTTTGGTTTGGTTGTGAACTTTTTGGTTTGGCGTGATAGAACAAGTCTAATGCTATGGAATTTTTGGGTTTGTTATTGGATTCGCTTGCGCGTAGGCCTTAGATCAACTTATGGCTGTTATTTTGTATCTGATACATGAATTTGGACCTGTGAACAAAGATGCTACTATTAGAATAGTTTAACGAGGAATATGATCTGTTGGGAGACTTAAGGTCTTATAGGCTCTAATGAATCTATGATTTATTGTATAAGATAGTTGTGGACAGGGATTGGTTACATGCTTACAGAATGGTTTTACTTTGTTCTACGTTAATTAATGGGAAGTTTGGTCCATTATTACGAACTTTGTATGAACTTGTCATCTCCTGTCCGGGGTATAGCTACACTAAGCTGATCTGTGTCAATGAGGTGATATTAGAAAGAGTATGAAAGAGGTTCACTCCCTGTTGCTATCCAGCAATCAATGATGTTTAAACAAGTCTTTGATTAAGGCGTCTCTCTACATTTTATTTTGTTCTGGTCATATTGTCTTCGTATGTGGTGATCATTATTTTCTTTCCCTAACTAGTTTAGCTTCCATTTGGTGATTGTTTATAGATGGTTCAAAGGCTGTTATGCAGGCTGCATCCTCGAGCATAGATGAGAGGTAATGACCAGACCAGTGTTCCATTTTCTGCTAGCTTGAGGGTTGAGTTTTCTCGATAAATTGATATTTACTTTGAAATTTTATTTTGATATTAGGTAGTCATCTGTTGATGTTTATGTTATTCACTTTTAACGATGATAGCTATTAGCCAAGCTTGATATCATGAAGTGCCAAATCGTATCTGTCACATTTAAGTCTTTTGTAAGAGTTTGGGCCTTCCTTTTTACTTGTGAGTTTGATTTCACCGACTCTTAAGGGGTTTCATAATTTATATGTAAAGGTGGCCTGTTCTGTCTGTCTTCCTGCCTTATGCATGTGAAAAATAAGCTCAAAGGTCTATTTCTACATGACTGACACTGAATTATATTTAACTTCAGTTCAAAAGCTGAAGGTGGAGGTGGAAAAACTGGTGGAGAAGCAAATGAACCGCAAAAAGTCCCGAGTACTGAAGTGGCCAATCAGGCTAGCCAGTCAAAAAGCGGGACTATTAACATTTCCTTAGCAAATGCTGGACACACATTAGGGGGAGAAGAAGTGGAGCTTGTGCTGAAACCTCTACGCCTTGCATTTGAGACAAAGAACTTAAAAATATTCGATGCTGCTTTGGATTGTCTTCATGTATGTTTTTTCTATAGTGCTTTTAGTATCCCTTGTCGTGCCACTAAAGATTGTTTTTTTTGAGATTCCTGTAACTCTGTGCTATTGTAATGTATCTCCAGTCATTCTATAGATGTGCTGTATATGTTTTTAATTCGTTTTTTGCTGCAAGCAGAAACTCATTGCCTATGATCATTTGGAGGGGGATCCGGGTTTGGATGGCGGGAAAAATTCTGCACCTTTCACTGATATTCTGAACATGGTTTGCAGCTGTGTTGATAATTCATCACCAGACAGGTATGTACCTCTGTGTTCAAAATCTTCTTGTAATTGGTTATTACCAATTCTTAAAGCTGAAAATATTTGTGCAGCACCGTACTTCAAGTGCTGAAGGTTCTTCTTACAGCTGTTGCTTCAGGAAAGTTCAAAGGTAAGCCTCTGATATAGAAAGCTGTGTTTTGTAATTTTTAGAGGGACAAAATATCAAATTAAGTTATTTTAATCTGTTTTGATCGCAGTTCATGGGGAACCATTGCTGGGGGTTATTCGAGTTTGCTATAACATTGCTCTAAACAGGTGTACTTTCTCTCCTTTTATCTGATTTTTTCATCACTCTAGGTGTAATTACTAAATGCAGAATTTACATGTAGCAAGAGCCCAATAAACCAAGCAACTTCTAAAGCAATGTTGACTCAGATGATAAGCATTGTATTCAGGAGAATGGAGACTGACACTGTAAGGAATTTTAATTTTTCAACGATGCATATGTTTTATTGGATGTTTGAAAACAAAGTAAATGTTGAACAGAGGCGCTGACTATTGAATGTATATCTAGGTTTCCGCATCATCCACAGTGTCTCAGGAAGAACATGTTTCAGGCAACAGTTCAAGCCCTAAAAATGAAGAAATTACTGCAGCTGACGAAAGTGAGAAAGAAATAACCTTAGGAGATGCACTCACTCAGGCAAAAGACACAACTCTTGCTTCTGTTGAAGAGCTGCAGACCCTTGTAGGCGGTGCTGATATTAAGGTTGGTTTTCACCTTATATCTTAAACTTTTCTCCATTGCGTTGATGGATTATAGATGTATTTTTTCAAGAAAGAAGTGCTGAAAGAATTTTGGAAAAAGGTTATAAATTCCTTAGAAGAAAAATATTCTATATTGTTTTGTAGCATTCTTTCTGTATATACTTCTGTCATGTCCTTGTTGTTGCTTCTATGTTGTTGATATTTTGTCAGTCATTTGTCTTCAAGTGCCCAGTAAATATTTATCTTTGTAATATGTATGCGTCTCATAGGCTCTGTAGAGTTTCCCTGTCTGAAATTTAGCAAGAAATAGATAAAAATAGTGAGACTGGAAGAAGTTCTCTAGGATAGTTTCTTCAGTCATCCTGATAGATGGAAGACTCGTGTATGCTGTGGTTCAGAAGAAGTGGTTTTTGCGGACAATGAAGTTCTTAATTCTATGATCAGGGTTTAGAAGCCGCCCTTGACAAAGTTGTGCATCTTGAAGATGGCAAGAAGATAAAACGGTATAGTTCATACCACTCTGCTCAATTCTGAGCTTAAGCTTTTGCTTTACCGATCTATATACCCGTATGTCTTTATGCCTATTTATGCTTGAGTACGTGCACACACACGCCTGTATTATGCATATAAACTTGCATCTGGCGGAACATACACACATGCTCATATTTACCTGTTTCGATTAGTAGATAGAGTTAGACTTCTTTTTTCTTTGTAAAAGTCATGACTTTGTATTCAACTCATTTTAATTCCATAGGGGCATCGAGCTGGAGAGCATGAGTATTGGACAGTGTGATGCATTGCTAGTGTTCCGTACTCTTTGCAAGGTTAGCTTTTAGAGTGGTCCATTTCTCTATCCTTGACTAGCTATTTGTGATGCTTCTGTTAGAAAATTTTCAAATTCTGTATCAGATGGGTATGAAAGAAGATAGTGATGAAGTCACAACTAAGACCCGTATATTGTCTCTTGAGCTTCTTCAGGTAATCCTAGTTACATTATGTTGTAAATTTGTAACTCAAGGCATTACATTTCACTAGAATGCCATATATAAAATATTTTTATTTTGAATTCGAATTGAGGTGTGTATACATGATTGTTGTGACTGAACTTTCCAATGCACATCATTTATAACTTATTTTTATTTAAAGTCAAATAGAGGATTGTATATGTGATTGTTGTGACTGTGAACTTTGGAATGCTTCCTGTCTAAACATATGAGATGCACCTAGTGTTCTAAGTTGGATTTATACCCCAAAACAGTTTCTGTGCATTCCTCAGAACTTTAATGGTAGCAAAGGCCCATAAATACCACTTTGCTTATCCTGAGTCCCAGAAAACGAAGGACTGTTGACATTAGATAATTAATTATGTTGTATCTTCTCTGACGGTCCTTTATATTGGTCGAATTTGACCAAATTTTCTGCAACAAATATTTTTGCAATATGCAGGGTATGCTAGAAGGAGTTAGTCATTCGTTTACAAAGAACTTTCACTTTATTGATTCAGTGAAAGCCTACCTCTCGTATGCATTATTGCGGGCTTCAGTATCTCATTCTCCTGTCATATTTCAAGTTTGATTCTCCATTTCACATAGATCTCTGAAAGTTCTGTTAGAATGTTGTATCTGACTAGGTTTTGCGTTCTGGCAGTATGCATCTGGTATCTTCTCAGTGCTTTTGCTGCGGTTCAGAGATAGTTTAAAAGTAAGCATGTGATATCTCCATATTATAATTTCTTCTTTGTGGGGATTGTTACCTTTTACCATTTATTTCTGATCTTAAATCTCATTTCTAGGGTGAAATTGGTATCTTTTTCCCCATCATCGTCTTAAGATCCTTAGATAGCTCCGAGTGTCCCAATGACCAAAAGATGGGTGTTCTTAGGTACAATATTATTCTGCTCTGTCCAGATGTATTTTGTTTTGAATACATCTCTTAAGCAAGTGATCCTAATATCTTTTTGCTGTGAATTTCATTGATATTCTTTATTTATTATTTATTATTTTTTGCAGGATGCTTGAGAAAGTCTGTAAAGATCCTCAGATGCTTGTTGATGTGTATGTAAACTATGATTGTGATCTAGAGGCCCCGAACTTGTTCGAGCGCATGGTGTGTTTCATTTTCTTCTTTTTTATATAGTTACTGTACGTCAGCAATGGGATTGATAGTTATGACTCACATTACATCTTTTTCTTTTCTTTTAGGTAACAACACTGTCTAAAATTGCTCAAGGGTCTCAGAGTGCTGATCCAAATCCTACCATGGCTTCGCAGACAGCTTCAGTTAAAGGTTCATCGCTTCAGGTAGGTGTCATATCACGTTTGCTTTACCTGCATCCAGAAAAGAAACTACTTAAATTGCTACGTATTATTTTATTAAATCCTTATGAAATATTGAATAAGAGATTAAAGGAACATTTTGTTCTTGAATATTTCTAGTGCCTGGTCAACGTTCTTAAATCACTAGTTGATTGGGAGAAAATAAGGAGAGAGGCAGAAAATAGTACAAGAAATGCAAATGAGGACTCTGATTCTGCTGGAGAGCCAATTGAAACCAAAAGCAGGGAAGATGTCCCAAGCAACTTTGAAAAGGCTAAAGCTCATAAATCCACAATGGAGGCTGCCATCTCTGAGGTTATTGTTCAATATCCTGGATGCTTGTCACTACTAGTGACATACTAATGCATGTATAATCACTTTTGCAGTTCAACAGGAATTCAGTGAAGGGCATAGAGTATCTAATAGCAAACAAGTTAGTCGAAATAAATCCTCCTTCAGTTGCACAGTTTCTGAGAAGTACTTCGAGTCTGAGCAAGGTGAAATAGTAGACCTGTGCATGGTTATTTTCACTATTTATAGATGGGATATAATTGTTCTTATATATAGGTTATGATTGGCGATTACCTGGGCCAACACGAGGAGTTCCCTCTTGCTGTCATGCACGCATATGTTGATTCAATGAAATTTTCAGAAATGAAGTTTCATTCGGCTATTCGTGAATTTCTCAAAGGTTTTAGACTTCCAGGGGAGGCTCAAAAAATTGATCGCATTATGGAAAAGTTTGCAGAGAGGTAAAGAGACCATGTATATTCTCCTTCGATCATTTTCTGAATCTAGTACAAATATTAAGCTTGGTAGTTATTTGTGGATTAGGTGAATTGAAAACCTATATGTGATTATCGTATCCACTTTGATTATCTTATATTTGAAAACCTATATTTGATTATCTTATCCATTTTTCCCATTAAGTACTAACATTTTCTGTTCCACTGTTGCCTTTGAATAGATATTGCGCAGACAATCCGGGTCTTTTCAAGAATGCAGACACTGCCTATGTTCTAGCCTATGCAGTTATCATGTTGAATACCGATGCGCATAATCCAATGGTTTGGCCTAAGATGTCGAAATCAGATTTCACACGTATGAATGCTACAAATGATCCTGAAGATTGTGCTCCAACGGTACTTCTGGAAGAGATCTATGATTCTATTGTACAAGAAGAAATAAAACTAAAAGATGATGACAGCAGCATGAAAAGGTTCAGCAGTCAAAGGCCAGGAGGAGAAGAAAGAGGTGGTCTTGTCAGCATTCTTAATCTGGGTTTGCCAAAAAGAATATCAGCAGCTGATGCTAAGTCGGAGACTGAGGACATTGTTAGGAAAACACAGGAAATTTTCCGGAAGCATGGAGTGAAAAGAGGAGTCTTTCACACTGTAGAGCAAGTGGAAATTATAAGGCCCATGGTGGAAGCTTTTGGGTGGCCTCTGCTTGCTGCTTTCTCTGTTACAATGGAGGTAGGTGATAACAAACCAAGGATTTTTCTCTGCATGGAGGGATTTAAAGCTGGTATACATATTGCTTATGTTCTTGGAATGGATACAATGCGATATGCCTTTCTAACATCGCTTGTCAGGTAAATTTGTAACACTTTTTCACACTCCCTATTATGTTTCAGTTTTGAATATTTATATAGGTTGCCTTGTGTATTGGCAATTTATGTAAGGTACTGTGCCATTGTGATGCAAGTTTTATTGGAGCAGAAAGCTATGGCATGTTGACTATTTTTCCTTGAATTGTCCATAGGTTCACTTTCTTGCATGCTCCAAAAGAAATGCGGAGCAAAAATGTTGAAGCATTGAGGATATTACTGGCTTTGTGTGACTCAGAACCTGATACCCTTCAAGATACTTGGAATGCAGTTTTAGAATGTGTTTCTCGGCTAGAATTCATTATTTCAACTCCTGGGATTGCTGCAACAGTAATGCATGGATCAAACCAGATCTCCAGGGATGGGGTTGTTCAATCATTGAAGGAATTAGCTGGGAGACCGGCTGAACAAGTTTTTGTAAACAGTGTGAAGCTGCCCAGTGAATCTGTTGTGGAATTCTTTACTGCTCTATGTGGTGTTTCAGTTGAAGAACTGAAACAGTCTCCTGCCCGTGTTTTCAGTTTGCAGAAGCTCGTTGAGATCAGTTATTACAATATAGCTCGTATTCGAATGGTACTCTTCTGATAGTCTTCTGTCATACTCATATGAGAACTTATTACACGGTCACAGCACATATCTATATCCAATCTAATAGCACCTCATGCAACTTGAAAGTATGGATACACTAACAATGAGCAGCGTTAACAATAATACAATCAGAAAGTTAAGCGGAGAACTATGTTAACATTGCTGCCTATTCTGTTCTAAATTTGACTCACCTCTAGTGTGTATTGCAACAAGTTTTGGTGTATATTATAAAAATGCTTCCTCACTCCTTGTCAAAGTACTATTGAAGGCCTGATACATGTATTTCGGTACTGAAAGTACATGCATATATTACTTTGTGTTTGCTTTGTGACATATACCAGGTCTGGGCAAGAATATGGTCTGTCCTTGCTGAACATTTCGTATCTGCTGGTAGCCATCATGATGAAAAGATTGCAATGTATGCCATAGATTCTCTGAGACAGCTGGGGATGAAGTATTTGGAACGTGCTGAACTCACCAATTTCACTTTCCAAAATGATATCCTCAAACCGTTTGTTATTATCATGCGGAATACTCAAAGTCAGACCATAAGGAGCCTAATTGTTGACTGCATTGTTCAGGTTACTTTCTTAGTCTTTTCTCAATTGGAAAAATTAATATGTTCCCTGTGTTTTTGTTACTCAATTGTATGCAGCCATTTGTCAGGAGCTAATCAATCTTTTTCTCTTAGATGATAAAATCTAAAGTTGGAAGTATAAAATCGGGATGGAGGAGTGTTTTTATGATATTTACAGCAGCTGCAGATGATGAAGTTGAATCAATAGTTGAAAAATCATTTGAGAATGTTGAGCAAGGTGACAAACTGTCCATCAAACTCTTGCTCCTGTACCCTAGTTTTAGTGTATTATCTCACTCTTCGTTTCAATAAAAGTTTGTGTAACCACTAATTTGTTTGCAGTTATTCTGGAACACTTTGACCAAGTGATCGGTGACTGCTTCATGGATTGTGTCAACTGTCTCATCAGGTTTGCCAATAACAAAGTGTCAGACCGGAAAAGCCTGAAAGCTATTGCCCTTCTCAGAATATGTGAGGATCGACTTGCAGAGGTATGTATTCAAGCTAAATTTAGCTTGACGTTTCATTATTTTACTTTTCTATTATAACATTAATTATATGCTCCACACTCCTTCCCGTTCTTAGCTACTTTTTGGGCTGTCTTCAAACTTCTTCCCTTCCTTCTGAGTTCTCTCCTTCTGTACCCACATTTGCTCATTCACCTAACATATGATGCTTCTCAGGGTCTTATACCTGGTGGTGTTCTCAAGCCCGTAGATACCAATGAGGATGAAATTATTGATGTGACAGAGCATTACTGGTATCCGATGCTTGCTGGTTTATCTGATCTCACATCAGATTTTAGGGCTGAAGTTAGAAACTGCGCTCTGGAGGTGCTGTTTGATTTGCTGAATGAAAGAGGCAAAAAGTTCTCGACACCTTTCTGGGAAAGTATCTTCCATCGCATCTTGTTTCCAATTTTTGATCATTTGAGTCATGCTGGAAAGGAAAGCTCTTCCGGGGATATAAAATTTCGTGAAACAAGCATTCATTCCCTTCAGCTTCTCTGCAATCTCTTTAATACGTTCTACAAGGTACTGATGAAGCTTTTTTCATTTGTTCTCTCTGTGCGCCAACTTGTCCATTATTACTCAAATTAACTTTCAGACTTATTGCAGTATTTGTCATGTTTACCACATGAATTCGTACACAAAAGTTCTCTTAACTTCCAATCTTATAACATCTTATTGCGTGCTGAAAATTTGACCATTGAACTTTCATCTTTGGAGCAGGAAGTTTGTTTTATGCTGCCACCGCTTTTAAGTTTGCTCCTAGACTGTGCAAAGAAATCAGATCAGACAGTTGTTTCAATTTCCGTAGGAGCATTGGTTCACCTCATAGAGGTTGGAGGCCACCAATTTAGTGAGGGCGACTGGGACATGCTCTTGGAAAGCATAAGGTGACCATCTTTCATGACAAACTTTTATCTACAAATGTTGCTACTTACTATCTCTTTTGGTTGCCAGAGATGCATCGTACACAACACAACCGCTGGAGCTGTTGAATGCTTTGAGTTTTGAGAATCCGAAAAAGAACCTAGTTCTGACAGGTGATATAGAGGCTGATACCTCTGATTCTCCACGAGATCGTAATCCGGACGATATTAAAGATATTGGGAAAGTTTCCGCTCAGTCATCACCAAGGATTGGTACCCATGGTGCTTCCCTAGAATCTGGGATACAGCCCAAGTCTGATGGTTCTGAAGGTTGCCTCTTAACTTTTATAAAACTTGAGAATTATGCTTAACAATTTACAATATTCCCTTGTGGTGTTGGAAAGAATTGCTAGTGAAGTAGGACATGTTGGGGCTGGTAAACCGCTTGAACGAAAATTGGATTTGTACAGTGCCATGTTTTGACCTTTATGTTTCCCATTAAAGGTCGCCCGTCGTCATCTGGAAGGTCTCAAAGGGATGGGGATGATGCGAATCTGCAGCAGAGTCAGACTTTTGGTCAAAGATTTATGGACAATCTCTTCCTCAGGAATCTCACATCTCAACCAAAAAGCTCTGCTCCAGAGGTGTCTGTACCTTCTTCACTATATAAGGTATTATGTGTGTGCGCACTCCCTAGCTTACCTTCCATTTGATATATCTTACTAATTCACACTCTTCACAGGTAATTCTTTTCTTGACGGTCATATTTCTCTTGTTTCTACAGTAAATAGGGAAAACTCTTTACTAATTACTTCCTCTTGTAGCATGTGGATACTACGGAGCCTGACAATAGAGAAGAAGAGAGTCCATCACTGGGAACTATTAGAGGCAAATGCATCACACAATTATTACTACTTGGTACTATCAACAGTATCCAGGTATTTTTATGTCTTCTCTACTTTGCTACGATGTATTGTCTTAAGCAAACCCTCTTATCCAGTAAGCTTTAGAGGAAATGTGCGGGGTGTTGTGAACTGACAGTTGCGTCTTTCCGGTTTGATGTTAATTCTGCAGCAAAAATACTGGAGTAATTTGACAACAACACAGAAGATTGCGATTATGGACATCTTATTCTCTTTCATAGAATTTGCTGCTTCCTACAATTCATATTCTAACCTTAAAACACGTATGAATCACATTCCCGCGGAGAGGTTAGTGACAAAGCCTTTGAACTGAGTTATGAATAGATACATTTTTCCTCCTTACATAAAATTTGAACTATTCAATATTTTACAGGCCACCTTTAAACCTTCTCCGGCAAGAGCTGGAAGGAACCACCATATATTTGGATGTGTTGCAAAAGACAACTTCTAGTCTTGCGGATGATGCATCTAACACGGAAGATAAACTAGAAGGTGCAGCGGAAGAGAAATTGGTATCGTTCTGTGAACAGCTGCTGAAAGAAACATCTGATCTTCAATCCACTTTGGGGGAGACTACTAACATGGATGTTCATCGGGTACTAGAGCTGCGTTCTCCCGTGATTGTGAAGGTAAAGCATTTTAATTTCTTACACATTTGTTGCTGAGACTGTATAATATTTGATTTCGTTTCTAATGTCATCTTTGTTCCAGGTTTTGGAAGGCATGTGCTTCATGAACATCAAAATATTTAGGAAACACATGAGAGAGTTCTACCCTCTACTCACAAGGCTTGTCTGCTGTGAACAGGCAAGTTCCATAGTTAAAGCTTTCAGCGTTGGATTCGTTTCGGAGTTAGATTTGGGCTTTAGAGCCACCCAAAACATTTGGAGCTAGGTTAACGAGCTTTCTGTGTGCTAGGTTAACGAGTTTTCTGTGTGCAGATGGACATACGAGGTGCACTAGCCAACCTTTTCAAAGCACAATTGAAGCCACTTTTGCAACAGTAGATGGATCTATAAGCCGTGAAATTGTGGCTAGCAAAACACTCTTATGTCATTTACTTTCCACAGTTGGAATGGTTCTTCTCCTAATTAGTGAGAGCACACATGTTTACTCACTGAATTTCGGTTTAATTGCCAGTGGTACTCACACCTGTATCAGTTTTATTTTTATTTTACCCTTGTTCATGTCAAACTGAAAAACCTCAAATTTTACGGTATTGTTGGTTGATTGTTGGTATTTTCTGCTGCTGTTCGTGAGTCTGTTGTTCAGACACCCTCCAATTTAAGTATCTTTTTCGTCAGAGCTCTGGTTGTTTCTTAGACATTGTGGAGTATTAGTTTTTTTCCCTCAAACTGAACGTTTATTATGTAATATACCAAGTTACAATCATATTACTTTTCCAGTATTTCATACACGGATAATTACATTGTGGAGTATTATTAGTGAGTTAAATATTAACATATTCATTTATGAAAATACCAAATGAGTATATCTTTAAAGGTGCATTGAATAATATATATGTATGTATATATATATATATACATATACTACATATGAAAGAAAGTTTCAGGCGGCGGAAAGTGTTAAATTTGTAATGATAATAAATTTAGATCAGTGGAATAAATTAAAATTAAATTATAGACGAAAATTAATTTTTTTTTTAAATTGTTAACCAATTGCAAAATTAAGGTTTGAGATCTATAATATACTATTTAATTCCGTTATTATAAATGGAATATTTGGTTAAATTTTATAAGAAATGATGGACGAAAATTAAAATTAATTTTTTAAATTGTTAACCAATTGCAAATAAAGATTTGAGATCTATAGCATATTATTTATTTTCGTTATTATAATTTCAAAATATATTTGTTTGAAATTTTTCATGTTTTTTAATTTATTTTGTTATTAATCATAATTATAATGTTAGATTTCCTAAAATATCTCTAATTTAAACCAATAATTTTAGATTTATAGTAACTGAATCTATTCAAAATAAATAAATTTATATCAATAGAATAATGGACGAAAATTATTTCACTAAATGTATAATATTATTTTGAAAATTTGAAAAGTATTTATTTTTTATTAATTTAAATCTTTCCAAATAAAATCATAACAATCAACTTAATATTTGCTAATTAAATTATTTTCAAAACGATTTTAAAAGTTTGTCTTGATCCCTAAGTTTATATTCCCTATAAATAGAATGGAAAGTTTCATCTTCAACTTCTCATCACGTTTTTTTTTTCGTTTCTAATTTTTTCATTTCTTAAAATTTTTCATGCATACTTATAATAATTTTTTTGGATATTTACTGTTGATATTAAATATACTAACTAATTTTATATGTATAATTATATATAATAGACGATGATGATGGATGGATTTTTGGAAAAGAACTAAAGGTATGTGAATAAGGCACATGCAAAGTGGTCAATGAAATATAGCCGGCTTACGGCTAAGATTGAGTTTTTGGAGAAGAACCAAAAGTATGTAATATTTTTAAATTTAATATATAAATTAGTCAATTAGAATTTACCACCAAACAAATAAACATTCTTTCCGTTTTTTGTTTTTCTATCAAAGGCGAAAAGACTTTTGATTTTAAAAACTTAAAAACACAGACAAATTATTTGGCGCCATACCGAATGAAGATATATGTTCGATTTGGGTAGTTCATCTTTTACCATTACGGCGTTTGTTAGGATAGGGTTCCCTATTTCAAAAATATTAATGTAACTTGTTTTGAAAAAATCATGTCTTTTTATATACTTTAATAATCTAAAACTATAATCAGAATAATTTTTTATTTTAACATGGCAATTTAAAAACCAAAACTAAACATCCACACATTATGCGGATTTTAATATATACTAATATATATTTAAAGATTCTATATCTCTTTTTTACATTCAGCAATCTTCCAATAAAAATGCAACAAGTGTTCGGATAGAGATCACGAGATAAGATGATCATGCATGCTAATGCAAAAGCACCGAGTAATTACATTTTAATGAAGAAATATGTTAACCAAATATGCAATATAAACTTAAGAAATGACTAGTACAAAAACAACTTTATAAATTTAACCTGAGGCTGTTGTCCCACTCCAAATCAACATAGATTCCTCGTGATTGTGCACGTGGTTACTACAAAAAAAAAAAACAGAATGTAAGGTTGAAAATGGTTTTTTTTTTTTACTGTTTTATGATGGATATTTCTGTTAGTTATAAAGTGTTGAAAATCTAAAATTTATCAGAAATCTGTTATAATTTCTTACGGACATTATTCTGACAGATTTCTGATGGATTACATTATCAGAAAAAATTGTTAGAAATAGTATCTGTCTAAAATCCGTTAGAAACATAAATCGACGAATTTCCGAAGGATAGTTTTTCGACGGACTTTTACCGTCAAATTTCCAACGGGTAGTTTTTTGACGGAATTCCGACAGGTTTAATTGACGGATTTCTGACGGAAAATATTTCTATATTTTAAATAATATTAATTTTATTTAATAAATTTTAATAATGAAATAAAATTAAAATGTAATTTAAATATTTAAAATCTAAAACAAATATTTAAAATCCAAAAGTAAAACAATATTCATAAAATAGAAAACATCAAAAAAATAAAAAAAAAACAGAAATCGATCAATCTTGACGAACTCGTATCTCGGCCATGAAATCTTCCATCAAAAATTTTGTTGCTTTTATCTCCACCTTAGTTGCTTCCATCTCGCCCTTCGTCGATGCGTTAGTGACCGCCAATTCTTCATAACGTTGATCATTTTGCATCGATGTTTCTTTGATGGTGTGGATCTCATCCTTCAAATCTGCAATCTCTGAAGTAATGCCCGAATCTCGGCTTCTTCTGAAAACCGTGAAGTAACTTGAGAAGAGTTGTGGTACACCTTTGGAACCTCGAAAACACGACCTTTGCTCTTTGGAGTTGCTTAATTAAATGAAATGAAATATTATAAATTTTAATGATATAAACATCAAAATTTGAAATAAAAGATAAATAACCTCAATGACAAATTCATTTCACTTCTCTTTGGAATGTCATTGTAAGAATCTCCTTCTCTTTGAGGTTAAGACTGAAAATATTCATCTCCGAGTGACTTCATAGTCTCGACAAGCTCCCGAGCGATTTGATCTTAAATTTTCTTGGTCTTCTTGTTGGTGTGAACATCCTCCACCAACCGAAGATGCGATGGACAGACACTATCGATCTGAGACTGGAAAAGAAAGTAAAAAAAAAAAGTTGTAAGTTAATAATAGTAATAATAAAAGATAAAGAAGGAAAACATTTAAAAATTTACCAACTGCTCTTTCTGGGATAACAAAGTCGTCGCTCCAGTGTTGTGCGTCACAATGCCTTTGCCTCTACGATTGCTAAGCCGGTTGGCGGAGTTCGTCTTAAAAATTTTATCCATCTCACTTGCTTCCAGTAATCGACAAACTCATTCCACATCTCGGTTTTGTGGATGAATTCTCTGGACACGTCATTGTGTCTCTGCTTGTCCTTCCACTCGTACAACTTCTTGGAGTACATACGTGCAGCCTTCGACTCGAACTTTGTTCTTATTCGCGTACGATGCTCCATATCCTAATTAAACTCTTGCTGCAAAATATAGAATATTAGAGTAAAAATTTAAATAAAATAAGATAAAGTGAAGTATTCAAAATGAAAAACCAACCGCGAATTGGCAAAACCATAATTTGTGGTCTTGTGGAGGCATGCTCATGAAAGTCAGGTAAAATTTTGATCATTCCGTTATGCATCATGTTGATGGCTTTGGTTATTCCGTTGTTGAAATAACCAAGCCTACAAAAAAAAAGAATTTTCTTGTTAAGTAACAAAAATAAATAAAAATAAATAAATAAACGTACAAATAAAGAAAATTACCAAATAGCACCTCTAGGACGTCGTGGATGAATTCTTTGGAGACTTTCTCTCCCGGGTTGAGATATAAAATTTTCAACGCTCATTTGTGTTATGCTGGTGGTTGTGTCTCCGGAATGTGCCTTGGCGGGTTCTGAGAACTCTATGGCCTAGATGCACTTCTCCTACCCGTAGCTCCACTCGATCCACCTTGTAAAGCCCGACAAGATGCAATGGTAATGACCGTAATCTCTGTAAAAAAGGAAAAAGAAAATAAAATATATTTAGAAATCATATACATTACAAAATTAAAGTTAGTAAATGTAAATAAAATTATAAACAAATAAATTAAAAAAAATAAAGTAAAACAAAATTCTATTAAAATAACTTAACAAAATTTTATAAAAAATTCTAAAATAATTTATAATTTAATAAAATTCATAAACAAATTTCATAAACAATTTTTATAATTTTAATAAAATTCATAAAAAAATTCTATTGAAATATCTTTACAAAATTCTTTTAAAAAATCTAACATTACAAAAATAAAATCAAAATGAAAACCTTTAAATCGTTTTTTAATTAATTAAAAATCATATATATTTCTAAAAATTCAAATAAAATCTATAAAAAAATTATAACCATAGAAATTCTTATAAAATTAAAAACCAACAAAATAATTCAATATATTTTCAAAAAACTAAATCTAAGCATATAAATAAAATCAAATTCCATCTAAAGATTTCAATATACATCAACAACCTAAATCTAACCATAGAAATCCTATCTCTAATTGCCAATAATACTAAATCTAACTTCAAAAACCTCAATCTAACTTCAATACCTAAACCTAATCCTAAATCTAAGGTTACAAACATGTAAACACACAAAAACAAAGAAAACTTACAAATTAGAAGGATTGTTATCCATTGGAATGATTATAGGTTGGATTTGTGATGATTTTTGGTTGGATTTTTAGTAAAATCGGATTGGAAATCGAAAAGAGATTTGAAGAGGTTTTTGGTGTGTTTTGTTAATGCTTCGCGAAGAAAAAGATGAACTTTAAATGTTAAGGCTTTCCAACGGTAAAATTCGTCGGAAAGTCAAATTTCTAGACGCGATTATTAAATTATTTTGGCAAAATGTAATCGCGCCATAAATTTTGTTTGGCCGTCGAAAATCCATCGGAATTTTGGACGGAATTCCGATGGCAAAACAAAATTCGAGGCTTGATTACGTTACAAGAACGCATGAATAGACACGTGTAAATTTCAGACAGGTTTAGGGTTTTGACCACCAATCGACTTTGCTAACCCCTTGAATCAGTTCTTAATGTGATTTATAAGTAATATATACATTAAAATCAGATCTTCATGTACAATATATAAATAAAAACCCAAAATTACATTTTTGATTCTTTAGTTATAGAAAGTCTCTTGTTAATGTATATGCATTGTTAGTAGTCTATGTATGCGTATTTTATTGTAAACCGTCAAACATCGTCAAATACTGTTTATAATGTTAATTTGGAAACTATGACTTTTGTTTAAGCTATAACATCGTCTATATTAATCATTAGTATAGATAATTATCGAATATAACCACGAAACCACAAACCGATCGGAAATGGAAGACTACACGTGTCACATATGTTAGATGAGTATGAGGTATATATATATAATTAGCTTGGCGATGGATTTTCGACAGTTTTAATAATTATATATATTTTTTTTAATTCTATCAAAAATTTCCGATGGATTTCTGACCGACAAACTAATTTTATGATAAACAAAACCCTTTAAACCCAAAAACAAAATCCATTTTTAACAAGTTCAAGTTCTTACTATTTTGAAAAAGATATAATAATAGAAAAGAGTACACATAAACTCATTCATATACAAGTGGTTCCAAACAAACTCTATTTTAATATTATGCAAATTTCGACAATTAGAACATGGACATTTCATATTACGACTTTTTAGCGACTTGTTGATTTGTTGTCAATTCCATGAACTCACATATACCTCTTGCATATTCTTCTTTCATTGAGTTCGACTCTGAATCTATCATCGGTTCGTCCATCCATAATCGAAAATATCAAGAAGAAGACATCTAGTTCTGATTTCAAAGAATTTTTAGTAATGTATTTGTGAATAAATATGGGAGTGTGGAAACATATTTATAAACTCGCAGCCCATCGGAAATCCGTTACAAATTTAGAAAATATCAAACGGCTATATAACATATATATAAACGTATCTATTTTCCGACGGATTTTCGACGGGTAATGAAAAAACCATCAAAAATTCATCGGAAATATAATGGTTATATTAACATTCATAGTTTTCGATGGATTTCTGATGTTTTTTACTGCCTGTCGGAAATCCGTTAAAAATTTCTGACAGACCTATATGAGTCAAAAATTTCCGACGAGCAGTGAATAGTCGAAAATACATCAATTAGCCATTGGAAATTTTCGATAGCTACCTCACCCATCGGAAATTTATACTGTTTTCGATTTGCCTTTTTGTAGTGTGGATGATCAAAAAAGGATTGATTCAAAGTTATTATACGCTTTTTTTATTAAATTTTTAAATGAAACGCGTTTTTTTTCTTTCTTTATTATTTTTGTTTTGTTTTGTCCACAACTATAAATAGTTTACTAGTTTATTATCATCTTCGCTCAACTAATTCAATAGTGATTGATTGAATCCAACTTTAAGCCAGTTTGGACATAACCATCTCCGGTATTATTATGATACAGTTCAGTTTTGATTTCACTATAAAATTTAAAGGAAAGTATTCATTACAATAAACTAGAGACGTTGAAAATACAAGCAAAATCATGTTAAAAGTTCTCTACCATTGGATTTTTAAAACGCTACGTATCATAGAAAGTTAGAAACGACATAAATTTTGGCAACAAAAATTGTAGTCATTAGGCAACGATAAATTGACAAAAAGATTGGATTTTTGGACCCACCAATAGTGTAACACAAAAACAAATGACATAAAATGTGGGGCACCGACACATGACCACAACTCTTCTTTCAGTTTCAAATCCGACATTCCCGCTTTCTCTTTCTCCATTTACAAAAGATCATTCCATTTTCTTACAAGATTAACGAGACATAGTATTTGGAAGCTTTATATTTATAGTTGTGGAATAGGCGGTAACTCGAGCCAAATATTATTTGCTCTTTTAGCATTACTAGATTAGTATTTCGTGCGTTGCGGGAGATTCTAATATTAAAATCTTATAAAAATTGCTAAATTATTTATAAATATTAATATAAATCATTAACTAAAAATATAATTATAAATCCAGTTATTATTTTCATAAATCTTAGCATATCTTAAAGCTAAAATCATTTAATTTAAAAAATATTTTCAAATATGTATTTTTTTAATCACAGTATAAGACAAAACCATATTTCTACTTATGATATGCTACATAGATTATGTATCATACTTAATTCGATGTTTTATTCTGCAATATTTGAGTTTATATTTACCAGTTCTATACTTGTTATTTTTAGTATAAAATTTTGGAATTTTTTACTTATAATATGAAGATTATAACATTTTCAAATTTTTAAAACAATTTAGATGTTTTCAAAAGATTCAACTGTAACTTTTCTGTTCATATATTCTATAAAATATCGGTGTAGATATTTCTAATATCTTTTGGAGAAAATTAATTATATTTTTTTAGGTGGACATTCTAAATGTAGATTTCAAAATCTGACTTTTCTAAGATTTAATGATTCCTAATAGCGGATTTCTATTTTGAATTTTATTTTTTGTTGAAAATGACTCCCTAATTATATATATGATTTAGCTATTCTACTATAATTTTCAGTGTTACTCTTTTAATACAAATTTGAACCTCCGTTGGTTTCATTTATTTTTTTCTATCTTTTAAATGTATTTTTGTTTCATAAATCTATGTTTGCTATACATTTTTTCATTGCCGCCAATTTGTTATACATATTTTTCTATCCAATAATTGATTTAAATGAATCAATTCCGTAACAGTCCACGAGTCTCTATAACTGGTCGATTAATTGAGCAATACTCGATTTTTAAAGTAGAAACAGAGGATGCTCTATATACTCCTCTTTTATTCATAATATAGCTGAAAACCCTACAAGTTTTTCTCTTTATTTGTTTCTTTTCTGAGCACATTCTGAATTTATTTATTTTTAGGTTTTATGTTAAGTATTATACGGTTACCAAAAAAACTGGCACCTCAAAGAGTAATCTGGTTTCCCAGTCATTACAAGTTAGCTTCCCCCAATAGAGTACGGTAAAAGTTGCAGGCAGCAAAATTACGTTCTTATGGAAACATTACACATCCAAATAAAATTCCAACAATGATGGTGGCAGCCGATTGTTGAGAGCAACTGATCCCGTAAGGCGCGGTTGATTTACCGTCCGAGGCTTTCGGTGGAAGTAGAAGAGCGTGCGAAAATCCTAATGTTCCTTTCATTCCCTAGCGGCATAGATTGCCAGCTGAAGAGCTAGCTTCAACAAGATTCTGGCTGGCAAACAGAAATCATCATCCATGATCCAAGGTATTAATTCAGGAAGGGATGAGGGGGTGCCAAGAGCAATCCCACAAGCAAAAAAGTCCCAAACCTGTCGTGAAAACTGAAAGTTAAAGAACAGGTGGCCTAATGATTCGTTATTCACATTACAAAGCACACAACCTGCTTGGTCTGTTACTCCCCACCTAACCAGGCGATCTCTAGTAGGGAGGCGGCCTTTAAAGGCAAGCAAAGAGATGAAACTATACCTTAGAATGGCTTGTTTAAACCAAATCAGTTTCTCCCAAGAGACCGGAGTCCATCTATTGAAATAAAGATCTTTGAACAATATATAAAGAATGTGATAATCTTTTTATTATTTTGAATTAGTTTTTAGATTGAATTATACCGCATTCCTAATATTATATATGTAATTATTCAATACATTCGTACATCCAAACAATCTATATACCTAATAAAATTTATATATTCAAAAATCATTGGCATTAATTTAAAAGATACAAAATATCTAAACCATAAATTTTCATAAATCTTCTAATCCAGATATTCGTAAATTCAAATTAGTGATTAAATCAAACACAATCTAAATTCAATTAATACTCAAAATATGCATTAATTATTAAAATTTCAAATTAAAAAGTATTATTCACGTTTTAATGTATTTAATTATTAAAAGATACAAAATATCTAAACAATAAAAAATTTCTAAATATTACAATCCAGATTTTCCTAAATTCAAATTAGTGATTAAATCAAACACAATCTAAATTCAATTAATACTCGATATATGCATTAAATATTAAATTTGAAAATTTTAATATATTTTAATTAAATAATTAACATAGAAATTTTTTCAATAAGCTAAAACGTATGAAAATCCCTAAATTTACTCCTTTTCTTCGCTATATATATCATGTCATTCCATTCAAATTTGTTTTAATTCATGTTTTTCATATGGTTTATGATGTGTGTTATGCTCTATGATTGTAGAAAAGCGAAGAACATATGTTTGCTGGAAAGAAGTGGCTAGATGGAGGTACTATCTTATGTTAGTGTTTTCGTATTTTTAGGTTTGTGATGGGTTTAAAACCCTTGGATTCATGTGATGTTTGAAAGAAAATCTGTTTCGAAGCTGAACGACAAAACAAAAGTCACTTCAATGACTTCGGCGGCTGTCCAAGATGAGATATCATGTTTTGCTTCTATGCTTGAGTTTATTGTTTGATTCTTATTTATGTTTAATGATTAGCTTTGCTTTTATGTTTGGATATCATGAGTTTATTATGTGATTTTTATTTATGTTGAATGTTTGATTGTTAGACAAGGAACCAAAACAGAGTTTTAACAATTTACGCTTAAACCAGTAAACGTGAATCTATCCAACTTTTTTTAATCGTTAAGGCAAAAAACATCTTCTTTAATTATATGAAACTTTCTCAAATCTATGTTTCTACTTGCTTGCGTCTTTTGTCTCACATCATCATGGCTATCTCCATTTTCTTCTCATATTTCTCTCTTATTTCCCCTGAGCAGGTAAAATATATTTTTCACTATGACACTCATTTTTTTCTCCTTTTCTTCTTCTTCATCAAACTTTTTATCTTTCCCTGTTTTTGTTTTGTTCTGTTTTTACCTACAGATGCAGAAGTAATCATTGGAGTTAACTACGGCCAAGTCGCCAACAATCTATCTCATCTTCAGAAGCCGCCAAGATCCTCCACTCCGCTTCGATTCTGAAGTGAGATTCTACGGATTGAATAATGGACTTTGGCCGTCTGTTTCTTTTGGTTGAAATCAATAGTTTTTTATTATTATGTATGTTAATATTAAAATACTATTGTTACTACTTAACAACTGTCTTCGATCTTAAATCACTATTACTCCGTTATTAACACATATTAAAGCACTATAACAAGTTACTGTCTTTGTTCTTTTAATTTACATTTTATATACTTACTTATTCTGATTTAATTATTATTACTTAACAATCGTCTTTGATTTTCTCCATCGTAATTCTTCTCTTTTCCATTAAGCTTCTCGAGATTGATAATCGGAAAACTCTCTATCTCTCTTTCTCTTAAATGTTTTTTTGGTCTTTTTTTCTAATTTATGTTGACGCTTTTGAAATGTTATATAAATTTGATGATTAGGGAATTGGTTTTATAGTTTTTGGACCCCAAACCATTATATATTTGGTGTTATGTCGTTGCAAAATCCTTAAATATACACAAAATTGAGAAGCTTTTCATGTAATAAGTTACTCATAAAGTCGTAAGCACTATTCATCACCATGTAACTCATTGTAGAAAATTAGATTACAAAAAAAAGATCAAACTTCAAAGATTTGAGAGCAACATATATTAGTCCACACTTAATTACTTAGCATTGATTGATTCAATTTTTGAAAGGGAATCAATTCAACATATATTTTCTTAAATGATTCGTTAGGGGGTATTTTAAAAATCAATATGAACGTAACTTTCTATTGATTGTAAGGGAATATGTATTTCTTTATTCTAAGCTTCACATTTTGTTTTGGTTTCCGAAATATTATTACGTAACAATAAGGTGACTACAAATAACATATTTTTCTTTAGTTCACAATTTTACATATCGTTGATTTTAATGGATCATTAAAAATATTTGATAAGATTTTATTACATATTTTTCTCTATACTCATATTAACAAATTAAAATATTTGATAAGATTTTATTTTAAATTAAAATTAAAAAATCAAATCTATTCAAAATAAATAAATCTATTTTATTGTTTTCAAAATCTATTTGTTTGAAATATATCAAGATATATTCAATATATGAAATCATAATTTAATCGCTTCAGCTTTTAGTTTCAAATTCAATATTCATTATCACTAATTACGGTTACATATATAATTATTTACAATTAATTTGTTTCCAAAACAAAATCGTAACATATATACCAAATATTTTTCATATTTAATTCTTTAGTGTTTTAAAAACAATTCAAATTTAAAATTTAACTACAACCCTAAAACATTATCTCTCTATAAATAGATTGCTAATTTCATCTTCAAACTCATAACTTTCCGAGCACACATATACTATACTATTTAAAAAAAAGATTTTAGCATATGATATGACTATAATCTGATAAATTGATTTTGGGGTTTTTTTTTCAGGTACATGACACGGAAAAATATTAGATTATCAGCAAATTTATTATTTGTATGGTATTTCTAAATTTATTTTTTACACAAATTAATTTGTATAAAATAAAAAAATAAAAACAAACAATAACTAACAACAAAATTATCATTTTTAAAGTCTAAAGTAAAATTTATCATTCACTAACACAACAAAATAATCTATTATTTTAAAATTTATGCAAACAAATTTCTAAACATATTAATCTACATGTACATGTGGCTCTCAATCTAGGATCAGATCCGCACATATCGGCACGTAAATGAAAAAGATTGAGAAAATTTGGAAGGAAAAATTGAAGGAAATTTCAATAATAAGTATGTTTCCAAGACGTTTTTGCTTATGTTTGTTTTAAATTATCTGATTTTAAATTTATTACGTATGTTTATAATTAAATATTTTTATTTTGATTAAACTGTTTTTTTTGTAATATATATGGTACATTTAAATAATAGTTTCTAAATTAGATTTATTCATAAAAAATTAATATTTATCATTCTATTCATGTACAATTATATATTTTGTTAAAGTAGAAAATATTTATATGTCAAACTTTAATTAAATATTTTGATCATATTTTAAATTAACTATTTGTTTTAATTTTAGAAAATTTTAAATTAGATTAGAATATTTACTAAGATAATATGTCTACTATAAATTTATATTAAAATAAATATAAAATCTGTTTAATAAAAATACTACATATTGTATTCGTTTTAATAGTATTTTATATTCCCAATTTTATTAAAATAGCAAATATATTAAATAAAAAACACCTAACTAATGTAATAATAATAATAATATTACTTAACATAAATTACATACTAAAAAAAAAATTAATTCTATTCTACACCACAAAATAGTAAAAGATTATAAAGAATAAACAACTTTGACATAAAGATGCCAAAACATAAACAACAACTTTAATATATTTTGTATACTTTAATACATTTTTTATACTTTTAATGTTAATAAAAATAACATCTCTAATCTATTATTTTACAATAGTTAATAATATTTTAAATTTAATTAAATTAGTCTAAATATTAAATTTAAAACACCAATCATATGTAATAATAATAATAGTAGATTACTTAACATAAATTACATAGTGTTACCAAAATAAATTTCTATTCTACACCATAAAAATAGTATTACATTATAAAATATAAATAATTATAAAAAAACTAAATGCAAAAAAAAAATAAAAAAGCAAACATTTTCTCGGGTTGCTATCTAGTTTACAGTTTATATTTTATAACCATGTTCGCACGTCAAAATTCTTCTTCCAACATAAAACTACGTCGTTTATTGTTAACTGTCGCCGATATAGAATCATAGTCGTACACGTGGCAAACAAAGAACGCTCGATCTTCGACTGTTCACAGTTCAAATTTTTTTCAGGTGTGCGTAGAGAACGGGAAGAAAACAAAATTTTTTTTTTAAGGAAAGTAAAAGAAGAACGAAGAAGAAAGAAAGCAGCAAGAAAATAGTTTCCGTTATACATCTCCCTCCTCTTTGATTTTGCCTTTGTAAAATCGAAAAATCCCTAAATCTTCCTTCATCTTCCCGATCTTCTCATCGATTGAATATTTCCGGCTCCGAGATACGTCGGCGAATCTTCATTCCGTCGTCTCCCACTGTTTGCATTCGCCGCCTCCTTCTCCCACTGTTAAATCTCTCCGTCTCTGTAAATGATTCTATAGATTCTCGATCTTTTTCGATTTTTGAATTTCTTTCTTCTTTCCTATTTTGGATTTTAATTTCAGGTGACTCTATGTTGGATATTTCATGTATTCATGTAATCTCGCTGTTCAAGTTTCCATAAATTAGTAATGAAATGGTTTCTTAGTATAATATCTCTTGATTTTTCTGAATCATTTAACAGTTACTTCGATCTTCAAAGAAAATCTGGATTGGTAATGAACGCCTTACTATGTTCAAACTTTCTGGTGAATTTGTAATCTATAGTGTTCATATGGAATATTAGAGTGTTCGTTCATTGTAAATTTGTAATTTAAAGATGTATAGTAGTGTAGTTTGTAACATTAAGGTCTAATAAAGTTTCTAACTTGGTTTCAATTTGTGTGTAGAAGATGATGGGACCGACAAGAACGCCGTTAAGTAAGATAGAGAGGCTCAATCCTTCTACTCCAGGTGGTTCCAGAGTTACAGAAGAGAAGATTCTTGTTACTGTTCGGATGAGGCCATTAAATTGGAGGGAACATGCTAAGTATGATCTCATTGCATGGGAATGTCAAGATGATCATACCATTGTTTTTAAGAATCCGAATCCTGAGAGGGCTGCAGTGAAATATTCATTTGGTATTGATTAAAATCTCATTGTTTCTTTGTCTTCTCTCCTTTCCCTTTTTGTTATATAGCTCATTGTTTTTTTGCTCCTTTCCTTTTCATGTACTTATAGATAAAGTTTTTGAGCCAACTTGTGCAACTCAAGAGGTTTATGAAGCTGGTTCTAGGGATGTCGCACTATCTGCATTAGCAGGAACCAATGGTAATTGAACAGATATCTAAAATCACATCATCTAAGGTTATCTTGTTTTTAATCAAGTTTTAGCAATTTCTGTTCATGGATATGTGAAATCTTGTCTCTATTCATTGCAGCAACTATTTTTGCTTATGGTCAAACCAGTAGTGGCAAGACATTTACAATGAGGGGGGTCACTGATAGCGTTGTTAAAGATATATACGAGCATATAAGAAAAGTGAGTGAACAAATTTAAGGTCCCTATTTCTTGGTTTTTTCTTTTTTTGTTATGAGGTGATATGTCCTCCTTCTATACCCATGGATCTATTAAAATATTTGCAGACTCAAGAAAGGAGCTTTGTCTTGAAAGTATCTGCTTTGGAGATCTATAACGAGACTGTGATTGATCTTTTGAATCGTGATACTGGGCCCCTTCGCCTGTTAGATGATCCAGAGGTATGTTAAGGGTAGGAAACACTAAGTCGAGTTCTTAATAGACATACACTATATTGGCTAGTTTGAGAATGTAGTCTGTCTTGCAGAAGGGAACCATTGTGGAAAATCTCATGGAGGAAGTGGTACAAAGCAGGCATCATTTACAGCAGTTACTAGGCATTTGTGAAGGTAATTCTTCCTATATATTTTTTAATGGATTTGATGGTAAATATATACAGTATTCTAAGTTCAGCATACGTGTGGCAAAGCAACATAACTTACTGATAGTTGAAGGAAGCAGCTCAAAGCCTCAAACTGTATTGATGACATATTTAAGAGACATAACTTAGTGTTCTCTTTCATATTTAAGATTTTCCATTTGCTTTTACAGCTCAGAGGCAAGTAGGTGAAACTGCTTTAAATGACCAAAGTTCAAGATCACATCAGATTATTCGGCTGGTATGATATATACTCATGTGATATGCTGCATAGTTTGGTTACCTAATAGACAGTAAAATTGACCTCTTTCCATAATTTTTCATGTTCTCTGCTTTTGATATTTAGACCATCCAGAGCAGTCTCAAGGAAATAGCAGGCTGTGTGCAGTCTTTCATGGCAACTCTGGTACGTCACTTTATTATATTTGGGTTAAAGCTTCACTTAGTATCTAAGACACTCCAATTGCTGCAGAATCTGGTTGATCTCGCTGGAAGTGAACGTGCTTTTCAAACAAACGCAGATGGTCTAAGATTTAAGGAAGGAAGCCATATTAACCGTAGTTTATTGACACTTACAACAGTGATCAGAAAACTGAGGTCAGAAAGCACAATAGATTCTCTTTGGGCATGTCTAAATTATCTTTTAGCTTGATGAACATTTTCATTGGTAGGGCATCCTAAGAGATTAGCAAAATATTAGCATTTTGTAATTGCAGTCAACTTTGCTTTCTAGTGCCACCATAGATTGGAAATGCAACATTGAAGGTTTCCGTCTTTTTCTGTTATTTTGGTTGTAGTTCCGGAAGAAGAAGCGATCATGTGCCATATAGAGACTCAAAGCTTACGAGGATTTTGCAAAATTCACTTGGCGGCAATGCAAGAACTGCAATTATATGTACGATTAGTCCAGCACTGAGCCACGTTGAACAGACAAAAAAGACATTTTCTTTTGCCATGAGTGCAAAGGAAGTCACCAACTGCGCTAAAGTAAACATGGTATGTCACTTAGTTAGCTATGCATATATAGAGCTTTGCGTTTGACACCCACCCTGTTGTTTCACCTTGGCCTTTCACTGCAAATACGGTTGTATTCTTGAGTAGCAATCGTCATCTTATAGAGAGGATATGAAATTTTCTAGGACTAGAAAGAATGAATTCTAGGAACTAAGCATTCTTCAGAGGTTAACCAACTGCATAGCTATTCCGCTTATGCCATGAATTAAGATACAAATTAGCTTTACCTGTAAAGATGTAGTAATGTCAATTTTCAAAACCTTCTTTTGTTGCTCTCCCATTAACACTCCTTTTGTTTCAAACTTTTAAAGTGTTTGACAATATGTTTCATCAGAAAAACAAAATAGTTTTGCTTGTTCTTGATAGGAAATATACCCTTCTACTGGTACTCATTTCATGGATTTGATCTTAGCTGATTTGCTTCTGTAGGTTGTCTCAGACAAAAAACTGCTGAAGCATCTGCAGCAAAAAGTAGCCAAACTCGAGTCAAAGTTAAGAAGCCCGGAATCCAGTTCATCTACCAGCTTAAAATCGCTGTTAATGGAGAAAGAGATGAAAATCCAACAGGTAGTGACCTAGACATTAAGAATTAGGATTCGCATCTTGAATTATCTCTTCTGAATATCTAAAATGTGGATTTCATATACATGGAGAGGATAAAGATTTATCACTTGGGATTATTCACTCATGTTAAACTAATGGCAGATGGAAACAGAAATGAAAGAGCTAAAGCGTCAGAGAGACATTGCACAATCTCAACTTGATCTAGAAAGAAAAGCAAAGGAGCTGAAGGTATGTTATGTGCACTAACATGAGATACCAAATTCTTCAAGACATGCCTATATAATTGATCTTTATGAAGACATGCCTATATAATTGGTTTCAGGGGTCAAGGGAGTGTGAACCTTTTTCTCAAGTAGCAAGGTGTCTATCTTACCCTGCTGAGGAGTCCATTCCAAGAAAATCTGTTCCAAAAAGCCATAGAACAACTCGTGGTAAGAGAAAGGATGGTGTGAGGCAGTCTTTAACTTCAGCAGATCCAACAGCGCTAGTCCAAGAAATTCGTTTACTTGAAAAGCATCAAAAGAAGTTGGGTGAGGAAGCAAACCAAGCACTAGAGCTAATTCACAAAGAAGTGACATCCCATAAACTGGGTGATCAACAAGCTGCAGAAAAAGTTGCGAAGATGCTTTCAGAAATACGGGACATGCAGAAGAGCAACCTTCTAACCGAGGAAATCATAGTTGGTGATAAAACTAACTTGAAGGAAGAAATAAGTCGTTTGAACTCTCAAGAAATTGCAGCTCTGGAGAAGAAGCTTGAGAGTGTTCAGCAATCTATTGACATGCTTGTCTCGTCTTTTCAGACAGGTGAACAGACTCCAGAGTTTAGAACCCAGATGAAAAAGAAGAGAGTTCTTCCCTTTGGCTTAAGTAATAGTCCTAACATACAGCATATGATCCGTGCGCCATGTTCACCTCTTTCGTCTTCTGGGACTGAGAATAAGGCTCCTGAGAGCAATCTTGTGTCTGCTAATACAGCACCAAAGAGGGATGATAGCTATTGTCGAACACCGTCAAGGGAAGGAACACGTATACCACGACAAGAAAACTCAGTTGATGTTAAGAGAATGAAGCGCATGTTTAAGAATGCTGCCGAAGAAAATATACAAAATATCAAATCGTATGTAACTGGATTGAAAGAACGTGTAGCAAAGCTTCAATACCAGAAGCAACTTCTTGTTTGCCAGGTTAGTTTAACCAGAAGCAGCTTCTTAGTTTAATACATATTCTCCTTCACTAACTTGAAAGTTTGTCCATGTTAGGTGTTAGAACTGGAGGTGAATGAGACAGGTGCTGCTTCAGAGTCTGATACAAACGATGAATCTCAGATGGATTGGCCAATGTGTTTTGAAGAGCAGAGAAAGCAAATCATAATGTTATGGCATCTGTGCCACATCTCAGTCATTCACAGGACACAATTCTACATGCTATTCAAAGGAGATCCGGCTGATCAAATCTACATGGAAGTCGAACTCCGCAGACTAACATGGCTCGAACAACACTTGGCCGAGCTGGGAAACGCAAGTCTTGCATTGCTTGCTGATGAACCAGCAAGCTACGTAGCATCAAGGTAGTACAATAACCTTCATTCTCTTCAATTCTATGAGTCAACATTTTTCACAAACATATCTCTGATTCTCTTTGGTGGACAGTATAAGAGCTTTGAAGCAGGAGCGAGAGTATTTAGCTAAACGGGTAAACACAAAGCTAGGAGCGGAGGAAAGAGAGATGCTTTACCTGAAATGGGATGTTCCGCCGGTGGGAAAACAGAGGAGGCAACAGTTCATCAACAAGCTCTGGACAGATCCTCACAGCATGGAACACGTGAGAGAGAGCGCGGAGATCGTGGCTAAGCTTGTTGGCTTCTGTGACTCGGGAGAGAACATAAGAAAAGAAATGTTTGAACTCAACTTTGCATCTCCTTCAGATAAGAAGACATGGATGATGGGTTGGAACTTCATTTCCAACTTGTTGCATCTCTAATTCAACACACGTCTACATTTCTCGTTTTGTAAATCGTTTCTTTTGATGCTGAGGTTAATTCGCACAATTCTTGAAACTCTCTTCTTTTAATTCCTAACAATATGGTTGATCTAATGTTTAGTAATCTTAAAGTTGTGAAATGTTTTTTCGATAAAACTCGACAGAACGACCATTTCGGATATTAGCATAGCAACACCAAAACAAAGTTTCACATTTCCGTATATCAATCTAATGTCTACTAATCTTAAACTTGTGAAATGTTTGTCAATATTTTATTTGACAACGACCATTAGTAGCACCTTGTCTAGTGAATCAAAAGATTTCAAAACAAAAAGTAGATATAATGTAAAGGTTAGTTTTGCTCAGCGTGGTTCCTTTTGACATTGCCTTTTGCACTTCATGTACTTCTTGGGGAGTACACCAAACACATTTCCGTGTACAAATCGGCCAAGTATTACCCATTTCAAAATTGCGTAGTCAAATCAAAGAATACAATTAGTCATCTCACGACGGCAACCGTTGTTTACGAGACGCGGAAGTGATACTTAAAGCTCGAAAATGAGAAAAAAAAACAAATGCAATAATACATGACCGCAGGTGTTTATGTTTCTAAACGATTACAGGCAGACGAGAAAGCTGAAAGAAGAGATTACCTACAAATAATTCTAACACGAATCTTACAACCTTTTATATAACAGGACAGAATATTTACAAACGACGTTAAAACAAAGAGATGACCCTATAGTATCATAGTAAGTTTCCTCTTTGATTGTATAACAAATTAGAAAAAAATAAAAAGTTACGAAAGAAAGATAAATGTTTTAGCTATTCAGTATTATACTACTCATTTGTACCAATCCGTGTTCCTAAGAGATGTGAAAGGGCTCAGTGGCAGAGGGCTTCACCGTATGCTACCCATTCTTTGAAGCTATCTGTAAAGTCTTCATGAATCTTTGTTCCCATCGGTTCCTTTCCCTATCGATAAAAATACAATTTTTCACATAAGCAAAAAGCAATTTCTATCTTCCAAAAGATTACAATCAAAGTGCGCTTGTGAAACTAACACCTGAGAGATCACTCACACATGACAATTCGTTTACACATTTCATATCAGATTCATCGTTGAAGCAAAAGAAGGGAGTAAAATCATTTTAATGACATGTTCGGCAGTTAGATCTGGCTATGTCCGCTTAACTTATCTTATAGCATACTAACTAGACTCTATGTATCTTAAAATCCATTTGATTTAGTGATTAAACCAACAAAACAAAAAGTAGGAGTTCGGCCCAGGCTCTTAATGAACTAACTAATTAGTTTAACACATTGGTTCGGCCCAGACATCATCAACACATTCTAGGATATAAGAAACCACCAAACTCATTGTGTGTGAAACAAATAACAGATAATCGTTACTCGAATTAAGAGGCCACTGACCTTACTGCTGCTTGATCCACTCTCGCTTATAGCTGGTGCCGATTGTCCTCCATTGATGATATTCTCTGTTGACGACATCTCCGCTGTCAAATTTCTTGTAAGAGCGGACGACCTGCCAAAAGTAACATGATTAATCACAAAGACCATATTTGACAAATAATTGAATCTTGCAGAAGTTAGTAGATTGACCCTCGGCCATAACATGATTATCAGGTTCCATTTCATCACCAAATTATCGAGTGTAGTAAACCCATGAGCCTAATAAACAGTTGGTTCCGTAGATAGTTGATTGATATTTTACTGACAAACAATTTCAAGCTCTGGTAGTATAAGACTGCTTATTCCACCAACTACATAGCATTGTCTAGGCTCTTTAACACATTATATTGTTTACCTGTCAAATATAGCATTTTCGCACAGATTTTCTGATGATGAAAGCCACTCAATATCAACAAAATTGGAGACACTAGACATGTCTTCCTCCCCGCCAAAGTAAACTAGGTCGCTACCAAAACAATGAACCTTTTGCATATCTCCGAAGACCTGTTTCCTAGGCATTGAAGGAGTACACCTACATAAATATTGTGGCTGGAAAAGTCAGTTTAATCTACTATAACTCATTGAATAATCAAAAGGGCCTTAAGGCTAATTCTTTGTGTCCATGAAAAGCCGAGACAGAAACCAAAGAGAATAGGAGCTCCATCTAATCAATAGAATTGATATGTACAATAGATCTTTCCCCAAAAAATTGTAATGCACAATTCCTGTATGCTTAGGTTCGACGACAATAAATTTGGAAATTCCTAACGGTTGAAACAAAACATCATCTTAACTCCACTCAGCAGAATATGTAAGACCGATAGAAACAAACCTTGACAATGCTACATCATCAGAAACTGGTATATCAGATGATGACTCTGAAATAATATGGCTCACATGCTGTAATGGCGCGGATAAACCTTTATATGGCATGCTTTCATGCTTGCTACTCATGGCTGAAAGCGGAGTGCAATTTTCATGGAGAAAATTTCCATCTGATAAGCACCTTTTCACAAGAAACCTGAAAGCATTATACTACGAGCTAAAATTACTGAGGAAAAGGTTTCTCATTTTAAGAGAAATCAAGAAGAAGCCATAAACAACAAAAAAGAAACAGATACAGCCCTAAATCATTTCTATCATCAGCTAAAATTTTTAGAACAACATACAGCATTATGTTGTGACGAAACAATGCTTGATTTTCATGACTACATTTTCTCAACTAAGAGAACTTCATTAGTTCAAATAGTTTGGTCGTCCCCTGAATTAGGAAAATCGTGGATAAATTGGGTCACAAAAATTACTTAGCATGAAAAAAGGGAAGTGACATTAGAGAATGACATTCTGATATCAAAGATGTTGAACCTATCCGTCTAAAATCTCCTGAAGCAGACACAACTAGGTCTACAATATATTAGAAACCATAGTACTCCTTAATCACTGAAGTGTGTCTAAAGCAGAAAATAGAACACTTCAATCCTTTATTAAGGATGAGATTTATAAATAGCTAGCATCAGATTCAAGTTTGCATTGTCAAAAGCTACCTTTCATCTTCCCCTATGCTGATCTCTCTATATCGTCCATTAGTGAGGGAGTTTGATCGTAGCTCCCAGATTGCCGGCATTCCCTGCTCAGGCCGGAACGTGCCAAGAAATCTGCATATAGGTAAGTTACAAACCTGAAAAAGGTTTTAACATGAATATGTTTCCAGAGAGAAAGATAGAGATAGCAGCTTACATATTTATGGCGTCTTGTTTATCTGCATCCATATACGCATTATTATAATATCGTTGCAGAGTTCTCAAGAACTCCTGTGACTGAGTTGCTGCTCTCCACTGGCCTCTTCTTTCGCTGAAAACCTAATGCCCACCAGAAATTCTAGGAATCAACACATGTATCTACATAATAATGTTCAGAATGTCTGGTTGAGACGTATGCTATGGACCCTTGACATTACTAAACCAAGAATCGCAGATGACTCCAAATGTTTTATAATGCAGATGGAAAATAAGAAAATTACAAAATTAAGAGCCACATCACTAATTGTTTCCAGCAGGATATTTATTACAAGACTCTCTGAACATGACAAACCAAATTGATGCTTCTGTGAGATCCAGAGTAAAAACAAATTAACATTACCTTATTGTGGGCTGCGGATCCGCCATACTGATGAGCTAGTGTGTCGCCCATTCTCTCATACAACCCCATCAACGAAATAGCCAAAGGATCATCAAGTTCTATGGCTGGAACATCTCTAATCCCTAATACATGAAGCTGCTGACCAAGAGCAGCCCAGCCATATGCATATTGTGCAACATTTGTACGGTCAAGGCAATCAATGCAATTGGTTCTCAGCACGCCTCTCTGAATCCTCGGTAGCTTGACATCACATTTTTCATAAGCAATATTCTTACTCCTGCGAGATTTCTTCTCTAGGCTATCATGATCCCCATTATCATCAGCGTGTGGAGATATTTCTCCAGTGTCAGTGCTGCAATTTTTAAAACATCAGAACTGTCGTCAATGCTATTATTAATTTCAAAATAAGTTAAGTTTTATAAACTGTTGATAATGACTATAACCGGGTTATCACCACTAACAAGAAAATTCAATAGTTTACATGAAAAAGGTTCATCTTAAAATAATATTGAAGAAAATGAAATTGAGCAAACACCACAAAACATAAGTTGGATAAAAAATTGATATGAAAAGGAAGTGATGGTAAGGATTCAAGCTAAAGGAATTACTCAAAAGAAGACAAGCTCATGTAACCCTCAAACTTCATTGCTGGTGTGACTTGACAGTAAAATAAATCCGTTAGCATCAATGCACAGGCAGCTACTTTGCCAAGGAGTGCCAAGACATTTGTTTTTTTGCTGGAAAAAGGATAGAAAACAAAAGACTAGTTTTCATCTACAAATGTATTAAAAAGACTTTCACATGAACACAAACAGTGTGTATACAACAGATACCTCCGAAAATGTTTGTGCAGGTCCCAGTGGAGGAATCTCAGACGATTGTCCTCAGGCAAATCTTTATTTATAAAGTCAATTGCATTGGCAAACTCTGCCCGGAGGATTGACTCTCTAGGTCTCTTCTCTTGTGTCTATTGATTGTCAAAACCAAAGGAGCGATGAGGTGTGCACACATCAGATGTACTGATAAAAGCAAGTGAAATACTAGGTTGATTAGACAACTCACCTTAATCAAGTTCAGAATGATGATGGGGTTTCCATATCGTTCTACAAGGTTTTCAAAGTGAAGTCTAGTTGCCTCATAGTTCAGCTCCTTTTTTGACACTGCATTTGATATTAAAGCAGTCAAACAGGGGAGAGAGAAAGGAGAACAGAAGAGGAACAGAGCAGTAATTTTAGTGCCATAAAACTTACAGACTATATCTGGCTTTAGATTCAGTCGTGAGGTCTCTTGTGACCAGAAAAGAGGGATTGACCCACGGTTCTGCACTACAGAACTAATTTGCATAGGGTGGTCTTCAGGAACATCTTCAGACACTATCTGCTCGGTCTCGACATCATTGGCAACATTGCCATATCTGTTTACTCCTCGTTTCAGGTACCTAATGTGAAAGAAATTTAGGAGAGGGGAAGAGGGTAGCCATGAAAAATGGTATTATTTCAAACAAGATGTATAATTTACATCTCATTTTGTTGGGATGGAAAATATTGTGGAATCCTCAAGTGAGATGTCCAAATATGTAAACTAAGTAACTATGCAGTTTTTATTAGCAAAAAAATACATTTACTCTCTGGAGGCACACCTTACAGTGTCAATTACATGCTTACCACAGAAATTAAATTGGTTGACTAGGGAGTGAAAGAAATTTGTTACCTGGTTCCAGCATTATGACGGGAACGCCTAGCAATAAGGGTGATCTTGAAATTCCGTCCAGATTCAGAAAGAGAGGCCTACATGAAAAATGAGGGATGGTTCTTGAGCATCTAGGTAGAGATTTAAGATGCCAGTATGCTATAACGTAACTGATAATACATGACAGAAATCTGTATGTGAAATACACAGCTTCTTACTAGGGCGTTGGGTGCAAAACAAAAATAATAAAACGAGACATCACATGACTTAGGTAATAAGTATATTAGAGATCTGAAAACATGATCCACATATGTAAAAGACCACTTGCTGTGAGGAAAAGGGTAAAACTAAAAGGACACATGCATTTAAACTTTTCTTCTAGCAGTGAGACGTCAGTAAACATACCAATTCTCACCTGGTCAAAGAAACCATAAACCAATGCTACAGTCCACAGGGTATTCCGAAGATGATATCGGATTCCCCGAGTCAAGAACTCATTCCAGACAAACATTTTCTCATAGAGAATATGTCCTGTCTCGTAATTGCATACATTCTTCTGGTAACTTCTCATTATATTGTAAGAATAGCAAAAAAAGAAGTCTTTTGTAAGGTCCACCATACACAGGAGTCTCTTGTATCTATTCATCAACAAAATGAAAACACCACATAAAAAAGTTAAAGAGTTAAATGACTTCCGCTCATTAAAACATGGAAAGTATGGAACATCTAAAGAAATCTCAAACACCTGTTTTCATCTCTAGAATTTGCAATGTTGCACTGTACAGTAGAATTTTGCAACACAACTATCTCGCTCTTTGATACAGCGTAGACACTATGACCAAAAAGTTCACCAATTTGTCTTCTTTCAGTTATAAGCAACATATAGTAAGGTCCCAAGAATTTAACAAAGCCTGAGAAAAAACATATTCAGTAAAAGAAAATATAAGAACACAAGCTCAAAACTAAAACAACAATTTATGCATCTATAAGAAACTTGAGATAAAGAAACACATACCAATGATACCATAACAAAGAGTCACAAGTCTCAACCCACCCGTAGCTTTGTTTCCTTCATGTATCCGTTTTAACAACTCATAACATTCTTTCTTTGTATAATGAGTCAAATCTTCACTAATGTTAAGCTCACAAGGATCAAGACGATCTATCTTAAGTACTCTATAAACTCCATCTCCATCCCAACCAATCATATAAAAGTTCTGTAAACAGTTTCACCAAATCAATAGCATCACACAAATCAAATCTCACAACAATAAAACTCAAATGTGGAAGTTATAAATACCGATTGAGTCTCAAATAGTTTGAATTCCTGAGCATGTGATATAGAAGAGCCTAAACCACCATCGTCCTTTAATGGTGGTGAAGACATAGCTGATGTTCAAAATGATATTTGAACTAACAGATCTCCCTCCCCGAGCCGCTGGCTCAGGGAATTTTATCGTCGGAGCATTCACCAATTCTCCCGGAGCTTTCTCCGGGTTTAAAACTCCGGAATCAAACGTAACCAAATCTAACCAAAACCTCCACGAACGAACAAAAATCGCAAAAGAGAAAGAAATTTTTTGGTTCAGAATCGAATACAGAGTTTACCGTTGATTCCTTCAGATCAAAGATCAGAGAATCATCATCATCAGTTTATACTGTTAACAATCATGAAACGAAGGTGAAGAGATGCAAAAGAATGATCAATTTTGAAGAAGAAGATGGAGAAAATGGTTAGGATTGTATCGAGAGGAAGGTGTTTTGATGAAAACCACAATTTCTGATTCTTTTTATTTTTGTTTGTTTTTAATTAAATTATATATAATATTTTATTTATTCGTTATTTTGAAATTTCTCGTGACCGAGCTTAAGCTACAGCTGTATGGACACCAATGGAAGAGCTGCACTTTTGACACCAGTTACTTAACTGATGCACGTTTATATATATATATATATTTTTCAATATCCTAATATGAACAGATTTTACTAACAACGAGTCTATGATACAAATTTTCTTTCAAGATTTGAATTTACTACAGATTGGTTCTGCTTCTCTATATACAACATTTTTAGGATGTATAAATTTTTGGGATAATTCATATAAAGAAGTTTTAACAAAAAATTTGTCTTTCTACACATTTTTTGTAAATTGTCACTTTTTCCTAAACTATCCCTACTACTAGATTAATACAATTTTTTTATAAAAAAACCATATAAACATGTAGATACACACCTATTAAGAAAATCTGAAGAAGAAAATTTTTCATTTTAAGCAGTTTTAAGTAGGTTTTTAGTTTGATGAAAATTGTTCTAAAAATTCTAGAATAGGTATTCTGGCGAGATAAAAATTATTAGATTACGTATTCTAGCATTTGTTCATCGTTTGAAAAAAATATATTACGTATTCTAGCAATCGTTCATGTTCTAGAATTTTTAGAATACAAATATTAGAATACCTATTATGAATTATTTAGAATACACATTTTGATATTTCTAGAATACTTATTCTAGCAGTTGTTCATGGTTTGAAAATATTATATTACGTATTCTAGCAATTAGAATACGTATTCTGATAATTTTAGAATATGTATTCTAAAAAAATTAGAATATCCAAAAGGATAATGACTGAATTTTAAAATTATTTAAAAAATATCAAAGATAATGACTAAATGATTATTTGATCTCGTAAATAATTTAAAAATAATTTCGGTTATTCAATAAAAATAGTATTTAAATTTATTAAATCATTGATGTTATTAAATAAAAATTTTATTTATTTTAAAATTATTTATTTGTTAGATTAATTTAAATTTAGTTTCGACGAATAATTTGAAAAAAATTGTCAAAAATTAAATAATTTTTGGAGTTTTTTTTCCATTATAGAGCACATGGCTTTGGATTGAAGATACTAAACCAAGAACAAATAAATAAATGGTGTTTGAGAAGTTAGTGTGTAATGATGTCCTACATGATAACTTGATTGGGGGGGGCTTATTGCCTCAAAAACATCACATGCCAAATCTCTCTATAGATTATGTAGGGACTTGAAGTTGTGTACCTAAAGAACCATAAGTCTCTGTTACTGATTAAGTCATAACTTCTTCTTAATGATAACAAAGACAGGACCACATGACTTGATTACATACATAAAAAATCACAAAAGCCTTCGAAATTTCTGTGGCAAGAAATGAGCTCTCTTGATGTTCCAAAGGGCTACAATGCTACGGTTGCTTGTAGCATTGGGTTATGGATTGTGGCCATCAATGGTTCTGATCTCAGAAATTATACAAACTTTTATCCTGGCAGATTTCTATTACTACTACGTCAAAAGGTATATGTTTTTGTCTTTCACTTAAAACTTTATAGTTATTTAGCTCTTTGTATAACTCAAAAGTTTCAACCTTTTCTTTCAATCTTCTGCAGTGTTTTCGGAGGGCAGCTTGTTCTCCGGCTTCCGTCTGGAGTAGTATAAGCAAAACAGATAGAAATACTCCAATGATATCCAGTGTGCTTTGCCGGAAATTCTAACTGGGAAAGAAAGCTCATTTATTCTTTACCTATGATCTCACCGTTTGTGTCTTTGAGGTTGCACAAGTGAGTCGGTAATGAATTAATTTTACTGTGTTGTATGTTTGTGACTGTCGAGGAGTTTTTTTTACTTTCCGATCAATAATTTATCTTTAGTTTGGTCAAACTGACATTGTTTTTTTCACTCGATCTCTGGAAACAAACGACATTTTGGTAACACTTGAAAAAAGAGAACGTCTTAAAACTTAAAAAGTTTATTATCAAGGAATATAATCACTGGAAATCAGTGAAATTGCGACAAGGCATTTTTAAGAATCACGGTTGATCAAAGATGAAAACAAAAGTTAAAGGTCAGAAAGGTCTTTCCTATTGATGAAGTTGATCACTCTAGTGGCAAGAACTCCTCTGCTGCCAGTTTATCTCCGTCCACCAGATCGGTCACAGCTTTGAGGAACACGACTGGCACTTTTAGAAGATCAGCCACGTATGCCACAACAGCACCCTGAAGAGCTTCAAGTCAGCAGATTTCTTTGATTTTCTTCCTAGCTAGATTCAGTAAGTAGTGAGCTGTTAACATCCCATTACCTCCATGTCCTTTAGCGTAGCATCATTGGCAATGATTAATGATTCGTCTTGTGTGGACATATCCAACGAGTCACCAGTAGATAACCTGCCAATCTGAAACACCCCATTTTCTGAACATGCTTCTGATGTTGTGAAAACTCAAATAGTTAAAAGATCTGAGATGCATCTTGAGTTTACTATATACCTTCAAATTGAGTTCCTTGAGGAGATTGGGTGTTGAGAATGCCTGACGAAGACCAACTCCATACAGATCAAACATCTAAACATAAACACTGCTCAGAAACTTGCAAGATGAAATGGGAAAATAGGAATCAAGAAAGATGGAAAAAAGGAATAGGAACTTACCGGGATTGGTATTCTTCGATCATGAAACACAACATCAGATACAAGGAATACATCGCCTATGTTGGCTCCTTTAACCTGAACATGTTGAGTCATCATGAAAATAAACAACTTCCACAACATGGCAATAGAGTATGAGAGAAAGAGATTTTCATGATGCCACTCAAATTTCAGAGAAATTTAGATTGAATCAAGTTGAGTAAATGAGTAACAAAATCAAACCCAAATAGTATCAACAATGGCTCCTCAACAAGAAGTAGAAAGAAAGAGCGGAAGTGGTTGTTTGGAAGACAGAGTACATGAGAAGTAAACAATGTAAAAGGCATCACAGGTTCTGGCATTGATGATATTGTCAGGTTGTAATACAAAAGTTATGAGACAAGCTGGAACAGTGCCAACACTATCGATCCCTGGAGAGAAATCTGAGTTAGTTAGCATACTACTTGTAGCGCTCAATTCATCAAAAGCATAATATCAACAAGCTCATAGTAAACAATGCATGAAAGAGAAACAGAGAGATGGAAAAACTTGCCTAGAGCAGCATCTCTTCCGGGGCAAACTACATTGATTCGACACCTTACTGTGCAACAGATGGTGCAACAGTGTCGAGCACAACTCGTAGATACTCGTTGGACACCTTACTGTGACGGTCTTTTGGAATTGTCTCCAAGGCAACGTTTAGTGCCTGCGCAAAACGTTCCAGAACATGCACCTCTGGTTTTATCCCCTGAACAGGAAAACAAAACATACCTAATATGATCAAATTGTAACAAAATTAATATCTCCTCATTGGGAAATTACAGCATGCTCTACGGTCTGATTTAAATACTAAAGTTCAAAACTTTCAAACCCATAAGAAGTAGCAAACCTTGTGCGACACTTCTCGTCTCAGGGAGGAGAAGAACCGTCGCGAGGGAGGAGAAGAACCGTCGCAAGGGAGGAGAAGAACCGTGGAGTTCGTCGGAGCCGCCGCCAGAGAAGAGAAGATCGATCATGTGTTTGGAGAAGAGAAGAAGAGTTTGAGGATCGATCATGTGTTTAGGGATTTTGAGGAGTTTTTTTTTTGTTTTTTTTTTTCTGATTTATATATATCATTTAAAATTAATGAATAATATTTTTTAAAAATCAAACCTCTTTTTAAATCAGAAGTTTTGATATGTTTTATTTTAATTAAAAAAAAGATTAGGAGGGCAAAATAGGATTAAAGAGTTTAAAAGGATTAGATGAATGATTTTTATTAAAAAAGGTTTAGATTGAGAAATTTGTTGAAATTCCTCCTATATAATGAATTTTCCCTAAAATTTTTTAATAGTATTTTGAAATTTGTAAGGTTTTTATAGTATGAAGCTCAAATTTGGTGTATAAGGTTTTTAATCTTTGATCATTGGATTAAGAAACTTTCATAAGTTATGTTTGAAACTTATACATCTAATAAGATTTTATATTGAAGTTTTTTGCTAAAATCCTTTTAGTAATTTTTTCTTATATTAAGGAAAAACTTTTGTTTGAAACTAATTGATGTTTTCATTATTTTATGCAAATTTTTATTATTTATTATTTTTTGATCATATATATTTTGCAGAGTATTTTGTTATTGGTAGGTATTTCTTTTAGAAAATGAATATTGTTATAATATAGAAAAGACAACAAATTTTACGTAAGCTATATAGTTAAGAGTACCAAACAGCAGAAAATTTTTTTACTGGAAAATAATAAATAATCGAACCATTATTTTTTTTGGTTTTTGTTATTGGTAATAATCAAACGGAATACTTTTAAGGGATAATTCATTATAAATGATTCTAGCAAAACATTAGTCCATCTATACTTTTTTTTTTGTAAATTATTACTTTTTCCTAAACTACCCCTACTACTAGATTAATATAATTAAAAAAAAAACCATATAAACATGTAAATACACACCTATTAAGAAGATTTGAAGAAGAAATTTTTTTATTTTAAGCAGTTTTAAGTAGGTTTTTAGCTCGATGAAAGTTGTTCTGAAAATTCTAGAATAGGTATTCTGCCGAGATAAAATTATTAGATTACATATTCTAACATTTTTTCATGGTTTGAGAAAATTATATTACGTATTCTAGCAATCGTTCATGTTCTAGGATTTTTAGAATACAAATATTAGAATACCTATTCTGAATTATTTAGAATACACATTTTGATATTTTTAGAATATTTATTCTGATATTTTTAGAATACTTATTCTAGCATTTATTCATGGTTTGAAAATATTATATTACGTATTCTAGCAAATAGAATATGTATTTTGATAATTTTAGAATATGTATTCTGAAAAATTAGAATATCCGAAAGGATAATGACTGAATTTTAAAATTATTTAAAAAATATCAAAGATAATGACTAAAGGATAATTTGATCTCGTAAATAATTTAAAAATAATTTCGGTTATTCAATAAAAATAGTATTTAAAATTATTAAATCAATTCTGTTATTAAATAAAAAATTATATTTATTTTAAAATTATTTATTTGTTAGATTAAATTAAAATTTATTTTTGACGATATTTGTTTTTGTTCTTCTTCTCTCCATTGACGCCTTCTACTTCATGTAGAAGATTTTTTGTTTTTTTCATAATTATGCTGCATATCTATGTTAAGTGTGGTGTATGGAGATTGTGTGACAACAAAGAGTGAAGATTTATTGTTGATTAAAAACGTGGGAGATTACTTACTCTGCAAATTACTACATCTCTTGAAGAGTTAAAATCCATAGTTTCAGAAAACTACGAAGTGGAGCAGAGTGTAATTGATGTGGAATTCAGTTATTTTCCCATAGATCTAAGTGTTGACTCTCCTCCCGTTATTATGATGAATGATAGACAACTCAAAAATTTTGTTGGCTATTTAAAAACGAACAATAAGTTACAGTTGTGTGTGACGTTCAAAGGTAGAGTTGATGATTGTAGTAGTAGAGACCATTTCGATTTGAATAAGGAGTCAAGTGATGATGCTAAAGAGCGAAGCTATGATGCTAAAGAGCGAAGCTATGATGCTAAGGAGAAACGCGCTGATTGTAGGAGTGAAGACAATGATGGTAATGTGTGTGGAAAATCAGCAGTATTTGAGGATGCAGATAAACAGAGTAATGATGTTGTTAAGGTCGTTGATGATCTCAGATCTATGTTGGTAGAGTCGATGGTCAATAAAAAGAACTATTTCAGGAGTAAAGAAGTTTTACAAGCAACTATGGAAATGTATGCAATGAAGTATAACTGCGACTACAAGATTACTAAATCTGATACGAAATAGTGGTGTATACGCTGCGTAGATAGTGTTTGCAAATGAAGTCTTCGTGCTCAGTTTTTAGAGCAGTCTACATATTTGAAAATCAACAAGTATGTGGGTGAACATACATGTGCTCCATCGAAGAAAAATAAATTTTGTAGAATACCTTCAAGAAGAACAATTGGACATCTCATTATGCATAATTATGAGAGTGTCAAGGAAGGACCTAAACCGAATGATATCATTAACATTATCCGTACAAAGTAAGGATGCGAACTAACTTATTCCCAAGTTTGGGAGTCTCGTGAGTATGAAGTTAATGAAGTTAGAGGAATTACAGAGAAAAGTTTTGGTAAGATACCAAAATACTTGTATATGCTACAAGAAGCAAATCCTGATATGTATACAAATTATGAAATTGATTTCAATGGTAGATTCAAATAACTATTTATTTCGTTTGGTCAATCAATAAGAGGGTTCTATAAGTCAATTCAGAAAGTGATTGTAGTTGACGGAACGTTTTTGAAGAACAAATACAAAGGAGTTCTACTAGTTGCTACAGCCGTAGATGGTAACTCTAATTTGTATCCAATCGCATTTAGAATTGCTGATTCAGAGAATGATAGTTCGTGGGATTGGTTTTTCATGCAACTAAAGAATGTTATAGAGGATGATGAAGGTTTAGCTTTTGTGTCAGATAGATATCTCTCGATTTGTAAATCAATTGGAATATTCTACCCATTGGTTAGGCATGGTATTTGCATCCACCACTTGATTAATAATGTGATAACATATTACAAGGGAAATGGTGTGGCTGGTTTGGTTGCAAAAGCGTCAAAAGCATATAGAGTTGTTGAATTTGAGAAAATTTTCAACCACATTTGCAACATCAGTCCTTCGATTGGAGTTTATCTAGAGGAAGCAGATGTGACACAATGGGCTCGATGTCATTTTCCTGGATACAGATATGACATTCACACCAACAATTCTGCTGAATCGATTAATGCAGCTTTGAGAGCATCGAGAGAGTATCCAATAATTCTTTTGTTAGACAGCATCAGAGAAATGTTAACACGATGGTTTTATGAGCGAAGAGAATTAAGTGGGAAGCAAAAGGATCCTTTAACTATTGAGGTGGAGAAAAAGATATCTAGAAGAATAGAGAAAGGTAAAATCTTTAGAGCTTATCCGATTACCAGAACCTGTTTACAGGTTAAAGGTAACAAAGAAGACTACGTTGTTGACTTAGAAAAAAGAACATGTTCTTGTGGAAAGTTCGAGATAGGAAAAATTCCATGTAGACACGCTATAAAAGCAGCTTTTAATATAGGCAAAAATCTATATACATACACTGATGATGTGTATACCACTCCCACATGGAGATCGTTATACGAGGAATCTATTAATCCAATAGGTGTTAGTGAAGAAGAATGGCGCGTCCTAGAAGATATTGCAGCTACAGAAGTTCAACCACCTCAAACAAGAAGACAACCTGGAAGACCGAAAAAATGAAGACATGAAACAGTTGAAGATAGGATAAAATCGTCACAAGGATCAAAGATATACAGGTGCAGCCGTTGTGGCAAAGAAGGACATAACATAACGACATGTGATATTGTGATATAGTACGGTTAGTGACACTATTTTTTTTTTCTTAACTTATAATCATATTTTTATTTATTATTTTTTTGTTTTCTGGATTGCGTTGCTACTATCATCATCTTCCATTGAAGGGTAATATTTCATGAATATGTTCACTTTCTACTTTCACAAGTTAAGACAGAAGAAGCACATTTTTTGTCTTCCTTTTATTTAGATGGTTTATTATAATTTTTCGGATATATATGTTAACTTTAAAGTTTGAATATTGGATTAAGCTAAATGTGTGGATGTTTTTCTTGTATTTGATGGTTCTGTACGATCGATCACCCTTTACCAAAGCAGTAAACATTGAAAAAGAGGTGAATATCTTGGGAATTACAGAATAACTAATAGAGAATGTAATTGTTAAAGTCATTACTTATCTTCTAATAAAGCCATAAAATTACATAAGACAGAACAATAAGCTAAGAATCATTGGCGGTTAGATGGGCTTTCACTGGAGCTCTGGCTCTATCCTGCCTTTATTCTGCGTCTGCTGAGACGGCTATTTGCCGTGTGCCCAGAAGAACGGGAGTTAGCCTCTGCAGTAGATCACGTGGCATCAACTGCATATTTACTACGCCTTTCACTCTCTTTGCTGGCCATTTCTTGATCATTGTCTTCTTGGACCTAGGGACGAGAGGTACAACGGCATGGTCTAATCTTAGATATTGCTTCCCATATCTTGTGTAGCATCGCGTTGTTTGTGCGTCCTGTGTCAATGATCCATTGTTGTCTTTCAGCTTCAACATCATGTGGTGGAATTGGTGGTAAGTCGTATTGGGTAGAATCAGATGGCAAAAGATGGTGTGGTTGCGGTGGATATAGAGAGTGATGATGGTCGTATGTGGGCGGCTCTGCTATTTCATCATCGTCTGCATGGTCAGATGGATCAGTGGCAGCATCCGGATGATTTACAAGGTATTCAGGGCCTGGGAGAAACTCGAGGTTCTGACGAGAGACAAGTGATGTGATATTGGGTTGTGGTAACTCACAGAACAAAGTATTACCAGCTCGATCTACATATCGATATGTATCAGGTATGTGGGATTGATATTTAGTTCTCTTCTTCAATATGAGACAGTTCTCCAAATATTTGATATTGATAGTTCGAACCTCTTTAATTGTCTCTGTCGTGAATAGTTGAATGTCTTCAAATTAGGGCTGGGCAAAAAACCCGAACTGGTATACCCGAACCGAACCCAAACCGATAAGACGTACCCGAACCTGTTCCGTACCCGACCAAATTATTCCATTGGGTACGAGATCTCTAAACCCGAAAACTTGAACCCGAACCCGAAAACCCGAAACCCGAAAGCATACCCGAAATACATAATTACCCATAAGAAAATACATAACTACCCATAAGAAAATATCCTAACTCGAGGACTCGATCCTATAAATGTGGAATTTTTTACGTATAATATACACAAATCGAGTCGAATGCGAACCAAAAAATCTAAAAAAACCCAAAAATCCAAAAAAACCCCGAAAAATCCCAGAATCCGACCCGAAAACCCGACCCAAAAACCAAAAAAACCTAAAAACATGAAAACCCGACCTGTACCCGACTCGTACCTGAACCGTACCCGACCTGAAAATCCAAAAAACCCGAAAACCCAACTCGAAAACACGAAAAAACCCAAAAAACCCAAAAAATCCGAACCCGAACCCGAACCGAATCAATACCCGAAATTTTTGGGTTTTTTCTAAGTATCAAGTCTTGTACCCGAACCCGACCCGAACCCGAAACTTTTTACCCGAACTGAACCCGAAGTCAAAAAATTATTCCATTGGGTATGAACTTCCTATACCCAAATACCCGAACCCGATCGGGTTTTACCCCAACCCGAACCCGATACCCGATTGCCCACCCGTACTTTAAATTGGAGGAAGAGAGGAGTAAGAATCGTACCCATATGCAGCGCCTTTGTGGAATTAGGAGCTGTTTTCTTCAAGTTTACAAACATAGTAGCTAGTATGGCAGCAAAGTTAACATTGTTGTTAGGCTTGTTGCAATACTCTACCAAAAGATGTTTGACACCATAATAAAGCTCCAAAGCTCATCATCATGAACTGAACCAGACTCTGCTTTAAAGAAGAATGTGTTGTTGATGATCTTCGCCACTATTCTCAAAACGGGATTGCGAATCTTAGCAATCTTAGCCTTTTTGATGTATAACGCCCTGTCCCAATCAAATTCCAAAATTTTGTTGGGTTTTCGAATTTTGGAAAACTGACTTCTTCCCCGTGACTAAACCTGTATATGTCACAAAACTCAAAGACAGTCAAGGAGCGAAATTTCTTATTGAGGAAGAATGTGAGTTTTTCTTGGCTCGCCACCGGGTTTTTTGGGTCATCATAAGTGAGACGGCATGTTGTAACAAACTCCCGAACCAACACAGGGTGTGTTTGATGACAAAGCCGATACAATTTTCCAAATCCCATGTTTGTAAACACTAGCTCCACATCATTTAGTAATCCAAACCGCTCCAATACAACCTTTGAAGCAAAACGTGTTGGTTCAATCTTCACCATTGCCATTGCTTTAACGAAGTCATTGTCGTATTTATACATCTTTTTGGTGATTGGTCTCAAGTGAATATCACAGGGTCGAGTCCTTTCATTGTTGTAATAGTATGTTCGATCAATGCTTTTGAATTTTGTTTTTGGTCTCTCTTCTTCACATATGCTCTCCTCCTCAACCACAACTTCTTTTCCCTTTCTTCCCATTGCCTATAACAGAAGAAGCAACACTCAATATCTCTTGAAACTCAATGATATCACCGAACGAGGATAAACGAGGATATAACCAAACAATGACAAGTAATCAAACAATTAAAACAAAACGAAACACCAACGTATTCTACTTCATTCTTGAGCGATTCAAATAACCAACAACACATGTAAAGCGGTATATACAATATCAATCATTGTAGACCATAATACTTGCATCAACCGCGATTTCAACATGATGAAAAGAGATTAGATAGTTGACTCCACATTTCTAAAAAATTCGGTTACAAACTGAGAGATTAAAAAGTCTTACCTTGGTAGATCGGAAATGAAAATAGTACCAATGGAAAGATAATGAAAATCCAAGTGTAATTGGGTTTTAAATTGCTAAAATTGATGAAAAATTGAAGGTTTTGTGTTTTAATGCAAGTTAGGGATTTCGCTCTCCTTCGCCGGTGAAGAAGAAGAAGTGAGTGACATTTAAAATTGGTTCATTAGATTCAGTCCTTATAATCGATTTGGACCATAATTAATTCGGTTTAATCTTGGTTTATCCCAGTTAAATCTAAGTTTTTTCGAATAATTTTAATGATCGATCGATCACTTAGGTGATTGATTGATCATACACTGTCTGGAAAACTTATCAATACGAGTCATTGAAGTGATCGATCGATCATACACGGTCTGGAAATACTTATCAATTCGAGTCATTGAAGTGATCGATCGGTCATTTAAGTGATCGATCGATCATACACTGTCTGGAAAAAAACTTTACTAATCCGAGTAATTGAAGTGATCGATTGATCATCTAAGTGACCGATCGATCATACACTGGCTGGAAGTATTGAGTTTCCGAGTAATTGAAGTGATCGATCGATCATACACGGTGTGTAATTTTTAGACTATTCGAGCAATTGAAGTGATCGATCGGACACTTCAGAGATCGATCGATCATACACAAAAAAAACACATATCTTATGATTGAGTAAAACATAACATGGAAAACACATATCTTATTAATTCTACGCTTTTGAATGTCTTAAGCACAACTACTTGTTCTTCAAATAAAGGAAATATCGGAGAAACAAAAACTAATAATGTAAAATTCTTAATGAAGTTCAACAATATCTTCAGAAGACAATATCGGAGGTTCATACTTCTCCATTCGCTCAATGAACAGAGGATCTTTTGCTGCTTCCCAAAGATCAAATGCAATCTTTTGACAAGCTGCTCTAATGTTCTCATCATTTATCAAATCCATAGGTAGCTGATGTAAATGACACTCGATGTATTTCAGCGCATAAACTCCGCAATCACTTGCTGATTGATTTAATCTAGGTGGTACAGAGACGGGGACGACCTCATATGGTGTCAAAAGTGGAACTTTCCCATAAACCTTTGTGTGCAGTCCCTTCAGCATACGAGGGATGGTAACTGCGAATGGCTCCACGTACCTTCTGTCGTTTTGTCCACTACAATCGAAGACTTCAACTTGTTTTAGGGAAAAGTTAAGGCAAATCGAAATCCAATGATTATCGTTGACGAACACCGGAGCATAAATTCTGTCGCAATTAGTAACCCATTTTTTCCAGTCTTTCCATGAGCTGGCAAATTACCTTTGGCGTACGATAGAAGATTTGTATCCCACTTGTGGCTTTTTTTATTTTTCAAATACTTCATGTATTCGTTTTTTATTTGCATGCTAAACATATAATTCATGAAACCCACACGATCAAACTTCAGTCGTCCCAAAGATGTATTCTCACGAAATACATCATAGCATCCATTTCCTGAAAAATATTTAATCATCATGAACTAAAACACTAACTACGTTAAGTAATGCATATCGTTACAAAAATGGCTAGTACTTTACTTACTTCGTTGCCAAGCCAAACGTTGTGCCCTATGATTCGATTAAATATTTTTTCATTAAGTACAATTGGACCCAACTTAATGATTCTGCAAATTTTAAAAAATAGTAGACATTGATATTAGCAAAAGCAAATAATTAGTTCACCATAAAATGAAATTTATGAACGTACTCGTGTTGCTTATGCCACTCTTCAAAAGCATTCCATTTAGCGTCAGAAACGAACACCAATATAGCATTATCGCCATCTTTACCCGCATCTTGGACACTATATCTTCTTAAATCAACTTCCACAGAATTTTGATCATTGCAACCGCTCTCAATTTTGATCGGTTGCTTGTCAACCTCTTTCCCAACAAAACTGTGTGTAGGATCAACCTCTGGGACATATGTTTTTTGAGAATAGTGTGCTACTTTTTCCTGTAGGAATTCTTGTGTTCCCATATTGATGATGTCTATGCCAGAATTCTGTGAAAAAAATTCATCAAATAAAAAGTTTTTGTCCTGTAAAAAATATACGAACAACAAAATGTAAGCAAAACATAAAGCAATTCAAAATACAACTGAAATAAAAGTAGAAACAAAATTATACATTACGATTTGATGGTAACGATTACAAAGCCGATACATATCTGATTAATAAAGTTTTAGAAAACAAAATACAACTGAAATGAAAGCACATGCAAATGACACACAAAGTTAGATTACAAAGCTGATACATATCCAATTAATAAAGTTTTTGAAAACAAGCTTGAAGATTTACTTTTTACGTACCCCATATTTACGCTTCACTTGTGGTGGATTGAACGTTGATGTAGTGGGATTTTGAGTAACTCCACATGGAGAAAGTGATTCTTTGATTCCTGAAACCTCTCCTTCTACTTTATCCAAACGCATAACTATCTCCCCCTGAATTTTTTCCAATCTAGTGCCAATATCCTCCGCAAACCTCTTGAAAGAAGAATCAAACACTTCTACAATAAATGAATTCATTTCTTCATTCAAACTCTTGTTTTGTGAATAACCATGTGTTGATACTCGCTGACACAACAACTTCCTTTTCCGTGTTTCTACACCAAAATCCGCTTGCTTTTTCTTTCTGTTCTTCGAACTAGACGCTTGCACATTAGTAGATTCTTTCTTCGGATTGCTCTCCAAACCAGACACCGGTTTTTCTTCATCAGTAACCTCAATATCATCTTGAGGAGCCTCATTGTCACCCCCACTACCATCAAGTTCTTCTGGAACAAGAATATTGATATTTTCCACACTTTGCCAAATATTGACTCCAAAATCATATCCAGTTTTAGCAAGGTACGAAATGTATCGCCAAATATTCAATATGATTCTACAAGATCTAGTTTCATTCAAGTAACAGATTCTAGCCAATTGAACGGATCTTCTGATCAATTCATAGATCCTTTCGATTCCATTAGTAATGAGGATTCGAAATATCACTATCACACATTGATCAATCAAAGAGAGATTCAATAACTAAAAGAAAGATCGATTCTTTGGGATCCTTCTTTTATTCAAACGGAAGGAAGAGAGATAGAATCAGACCGATTCCCTAAATACCTTTCTGGATATTCCTCAATGCCCCGGCTATTCACGGAACGTGAGAAGCGAATGAATAATCATCTGCTTCCGGAAGAAAGTGAAGAATTTCTTTGGAATCCTACAAGAGCCATTTGTTCTTTTTTCTCTAACAGATGGTCAGAACTTCATCTGGGTTCGAATCCTACGGAGAGGTCCACTAGGGATCAGAAATTGTTGAAGAAAGAACAAGATGGTTCTTTTGTCCCTTCGAGGCGATCGGAAAATAAAGAAATAGTTAATATATTCAAGATAATTACGTATTTACAAAATACCGTCTCAATTCATCCTATTTCATCAGATCTGGGATGTGATATGGTTCCGAAGGATGAACTGGTTATGGACAGTTCCAATAAGATTTCATTCTTGAACAAAAATCCATTTTTTGATTTATTTCATCTATTCCATGAACGGAAGAGGGGGGGATACACGTTACGCCACGATTTTGAGTCAGAAGAGAGATTTCAAGAAATGGCAGATCTATTCACTCTATCAATAACCGAGCCGGATCTGGTGTATCATAAGGGATTTTGCTTTTCTATTGATTCCTACGGATTGGATCAAAGACAATTCTTGAATTTATTAATTTATTAATTTTTAACAATTTTTTATGATTTTTTCAATTTTAGAGCACATACTAACTCATATATCTTTTTCGGTCGTTTCAGTTGTACTGACAATTTATTTTTTAACTTTATTAGTTAATTTAGATGAAATCATAGGATTTTTTGATTCATCAGATAAAGGAATCGTAATTACGTCTTTTGGTATAACAGGATTATTATTTACTCGTTGGATTTATTCAAGACATTTTCCATTAAGTAATTTATATGAATCATTAATTTTTCTTTCATGGGCTTTTTCAATTATTCATATGGTTTCCTATTTTAATAAAAAACAAAAAAATCACTTAAATGCATTAACTGCGCCAAGTGCTATTTTTTTTCAGGGTTTTGCTACTTCAGGTCTTTTAAACAAAATGCCTCAGTCTGCAATATTAGTACCAGCTCTCCAGTCCCCGTGATTAATGATGCACGTAAGTATGATGATATTAGGCTATGGCGCTCTGTTATGCGGATCATTATTATCAATGGCTCTTCTAATGATTACATTTCGCAAAGTCGGACCTACTTTTTGGAAAAAGAATAAATTTTTTTTTATTAAATGAATTATTTTCTTTTGATGAATTTTACTACATAAATGAAAATAATTCTATTTTACTACAACAAAACATTAATTTTAGTTTTTCTAGAAATTATTATAGGTATCAATTGATTGAACAATTAGATTATTGGAGTTTTCGTATTATTAGTCTTGGATTTATCTTTTTAACCGTTAGCATTCTTTCAGGAGCTGTATGGGCTAATAAGACATGGGGTTCATATTGGAACTGGGATCCAAAAGAAACTTGGGCATTTATTACTTGGATCATATTCACAATTTATCTACATATTAAAGCAAATAGGAATGTTAGGGGTATAAATTCTGCAATTGTGGCTTCGATAGGTTTTCTTTTAATTTGGATATGCTATTTTGGTGTCAATCTTTTAGGAATAGGTTTACATAGTTATGGTTCTTTTACATCGAATTAAATATAAATAAAACAGTAAAAAAAAAAAGAATCCAAATCCAAATAAATAAAGAATAGCATCTATATCTAACTTCATATAAGTTAAGAAATAAAATTTAGTTTTTAGTAGTAAATCATCAAGAACCTTTTGAATCAAGTAGTACAATGATTCAAAAGGTTCTCACAATACAAAGACCAAAGACTTTTGATTACAATTCAATTTAATATTTTTTTTATCTCCTGAAAACTATCCATAAAAGTAGTTAGATAAAATGAATTCAACCTTGTCACTTGCTAATGAGAGCACAAAATCAGGATAAATCCCAATACCAATTATGGGTAGAAGAACGGAGATTGAAAGAAATAACTCTCGGGGTCCAGAATCAAAAAAAGAAAAGTTTTTGACATTAATTAACTTGTATCCATAGAACATTTGGCGTGACATAGATAATAAATATATGGGAGTTAATATCATTCGAATTGCCATTACAAAAATAATTAAAATTTTAGAAATTAAGAAATATTTTTGGCTGGTAATTATTCCAAAAAAAACGATTAATTCTACAACAAAACCACTCATGCCTGGCAATGCAAGGGAAGCCATCGATAAGATAGTAAACATTGTAAATATTTTTGGAATCGAGATAGCCATTCCACCCATTTCATCAAGATAAACAAGCCGGATTCTATCATACCTCGCCCCTGCCAAGAAAAAAAGTGCAGCGCCAATAAATCCATGAGAAGTTATTTGTAAAATAGCTCCATTAAGTCCAGGATCCTTTATAGAACTAATACCTATAATTATAAAACCCATATGAGATACATAAGAATAAGCTATTCTCTTTTTTAAATTACGTTGACTGGGAGATGTTGACGCTGCATAAATTATTTGGATTGTACCGACTACCATCGACCAAGGAGAAAACATAGAATGAGCCTGAGGTAATAATTCCATATTGATTCGAACCAACCCATATGCTCCCATTTTTAATAAGATTTCAGCGAGAAGCATACACGTACTGTAATGTGCCTCGCCGTGGGTGTCAGGTAACCAAGTATGTAAAGGTATAATCAGTGATTTGACAGCAAAAGCAATAAGAAATCCAATATAAAATAGTATTTTGAGTGTAACAGAATAGGATTGATTAGCTAAGAGTTCTAAATTTAATGTTGGTTCGTTCGAACCATATAAAATTATACCTAAAACTCCTATTAATAAAAAAATAGAACTTCCTGCCGTGTATAAAATAAATTTTGTAGCTGAATACAAACGTTTCTTTCCACCCCACATGGATAAAAGTAGATAAACAAGAATTAATTCGAATTCCCACATGATGAAAAAAGTAGAAGATCCCGAGAAGAAAATGATCCTATTTGAACGCTGTACATTGCTAACATCAGGAAATGGAATAATCGGGAATCGCGAGTAACTGGAAAAGCCGCTAAAGTGGCTAAAGTAGTAATAAATCCCGTCAATAAAATCGTTCCTATAGAAAGTCCATCTATTCCCATTCTCCAGTAAAAATCTAAAAAATTGATCCATTTATAATCTCCGGACAGTTGGATTAATGGATCATCCATTTTAAAATTATAACAAAAAGTATAGGTCGTTAGAAGAAGTTCTAAAATACAAATGCATATCGTATACCATTTATTGACTTTATTTCCCCTATGTGGGAGAAATAACATTAACGAACCGACAGATATTGGAAAAACAACAATTATTGTTAACCAAGGAAAATCATTCGTGGTAAAGACAAGATACATCAGGTCCAAAGAACGCGTACTCAAAAAAAATATATAAATAAAAAAATATTTTTTTTTTGAGTACGAGTACTTGTCAATAAAAAAATAAAATGTATTCAAAATTTATTCAAATGAGGTTTTCAGTAACGTATCAATAAGCTAGACCCAAACTTTGGGTTGTTTCATGCCATAAATAAACCCGAACGCTCAAAAAACCCGTTGGACAGGCGGATTCACATCTCTTACAACCAACACAGTCCTCAGTTCTTGGAGCGGAAGCTATTTTCTTAGCTTTACATCCATCCCAAAGTATCATTTCTAATACGTCTGTAGGGCATGCTCGGACACATTGAGTACATCCTATACAGGTATCATAAATTTTTATTGAATGTGACATAGGATCAGAAGTTTTTTGAATGTCATAAATTTTCAATCTAGTAAACTTCTAACTGAATGATATATTAAAATACTAGAAGAAGAAATTATTTCCTTTTAATAGAATTTGTGTAATGAATTCTGGCTCAGTTGATAAAAAAATGGGGCTAAAATACTTTGATTTCTGAGATTTTCACAAATATAATCTAGTAGGTCAGAACCTATTATATATGCAAATTTCAATCTATAATTTTTTATGCTACTTATTTAATAAGGTCGATTGATTGATGCGAGTTGATTTTCTGTTACGATAAATTGACGAGACTATAGCTAATCCAATAGCTAATCCAATAGCTGCTTCAGCGGCTGCAATTGCTATAACAAAAATGCAGAAAATATCCCCTTTTAGTTGGGAATTATCAAAAAAATCAGAAAATGTTATGAAATTCATATTAACTGCATTCAGTATAAGTTCAAGACACATAAGAGCCCTAACCATATTTCGACTCGTGATCAATCCATAAAGACCAATCAAAAATAAATAGGCACTCAAAACAAGTACATGTTCGAGTATCATTCAGCAACTCCTTATCAATTTGGATTCATTTAAATATGCAAAATAATTCACCGGATTCAATCAACTAGAATATAACAAAAAAATACGAATAAAAACTATATTAGGTAAAACAAAATTTCAAATATATATCAAATAGAAAAATTAAATATATAAAATATGAAGTAATATTCAATCCAATTTAATTGAATGAAAGGAAAAAATATCATAACATACACAAAGTTTTCTTTGGTCTTTACTAATTCGAACGTTTTTTATTGACGAGCCACAGAAATTGCACCTATCAAAGCAACTAAAAGAATTATTGAAATGAGTTCAAATGGAAGAAAAAAATCTGTTGATAAATGAATTCCTATTTGTTGACTATTACTTATTAAATCTTGCTCTAGAATCTGGTTTAATCTTGTAGTCCAAATAACCCCGTACCATGACGTATCGAGAATAGTAGACATTAATGAAAAAAGAATAGTTGTACAAACCAACGAAGTAATCCCATTCCCAACTGTCTACGGATTCAAATCTGTGGAATATTCTGAATCATTCATGAGCATCACACCAAATATGATTAAAACATTTATGGCCCCCACGTAAATAAGGAGTTGTGCAGCAGCTACAAAATGGGAATTTGATAGAATATACAATAAAGATATACAAACAAGAAAAAATCCTAAGGAAAAAGCTGAAAATATTGGGTTGGGAAGTAAGACCACTCCTAGACCTCCTACTAGAAGACCGGATCCCAGAAAAACTAAAAGAAAATCATGTATTGGTCCAGGCAAATCCATTATATTATTAAAATAAGAAAAAAATCAAAATCCTTTTCATGACCTTATTAATTTAACCGGGAAATTCGTTTTTAATATGTTTCTAATAGAGTGAAATTTGAATCTAGTGGATATGAATTGATGTAGATACAATAATTAGACAGTTTCTATTTTTTTTTATTCTAAAGTGTATTTTCAACCTATCTATTTCAAGAAAGTAATTACGAATATATTATATTAAAAGAATGAGCCTTAATACTTAATATTATTATATAAATACAATTTTTTAATTAAATTCTTTATATAATTCAAAAATTTTAAATTCTTTTTTTAATCAAATTAATGGGTTTACCTGTTTATTCTTTGAGGTAAATTCAAAATTGTTTGAATAGTGTAATCATCAATTACTGACATTGGTAAACGATCCAAAGCTATTTGATTATAATTCAATTCGTGACGATCATAAGTTGAAAATTCATATTCTTCAGTCATTGACAAACAATTTGTTGGACAATACTCAACACAATTACCACAAAATATACAAATTCCAAAATCAATATTGTAATTAAGCAATCGTTTTTTTTCGAATATTAGTTTCCAATTTCCAATTTCCAATCAACAACAGGCAGATTATAGGACATACTCGAACACATACTTCACAAGCAATGCATTTATCAAATTCAAAATGGATTCGACCACGGAAACGTTCCGATGTTATTAATTTTTCATAGGGATATTGAATAGTTACATGTAAACGATTTGTGTGGGATAAGGTAATCATGAAACCTTGACCAATATACCTTGCAGCTCGTAGGGTTTGTTGGCCATAATTCATGAACCTGGTTATCATAGGAAGCATATTGTAATTATCTATGAATAATTTTATCTTTGTTTCTTTCTCTTGTTTAAAACAAATAATGAATATGTTGGATTTATTTTCAATTTATAGTGAAAAGAGTTGGAAAGAAGTTGTTAATAATAGATTACCAAGGAAAATAGGTAAAAGAAATTTCCATCCAAGATTTAATAGTTGATCCATTCTTAGCCTAGGTAAAGTCCATCTTGTTGCAAAATAGAAATATTCCAACCGCCTAAGTATAGAACTATTACAAATAATGAGGAAATTAATAGATTTAGATAAGAAGCAACGTAAAATAAACCAAATTTGATACCTGAATATTCAGTTTGATAACCTGCCATTAATTCTTCTTCCGCTTCTGGTAAATCAAACAGTAACCTCTCGCATTTTGCTAGGGAAGAAATTAGAAAAATGATAAAACCTATAGGTTGACGCCACAAATTCCATCCCCAAAAACCATATTTTGATTGTGCTTCAACTATATCAACTATATTTAAACTATTAGATAATCCTAGTCGGTGAAAACATTACTATTTTCACCTCTATTACAAAACCGTACATGAGGTCTTCGCCTCATACGGCTCCTCGGGGGCCATAAATAAATCTAAGGACCAGATTAGTATTATTTAGATGGATATGATGTGTTCTAAAATGGATTAAATATAAATATATCTGGGATCCCGAATTATACCAATGGCATTCTGTCTGCTCAAATTCTAAGAATAAAAAAAGCGCTTCGGAATTCATCTCATCCTTTACAAATTGGAATTTATATTTGTTGAGTAATAACTTAATCCTTTAATAAAATACTCCTTGTAAAAATAAAAATAGGTATTTAAACCCATCGTGGATTTCGATTACGAAAAAGAATTAGATATCCTATTAGTTTATTATTCATGACAGAAATTTTATTTTCGAAATATATGAAAAAAATATCCTTGTTTCGTTCCTATTCTTTTTTCTTTTTTAGAAAAAAGTTGGTCAACTTATAAAAAATAAAGGATTATTTCGTTTCTGATAGTCATTACATTTATAGGTGGATAGGAGCATACTCTGAATCGGAATCTTGGGGAGTACTGTCTGATCATTTCTACTAATTTCAAGCCCCAATTAACCTTCTTTTTTTTTTATCTTATGTTATGCATAAATATCCTTTTCAATTTGGTTAATCTCTATTACAAATTCTTTGTGTATTTTGGTGTTTCTAACCATCCACTCACTTTCACTCATATATAACTATCAAATTCCTTTTATTAAAATTAACCCGAAAGATAACTATATTTATATATTTTGTTATTCGTCTAGAAAAAACGAAATAGTTAAAATAAACGTTTATGTTTCAACGAATCGCACATAGAGATATTGATAAAACACATAGAGTTAATGGTATTTCATAACTAATCGATTGGGCAGCAGCTCGCAGACCAGCTAAAAAAGAATATTTATTATTTTTCCATATCCTGACATAAGAAGTCCAATAGGAGCAATACTTGAAATGGCAATCCATAAAAAAATATCGATATTGAGATCCGCTAAAAAAAGGTGATTGCTAAAGGGAATTACTGTATAACTTAGTAAAATTGAGATAACTGCTATAGATGGTCCAATACTAAATAAAGGAGGACTTCCTCTAGATGGACGAAGATTTTCTTTGAAAAGTAGTTTTGTCCCGTCGGCTAGAGCTTGAAGAATTCCCAACGGGCCGGCGTATTCAGGTCCAATACGTTGTTGTATCCCTGCAGATATTTCTCTTTCTAACCACACAATTACTAGTACACCTGTTATGATTCCCAATACAAGAGAAAATATAGGGACAAATATCCATATGAGTCCATAGACCTCTTTTAAAGATTCCAAGCTAACAAAAGAATTTATAGTTTGGACTGTTGTTGCATAAATTATCATTTTAATGATCAACTTCTCCCATAATTATATCTATGCTACCGAGTATCGTCATAATATCAGCCAATTTCATTCTTTTAACTAGTTCAGGAAGAATTTTCAAATTAATAAAACCCGGTGGTCGAATTTTCCATCTCCAAGGAAAACCACTTTGATCTTGTATGAAAAAATTCCTAATTCCCCTTTTGGGGCTTCAACTCTTACATAAAGTTCTTGTTTCGATAATTCAAAAGTAGGAGAAGGTTTTTTACTAATGAATCGATATTCAAAATCATTCCATTCTGGATTACTTTTTCTATCAAAGCCTCTGCTTTCTAAATTCTCATAGGGACCCCCCAGAAGTCCTTCCAGAGCCTGTGGAATAATTTTTATGGATTCTATCATTTCGCTAAGTCGTACTAAATACCGAGCTAATGAATCTCCTTGTTTTTGCCACTGAATTTCCCATTCAAATTCATCGTAAGACTCATAACGATCAACTTTACGAAGATCCCATGGTATTCCGGATGCGCGTAGCATTGGTCCGGATAAACCCCAATTTATTGCTTCTTCCCCACCAATAATCCTAACTCCTTCAACCCGTTCTAAAACAATGGGATTTTGTGTAATCAGTTTCTGATATTCAACAACTTCAGTTAAAAATAATCACAAAAATCCAAGCATTTATCTATCCAACCATAAGGTAAATCAGCCGCTATTCCTCCAAAACTCTATTTTTTTTGACAAATAAGCCAGCAGTCGTTGATGTTTTCCCAGAATTTTTCGTAGACCCCTCTGAGATAAATAATCTTTTCTGTGCAATTCCAAATGTGAAGTAAGTCTTCGTATCTTATTAGTAAAACTGAATACTTGAAATTCAACGGATCCCCTGCTTTCTTCTTTTTGTTCTTGAAATGAAATGAATGCATTTTTATCATAAAAAGAAATCCTTCCCTTTTTAATTTGAATTGAAAGATATGAATTTTACTGATCAGTAATAATAATGTTATAATAATAATGTTAGTTTTTTGTACAAGGATTTGAATTTAATTATCAACTTCTTAATTCTTCATTTTATAAAAAAATCTAAATTTAGATCTAAAAAAGTAGGATTCTGTTAATTTATTTATGGATCCGCTCTGATTGGTATCTATATCATTGATTAAATTAATATCATGTATAAAGATTGAATTTAAAACAATCCTTCATATTTCATACAGTTGTTTTCATATACCGTAACTTAATATATTATATATAGTAAAAAGGATCTATCATTAATGAATTGAAAATCGCGTATACATGTGTATTCTTATCATACTGAAATGATTTCCGTTAGTAGTATTAAACCAATAGCGATTCATACAAGCTAAATCTTCTAATCTAAAATTGGGCCAAAGAAAGGATTTAATTTAATTAGGTTTTTTTTATCCTTAGCAAGATCTTTCTTTTTATACAAAACCGTGGCCAAGTTTTGAATATTCTTATTAAATCTTGAATTTCTATCCCTCATATTTTTTTTTAAGTTGAAACAAATTAAATTCTAAATTCTCTACGTCGTTTATGGGATAGAATATTTTCAGAGACAAAGAAATCATAATTGTTTTTTTTCTATTTACAGTTTTGTTTTGATATTTTGTAATGGATTTTCAATTTTTTTTATCAATATAGCTTTTTTTTTTGTATCTTTTACTTATTTTGTGTTTATTTTTATGAACCAATGATACCTGTGGTTCTATATATAATAAGTTGTGCATTGTTTTGTACAGACAAACGGACAGGTTCAATAATCAATATTCCTTTTTTCATTAATTTTGCAAAAGTTAAATTCTTCTCAATCATTAGAATGTCTAGGCTCATCTCTCCTCTTTCAATCGAAGATATCGCTATTTCGTTTGGATTTTTAGTCTAACCAAGAGACAGTATACTTTTACATTATTGAGAATTTTTTGATTAAAAACAAAATTCCATCGCAATTGAAAACGTGAATATCTTGTGAGAAATAAATCAAGTTCCGCTTCTGTATTGCTTTTTTATTGTTTTTTATTTTTACTTTTTTTATCGTTGATTCTTCATAATTTTCTACAATATTTTTTTCTTGGTTTGATAGAGCTGACTCGGGATTTTTTTTTCTTTATCTGATTCAAGCTCTACTTGACCGCTGATTCTTTTTCTTCTTTATTTAGATTATAAAATCGAAGGGATTTTTTTTCATTTGATGGTATAAAACCTTTTTTCTTTTGAGTGATCTTTTTATTAACATTTATGTTTTCATTAAAATTTAAAAGAAGTAATTTGATTGGTATGACCCATGGTTTCATTTTAAATGTACTAGAAAATAATAAAAATTCTGGAAAGAAAAAAATTCAAAATTTGTTATACGACGATTTAGTATTTCTTTATTCATTCCCATCCAATCAAAAAAGTTTCTTTTTTGATTGGCAAGACCCGTCTTAGTTATTTTATCAGTTCTTTGATAATTCTGAAATTTAGTATTAATATTTTTTTACTCTTGGTATCAACCCAAGGTTCAATATTTACTTTTTTTTGTAACCCAAAAGTTAATAATTCTCCAACCCAAATATTTTCTATGTCGAATTTCCCCTATACCCCGAATATTATATTTTTATAGAAAACAAGAGACTAAACAATTATCTAGAGAAATGCCTATTGTCAAAAAAAATTTCTGTAGAATTAATGGATTTGTAGCAAAAAAAATTATATATATAATCTTTTTAAAAATTATCTTTTGGATTTAATAACGAGTCAGCCTCAAAAAAACTTTTTTTTTTGTAATTATCAAATTTATTTTTTCATATGAATCCTCTTTGGTTAAACTTGGATTTAGAACTAGAGAATCTTGGTTTATTTTATTTTTCCATTTTTTGGTTCCTAATCTAGCCCACGCAATCTAAGGTAAATTGTATTGATAATTACTTCATAACCAGTTTTTCCATTGATTTACTTCGGAATTAAAAAAAGGTTTGATCTTTCAATTCATAATGAAGGATTCCTTGTTCTTGAAAAAAATCCTTTATTTGATTCTTAACAAAAAAGGATGTTATGCATATGTTATATTCAAGAACAGCTTTTAATTTAGAAAAGTTACTAACTTGAATTTGTGATACATATGCTTGTGATAAATACATATGCCTTTAAAATACATCTCTTAGATTTTGTTTTGAAAGGTCTTTTATTTTTCCTTTTATAAAAATAAAGTTTTTGAGAATCCAGATTTTAATTTCTTTTGTGACTTTTAGGAAAATTGTTGCTCTTTCTTTGAAAATCCTTAAAACCAGAAAAGACTTAGTTTTAAAATTTTTGATTCTTTTTGTTAATTCTTTAGAAATAGGTTCAAAAAAAGATGGCTTTTAAAATAATTTTTTTTATCTATTCTATCAAAAAAGGGGAGAATGTACTTTTGCTTGAAAAAACTCCCAAATAACAGTTTTACGCCTTTGGGAACGCATGGATCCTTTAATTATCTCTCGACAAAAATCAGATTGTTGTGAATAACGGATCAAAGCCATTTCATCGTTTTGATCAGCATTTTGATTATCTTGATTAGTATAAACCTCATTATGGGGCTCTTTATCAGTAAAAATAACTACACGTTTTGCTTTTCTTGAACGAATTCCAGGCTCCATTGGTACATTGTCTTCGTTTTCGCCTTCCAATTCTTCCAACTCATTTATTAATTTGTATGACCATGGAGGAACTTTTTTATTGATTTCGTGGAAATCCATAAAATTTTTTATAAGAGTTTGATCATTGCTATCAGTTATAACGACATCAAATAAAAATTGGAAAATTTTTATTTTTTCTTCTGAATGAATTTTTTCTTCTTGGGGTTCTGAAAAAAAAAGAAAGTTTTTTCTCTATTGACAAAGATTCTCTATTAAATTTTTCTATTGTTTGCTCAAATTTGTGATAATTAATCTTCATAAGTATACCATGAATCTTGTTTATCCAAGATCCTTCTATATTTTTTTATATAGGTTTCGGTTATGATTTGGAATTGAGGTAATTTTTTTATTCTTCCCCGAGAGACCCCATGTAAAAATGGATCATAAATTTTAGGTAAAAATTCTTTTTTAGTTTCGTTATGGCAAAATCTAGTTGTTTTTTCCAGTATATTTTCAACAGACCATTCCTCATCTAAAGCTTCAATTCGATTTAAAAATTCTTTTTTTTTCTTCATTTATCAAACTCCAATAAGTAGAAACTTGGGCAGAGGGTGTTTTTTCTTTTGTAAATGAATGTATCTTTTTTGTATCATTTCAAAAAAAGTGGAAAGGGTGGGAGGGGGATATGTAAAAGATATTCGTTCTTTTCCATCACTTTGGCATGTATAAAAAATATTGTGACATTTCATTTCTTACAGTATTTTCAATTTTATCATTTTTTATATATCGATTTGGTTGATTCCATCTTTTATAATCGAAAACTAGAGTTACAAAAGGTTTTTCAAACCATAAAAATGATCTTTTTTTTTTTTTTTGAAAAATTCTAAATTCGAATTTTCTTTATTTCCATCTAGATTTTCAGAAACAGTTTTATAGTTATAGTATGTTCGAACGTGGAATTCATCATCCTTATTAATTTTGTCTTTTCCATTCACTCGGATTTCTTCCATTTCATCGATTTTGTCCAGATCCTCCCCTTCTTCTGAAAAAAGAAAAGGAAAAGGAGCTTCTTCAGTGGATACCTCTTGGTCCTGTTTAGTCCCACCCGTTTTTGATGTTCCTTTTAGTTTCTTAGTAAAAATGGGTGATGGTATTCTGCCTAAATAGTAGACACATGTAATAAATAAGAGAATACTAAAGATTCAAACCATAGAATTTCTCAATTTTGACACAAGGAACTTATACTTATTAGATCTAATAAGTACATTAGACCTAATAGAATTATTTTGTTGTATCCAGACTAATACCAATCCAACCCATTTCATGAATAAAATGTGACCAATTAACCAACCAACAAAACTACATGTTACAAATAACATCTTATTGTTGCATCGAAACATAAAAATGTTGACTAATCTGGCTAACATTGAACTTGGTAAAATGAAATGGTTGAATAATTGAAAAATAAGATCATTCAGGAATACACATTGAATGCGAAGATTACGCATTTCATTTCTGGTAGTAGATCCATAATCAAAAAGTGTTTGTGATTGTTCCAGAAGAAATGAAACAAAAGATACGGTAGAGCTAGGACAGTTATTGTATGAGGTCTACCCAATGCTAAATGCAGAGGCGCATAATAGATCAATATGAACATCATGAGCTGTCCCGCAATAAAACCTGTTGTTGTTGATACTTTCTTCTCGGTTCCTTCTTCTCCTTCGTCCATAACCCGAGCTCGGAGAAGGAAGAGATAAGAGGGCC
>OZ000463.1:6457500-6465000 GCA_963922655.1 Cardamine chenopodiifolia
GCGTCTTCTAAAGGAGCAGCCTTGGCTGAGTATTTTATGTACTGTGAACAACACACTTGAATCATTTATGATGATCTTTCCAAACAAGTACAAGCTTATCGACAAATGTCTCTTCTATTACGAAGACCGCCGGGTCGTGAAGCTTATCCCAGAGATGTTTTTTATTTACATTCACGTCTTTTAGAAAGAGCCGCTAAATTAAGCTCTCAATTAGGTGAAGGAAGTATGACTGCCTTACCAATCGTCGAGACCCAGTCAGGAGATGTTTCAGCTTATATTCCTACTAATGTAATTTCCATTACAGATGGACAAATATTCCTATCCGCCGATCTTTTTAATACTGGAATCAGACCTGCTATAAATGTAGGGATTTCTGTCTCGAGAGTCGGATCCGCCGCTCAAATTAAAGCTATGAAACAGGTAGCTGGAAAATTAAGGAAATAGAATGATCCAGATTTAGTATGGCTACAAAAAAAAATTCAATGTTTGAATTGAGAGTTTGTTCATACGTCAAGATTTTTTTGATCTTTGAATTGTTGTAAGAATCAAAATCGTGATTTTTTTTAATACAGTATTAAGAATTTCATCGAAAACTTACAGCGGCTTGCCAAACAAAGGCTAAGAGAAGAAAGAAAAGAGGTATTACGGGCATAACATCTACGATTGGATTCAAAAAGGTGTAGGCGTCCGGCAATTTGGCGACTAAAAAAGTGCTTGAAAAAGGGCAGAATTCAAACAAATATAGATCAAATAAATATATTAAGCATAACAAAAATTGGTGTTCTTGTGGATAATTTTATTTTGATTGAGTTATTAATATATTTTTTATATAAGGAAAAAATAAAAAAAAGATAGTCTAAAAAGACTTTGTTGAACTTACTCAATCAAAAACCCTTTTCATTCTCTTATGAGAATTAAAGAAATAATATTTTCATACAATATCTTAATTGAATTCTATGTAATGATCAATAAAGTAAGTTTGATTTGCTATCTACACGTGTCAAAACTTTAGCACCAATGTAATCTATATTTAATTTGGCTTAAATTGAATTGACGAATAACCAATTGCAATATTACTCTTTTAGTAGTCTTGAATAAAAATCGAAATGGGGCATAGCCAAGCGGTAAGGCAACAGGTTTTGGTTCTGCTATTCGGAGGTTCGAATCCTTCCGTCCCAGAGTATCAGAATCAATCTTCTATTGCCTTTGTACACCATCTTTCTCTTTCTGTTTAAAAATACAATATTTTTTAAGAATAAAATATTGAAATCAAAAGAAGAATCAACTTATTTTTCATCATTTCAACCGAATTCAAAAAAATCTATTTTCTTTTTTAATTTGTGTGATGCGGGTAAGTAAGGTAGAACCATAGATTCTAAGAGTTTTAATAAAAAATAATCTATATTTATATAATCTATATATATAAATATAGATTTCTATTCAAATTTCGATTTTACATGTATACAATCTAATATGGGATTCATTTGAATTCTGACTGAACCTTTTACGCGTAAATTCACTATTCCATTCATAGAGAAAGAAAAAGTATAGATTACGATATACTAACTGAACTATGACTATTCATGATTCCATACTTGAATCAATTACACAAACTAGAGGAAATGTTATGGTAAAACTTCGTTTAAAACGATGTGGTAGAAAGCAACGTGCGACTTGAATTGAAGGACATGATCTGCTGTGGATTTTTTGATCCGCCACTTTTTATATAGGAATATAGGTGCTCTTGGCTCGACATTTTGTGTTCTATTTTACTAGAGTTCTACACTTTTTTGGAATATAAAAAAAAGAGTACAGGATGGAGCTCGAGGAGAATATAAAGTTTTTATTCCTTTCGCAGGAGTAAGGATCTAGGGTTAGTGCGAATCAATAAGTTGAAACAACTTCGTAAGTCTTTTTATTTTTATATTGAAAAAGCCCTTTCAAGCAATTTTACAATGGAAAAGGAAATTTTCTTAAAATTCTAAAATTCTTTGAATAAAAAGTCTATCATGTGTGAATCAAGCGTTTGTATGATTCTTTGATAGAAAGAAAATAGATCATAAAAAAATAAGGGGCGTGTTGCTGCCCTTTTTTAATAAAACGATTCAAGATCACCGAAGTCATGTCTACACCCAAAGATTCAAAGTAAGGATAAAGAATCCTGAAACAAGGAAATCCAGTTTTCAATTGTTTGAACAACGAGATTAGAATGAAGAATCAAAATTGATTCTAAAAAAATGAGACAAACAAAAAAAGGGTTAGAGACTACTCAATAAAAAAGTACTTAAGGATTCTCCGTTGAGATATTTGAGAGTTATTTAACTTGAGTTACGAGAATACGAATGTTACGAATGGTTTTTATGGAAAAAAAATATTTAGGGTTTCAATACTGGCTAATTGATTTAATGTTTTTATTAATCTATTTAATATTTGAATTTTATACAGAGAGTTAACTTCTACTCGTTGAATTTTTTTCTCGAGCCGTACGAGGCCAAAACCTATTATACGTTTCTAGGGGGGGGTATTATTCATATACATCTATCCCAATGAGCCGTTTATCTAATCGTTGCAATGGATGTTCGATCCCGAAGAGAAGGAAGAGATCTTCACAAGGTGGGTTTTTTTGATCCGATAACAAATCAAACTTATTTAAATCTTCCTGCTATTCTCGATTTTCTTATAAAAGGTGGTCAAACCAACAAGAACAGTTCATGATATTTCAAAGAAGGCAGGGATTTTTACAGAATTAAGTCTTAATAAAATGAAATTGAATTAATGAAATATAAAAAAGAGGATGTGAAAGACTCGTATATAGCTTGGTATCAAATTTTATCTACTCTTTTCTTTCCTCCTCTTTCGCTTCCATCCATCATATTTATTCTGATTTATTAAAATTTTGATTTATTATTAGCTAAGGTACAAATACTAAAAAATACCCTGCTAACAACTACTATATTTTATAATAATATTTGGATCTATATTATATAAATTCAAATTTTTGTATAAATACAAAATTTTACGGTATATAAAATAATACTGTATATAAAAAAGATATTAATTCTGAATAAAACTAATATATATGTTATTATATGAATAAGTTATTAATTATTCATATAATAATTAAAGGCCATAAAAATGGGTCTAAAAAAAGTAGAAAAAGATTTGAGATTACCCTAACTGGCTTAGTTTTCATTCATTGTATGAACTAACAAACCAAGGGGCTAAGCTTTTTGATTTTTTTTTCTATTCTTTTCACTATATTAAAAATTCACAATCATATTGACAACAGTGTATGGACCAAATCTAATTCTCTCATAGATAAATAGATCTATTTATCCCTGACGCACACATGACTGGATTTTTCTTTATTATGGTTGTATCTACATATTTGCAGTACTTTCTTTTTTTTTTGTTGTTTCGGGGGTTGCTAACTCAACGGTAGAGTACTCAGCTTTTAAGTGCGACTAGCATCTTTTACACATTTGTATGAAGAAAAGGATTCGTCATATCCGCGGTAGAGTTTGTAAGACCACGACTGATCCTGAAAGGAATGAATGGAAAAAATAGCATGTCATATCAAGGGAGAATTCAGATAACAGTTTTTTTTTTGCTTTCTTGATCGGTACAACCTTCGTTTTTGACGTCGAAAAAAAAAAAGGAATCCCAATTTTGGTCAGGTGAATAAATATAAATGGATGGATAAAAAAAACCAGTTTTCCTGATTCCAGGAAAAAAAGAAACAAGCTTCCATTTGTAATTTGAAAAATTACCCAATCTAATTAAATGTTAAAAATAGATTAGTGCCTAATATGGGTATGGGAAGGAATTTTTTTCTTGCGTGTTATTATCAGTTTTTAATGAGTCCTAATTATTTTTCCCTAGTCCGTTTGGGTTAGGTTGGAGATGGATGTGTAAAAGAAGCAGTATATTGATAAAATATATATATATATATATATATCCAAAATCAAAAGAGCGATTAGGTTAAAAAAATAAAGGATTTCTAATCATCTTGTTTTGTTATTCTATAATATAACGAAGCGAAACCTATTAAAGATAGAGAATCCGGTTAGCAATCTACCTGTTTATGAGGTATCTATTGCTTTCGTAGTCTAATACCTTATTTTGACTGTATCGCACTATGTGTCATTTCAGAACTCAAGAAAATAAAGACTTTACCTTCAGTTCAAATAGAATTTCAATCCAACTGGAGAAATTTCAAGGATATTCAGAGTTCGATGGGGCTCGACAACAAAGTTTTCTATATCCACTTTTTTCCGGGAGTATATTTATGTACTTGCTTATGATCATGGTTTAAATAGATTAAATAGAAATAAATCTATTTTCTTGGAAAATGCGGATTATGACAAAAAATATAGTTCACTAATTGTGAAACGCTTAATTTTGCGAATGTATGAACATAATCGTTTGATTATTCCCACTAAGGATTTGAACCAAAATAACTTTTTGGAGTATACCAGTCTTTTCTATTATCAAATGATATCTGTTTTATTTGCAGTGATTGGAGAAATTCCATTTTCCTTAAGATTAGGATCCTCTTTCGAAGGAAAACAATTCCAAAAATCTTATAATTTACAATCAATTCATTCAATATTTCCTTTTTTAGAAGACAAATTATCTCATTTTAATTATGTGTTAGATTTAGTAATACCTTACCCCATCCATCTAGAAATCTTGGTTCAAATCCTACGTTACCGGGTAAAAGATGCCTCTTCTTTGCATTTTTTTCGGTTCTGTCTATACGAGTATTACAATTGTAAGAATTTTTATATTAAAAAAAAATCAATTTTGAATCCAAGATTTTTCTATATATATTCGAACCACAGTTGGTCATATTTCTTTTTATATAATTCTCATGTATGTGAATACAAATCCATTTTTTTCTACGCAGGCGGTCTTCGCATTTACGATCGACATCTTATGAAGTTCTTTTTGAGCGAATTTTATTCTATGGAAAAATACAACATTTTTTAAAAGTCTTTGTTAATAACTTTCCGGCGAACCTAGGGTTGCTCAAGGATCCTTTCATACATTATGTTAGATATCACAGAAGATCCATTCTGGCAACAAAGGATACGCCGCTTCTAATGAATAAATGGAAATATTATTTTGTTAATTTATGGCAATGTTATTTTTCCGTATGGTTTCAATCGCAAAAGGTCAATATAAATCAATTATCTAAAGATAATTTAGAGTTTCTGGGTTATCTATCAAGTTTGCGATTAAACCTTTAGTGGTAGGTAGTCAAATGCTAGAAAACTCATTTCTAATAGATAATGTTAGAATCAAATTGGATAGCAAAATTCCAATTTCTTCTATTATTGGATCATTGGCTAAAGATAAAATTTGTAATGTATTAGGGCATCCCATTAGTAAAGCGATATGGACGGATTCATCGGATTCTGATATTCTTAACCGATTTGTGCGTATATGCAGAAATATTTCTCATTATTATAGCGGATCTTCAAAAAAAAATTGTATCGAATAAAATATATACTTTGTCTTTGTTGTGTTAAAACTTTGGCTCGTAAACACAAAAGTACTGTACGTACTTTTTAAAAAAGGTTAGGCTCCGGTTTATTGGAAGAATTCCTTACGGGGGAAGACCAAGTTCTTTCTTTAATCTTCCCAATAAGTTATTATGCTTCTAAAAGATTATATCGAGTGCAAATTTGGTATTTGGATATTCTTTATCTTAATAATTTGGTCAATTATGAATAATTGGGAATCAAAATTTGAAATTTATCCTAATTTATGCATAGATAACAAAAAAAAGAAATTATTTTCTATTATCAAAAGTCATTTATTTCTATTATTAAATTTTCATACAGTAAGACTAAAATGAAATTTACTGATTATTGAATCCGGTGTCCTATTTATAAGGAACCAAAGAAACTGAGTTTTCTATGTATACAAAGCACGGTTTAGGGAGGGTTTTTTTTACTTTTTTTCATTTTAACAAGGAAATTATCTACTCCATCTGACTAGTTCCGGGTTCGAGTCCCGGGCAACCCACTATGGATCGTATGAATATGATTTCCAAATCATATTCATAGAGCAATTATATTTCTATGTATATAGATTAGCATCTATTTATCTCATCGATTAAAAAAAATTATTATCAATCTCGATCTTATCCATTTTACATTGGTTGACATGGCTATATAAGTCATGTTATACTGTTCAATAACAAGCTCTCAATTATCTACTTATAGTTTTAGAGAATTTGTGTGCTTGGGAGTCCCTGATGATTAAATAAACCAAGGATTTTACCATGACTGCAATTTTAGAGAGACGTGAAAGCGAAAGCCTATGGGGTCGCTTCTTTAACTAGATAACTAGCACTGAAAATTGTCTTTACATTGGATGGTTTGGTGTTTTGATGATCCCTACCTTATTGACCGCAACTTCCGTTTTTATTATCCCATTCATTGCTGCTCCTCCAGTAGATATTGATGGTATTCGTGAACCTATTTCTGGATCTCTTCTTTACGGAAACAATATTATTTCAGGTGCCATTATTCCTACTTCTGCAGCTATTGATTTGCATTTTTACCCGATCTGGGAAGCTGCATCCGTTGATGAATGGCTATACAACGGTGGTCCTTATGAACTAATTGTTCTACACTTTTTACTTGGTGTAGCTTGTTATATGGGTTGTGAGTGGGAACTTAGTTTCCGTCTGGGTATGCGTCCTTGGATTGCTGTTTCATATTCAGCTCCTGTTGCAGCTGCTACTGCTGTTTTCTTGATCTATCAAATTGGCCAGGGAAGTTTTTCTGATGGTATGCCTCTAGGAATCTCTGGTACTTTAAACTTTATGATTGTATTCCAGGCTGAGCACAACATTCTTATGTACCCATTTCACATGTTAGGTGTAGCTGGTGTATTCGGCGGCTCCCTATTTAGTGCTATGCATGGTTCCTTGGTAACTTCTAGTTTGATCAGGGAAACCACAGAAAATGAATATGCTAATGAAGGTTACAGATTCGGTCAAGAAGAAGAAACTTACAACATTGTAGCTGCTCATAGTTATTTTGGCCGATTGATCTTCCAATATGCTAGTTTCAACAATTCTCGTTCTTTACATTTCTTCTTAGCGGCTTGGCCGGTAGTAGGTATTTGGTTTACTACTTTAGGTATTAGTACTATGGCTTTCAACCTAAATGGTTTCAATTTCAACCAATCAGTAGTTGATAGTCAAGGACGTGTTATTAATACTTGGGCTGATATTATTAACTGTGCTAACCTTGGTATGGAAGTTATGCATGAACGTAATGCTCACAACTTCCCTCTAGACCTAGTTGCTGTTGAGGCTCCATCTACCAATGGATAATTCTTTAGTGTTAGTCTGGACCTAGTTTAGTAATAGTAAAAAACAAGCAATATAAGCTTTCTTAAAATTTAAAAGAAGGCTTATATTGCTCTTTTTTTTTGCATATCATATTTTTATTTTTTATTGAAATCTGTGTGTTTTTATTT